>VFSX01000063.1:255000-277500 GCA_016618255.1 Chlamydomonas sp. UWO 241
GTCTCCCAGCACGGGTCGCGGCAGCGCCGCGGCTACTCGCCAAGCCATGACAGCGCCGGGCAAGCCGCTCCTGTAGTTTCCACCGAGGGACAGTCTAGCAGGAGCCAGGCCAGTCGTATTTTATCCCGCTCGTCAGCGGCACACACGCATACGTAAACACACTCCACTCGCACCTTGAAGTTCGTCATCAGGATCGCATCGGCCAGGGCTCCACTCCCAGTCTCGGCGCCTCCCTCGCTGCCGCCCCCCGTCCTGCTTCCGAGGGCAGCCTCTATGAGCTTAGTGGCATCGAGAACAGCCATCCACACAGACACACACATACACACACACACACACACACACACACACACACACACGCGTGCACACACACACACACACACGCACTCCACACCCACCTTGAAGTTCGTCATCGGAATCGCGTCAGCGAGCGCCCCGCTCCCAGTCCCCGCGCCATTCTCGCTGCCGCCCCCCGTCCCGCTTCCGAGGGCAGCCTCCATGAGCTCAGTCGTATCGAGAGCAGCCCTCCACACGGACCCGTCGTGCCACACCGCGCATTCGATGAGAGGTCCGTGATCTTCGTACGCCTTGGCAGCGTCCTGGCGTGTGTGTGTGTGTGTGTGTGTGTGTGTTTGTGTGCGTGTGTGCACGGCTGTGAGTGAGTGTGTGTGTGTGTAAGTGTGTGTGTGTGTGTGTGTGTGTCCTGGGCCTCTTGTCATTGTCGTTGCCGCCTGGCTTCGCCTCCTACAACATGCGTAAGTTACAAGTTGGTTACGCGTTATTTATAACTGACATCCACATTAAGTCATCAGAGACTCCAGCTCAGCCTACTTCATTTTCCATCCACTCTGCCGCCTGGTGGCCTCCTACACTTGTTGTTGCAAGTTATAAGTTGGCTATACGTTAGTTATAAGGTAGTTATAAGGTAGTTATAACTAACTAACACGCACCTTCAGGTACGTCAGCCGCGACTCCAGCTCACCGCCTTGTTATTCTTGTCGTCGTCGCTTCCCGCATGTTAGCCACTCCTAGAATACGCCTCTAGTAAGTTGTCAGCTATGACTAACCAGCAGTAACAGTAACAGTAACAGTAACAGTAACACGGGGTTTCCAGCTAAGCAGGCTACTCTTCTACTAGAGACACCCGCCGATACTCCAGCACACTAACCAGCAGTAGTTGGTTATAACTAACAAGCAGTAGTTATAACTAATTCAATGTGGGAATGGGTTGTTAGTTATAACTAACAACCCATGCCCACCTTGAGGTAAGTGAGGCGCGACTCCAGCTCAGCCTTGTTCTTCTTGTCGTCCTCGCTGCCGCCTGGCTTGGCCTTGGCCACGTCTGCAGCAGCGGCAGCCACCGAGGAACGGTGTGCCTCGTCCCACTGGCGCCTCCGCTCGTCGCGCATTCGCCCCACGAGGCCGCGCGAGAAGAGGGAAAATAGGTGCTTGCTGCCGACGCGCCACTCGCCTGCCATGTGTGTGTGGGGGGGGGGGTGCGTGTGTGTGTGGGGGGGTGCGTGTGTGTGTGTGTGTGTGTGTGTGTGCGTCCGTGTGCGTGTGCGTGTGCATGCGCCCCACGAGGCCACGCGAGAAGAGGGCAAATAGGTGCTTGCTGCCGACGCGCCACTCGCCTGGCGTAGAGGGGTGCGTGTGTGTGTGGGGGGGGGGGGATGGGCGGGTCATCGCGCATGCGCCCCACGAGGCCGTGCGAGAAGAGGGCGAATAGGAGCTTGCTTCTGACGCGCCACTCGCCTGCCATGTGTGTGTGTGTTTGTGTGGTGGTGGTGGGGTGCGCGTATGTGTATGTGTGTGTGTGTGTGATTGTGTGCGTGTGTGTGCGTATGTGTGTGCACATGCGCCCCACGAGGTCGCGCGAGAAGAGGGCGAATAGGTGCTTGCTGCCGACGCGTCACTCGCCTGGCGTAGGAGAGTTCGAGTGTGTGTGTGGGGGGGGAGGGGGGGGCTCGTCATGCATGCGCCTCACGAGGCCGTGCGAGAAGAGGGCAAAAAGGTGCCGACACGCCACTTGCCTGAGGAGGTTGTAGATTGTTGCATCCTGTTCTAGGTTGTTTGTGTGATTGTGTGCAAGAGTGTGTGTGCGTGTGTGTTTGTGCACGTGTGTGTGCGCATACGCCCCACGAGGCCCACGAGGCCGCGCGAGAAGAGGGAGAATAGGTGCTTGCTGCCGACGCGCCACTCGCCTAGTATGTGTGTGTGGCAGGGAGTCAATTTGCGTGCTTGCGTGTGTGAAACAAAACAAAAACTCGAATACCCGCATGTGCACGCAATCCCGCACGCAATGACACCCACACGCGCACACCCACACCCACATCCGCACCCGCACCCACACCCCATCCGCACCCCCACACCCAGCCCAACCCCAACCCGAACCCCAACCCTCTCCAACCCCCACCCCAACCCCCACCCACGCACACAAGCACCCGCATCCACACCCGCACCCGCACCCGCACCCGCACACCCCCCACAAAAACACCCCACACCCCACACACACGCACACGCACACCTACCCGTCGGGTTTGTCCACTCTGGGTTAACCTTGAGCTTGCGGCCTGAAGCGCCCATGATGCACCCGTTAGCATCCGCCTGCATGTGTGTGTGTGTGTGTCTGTGTGCGCGTGTGTGTGTGTGTGTGTGTGTGTGTGTGTGTGTGTGTGTGTGTGTGCATGTGTGCGTGTGTGTGTGTCGGTGTGTGTGTTGTGGTGGTGGTGGTGGCGGTGTCTGGGTTGGGTGGGGGGTGGGGGGGGGCAGCACAGCACACAGCACACAGCACACAGCACACGGCACACGGCACACGGCACACGGCACACGGCACACGGCACACAGCATGCAGCACATGCCACGTATCCTCCCCACCTCGCACCTTCACCACACACGACGTGTCAACGTCACCTGAGCCGGTGCAATCAATGATATCAAGGACCTGAGGTGTAGAGTGGGGGGGGGGGGCGTGGGCGTTATGGGGGGGGGAGAGACAGAAGAGGGAGGCCCAAGAGGAAGAGGGAGATGGAGAGGATCAAGAAAGAGGCCCACTCCCTTGAAGCAAGAGAGAGATAGGGAGAGAGAGAGAAGCCCGAGCCAGTGCAATCAATGATGTCAGGGACCTGGGCAGTGGAGTGTGAGGGGGGCATGGGCCAGAAGGGGGGGAGAGAGGCTCAAGAGGGAGAGGGAGAGGGAGAGGATCAAGAAAGAGGCCCAACTCTCTTGAAGCGAGAGCGAGAGCGAGAGCGAGAGCGAGAGCGAGAGCGAGAGCGAGAGCGAGAGCGAGAGCGAGAGCGAGAAAGCGAGCGAGCGAGAGGGAGAGAGAGAGAGAGAGAGAGGGAAGCCCGAGCCGGTGCAATCAATGATGTCAGGGACCTGGGCAGTGGAGTGTGGGGGCGTGTGGGGCGCGTGGTGGGTGGGAGGGTGGGCAGACCTTCGGCACCTGAGGTGACGGACTGGGCACATTTTTTGTGTTCTCGACCGCAGGGCGTGTATGGTCCCCACAACCTGCACACGTACACTTATACCCACACCCACACCCACACTCAAAACACCCTTCACACCTAGGGCCTGCCATCATACCTGCAGCCCACACTTACAGCGCATGCGTCCACACGCAAGCCTATACACACAGCCGCACCCACAGCCGCACCCACACGCACACCCACACCCACACCCGCACCCACACCCACACCCACACCCACACTCCCCTCACTCCCCACACCCTCCACACCTTGGGCCTTCCATCAGACGTGACCTGCAGCCCGGCAGCACCTGGGTCCACCCCAGTGTCGAGAATGGCGATCCTCACGCCACGGCCATCGTACTCTGGGTGCGCCTGCGTGCGAGTGTGTGTGTGTGTGTGTGTGTTGTGTGTGTGTGTGTGTGTGTGTGTGTGCGAGTGCGTGTGCGTGTGCGTGTGCGTGTGCGCGTGCGCGTGCGCGTGCGTGTGCGTGTGCGTGTGCGTGTGCGTGTGCGTGTGCGTGTGCGTGTGCGTGTGCGTGTGCGTGTGCGTGTGCGTGTGCGTGTGTGTGCGTGTGCGTGTGCGTGTGCGTGTGTGTGTGTGTGTGTGTGCGTGTGTGTGTGTGTGTGTGTGCATGTGTGTTTTGAGTTGCCAGCCAGGGAGCTGGGAGAGCGAGTACTGTGCGTGTGTACGAGTCAGGGCAGAGGGGTGGGGGGTGGGGGTGGGGGGGCGCACGCACGAGGGCCAGAGTGTCTGGCTGGGAAGACGACCGGACAGCCCTTGCTCACGCAACTTCCGTTTAGGAAGGGAGGGTGCGGGCAGGCGTGCATGCCAGGACCATCAGCGCATGCACGCCTGCTTGTTGGCCGTGGGGCCGTGGGGCAGGGATATACAACAGCGATATGTGTGGCACGCAGCCCATGGGCCGCATGGCTCCCATGCAGCCATGCAGCCATGCGCCTCACCTTGAGGAACCGCAGCGCACCAATCTCTTCCTTTGGCATTGCTCCTGCGAACAACTCAGCCACCACATCCACCACGTCTAGCTCGGGCTCAACAGGGCCAGCGAGGGCTACGAGGGGCTCTGCCGTGCTGGCCTGCATTCCTGACATTGCTTCCGTCCTCTGCTGCTGCTGGCTCCCTCTGCGGATGCGGTGGTCGCGAGACGCCGATCCCCCAATGTTGGTGCGGTTAGATGTGGTTGCTGCGGCGTGCACTGGACGCGAGATCGACGAGATCCGGCAAGGGTTGTTGCTCGATCCGAGCCTGTGGTGTGTTGGGTGGGCGCGTGGGCAGCCCAGGCGGTTCACAAGCATCACAGGGGGTAAGGAGGATAGTGCATAGTCCGGTAATTCATAGGCAAGCCCCAAACCCCAGGGCTCCAGGGTCAGGGCCCCAAGGAGCCACCACTAATCCCAGAAGCGCGATGATGCTCTCATCCAGCACCGCTCCCGCGCGCGCCTGGAGGTGCACCAGGTCCACTGGTGGGGCCAAAGGAGCACGACACCCACATTGCATTGCGACCGCCGCGTGTTCACGACTGTGTGCGTGCATGCGCATACGCGTTCGCAGGTGTTGTCTGCGTTTCGGCACCCAGGGCTCCTGCGCAGCGCCCAGCGGTGCTGTGCACAAGCAGCAGCAGCGCCAGCGCTCAGGCCAGCTGTGATGTCGATGCCCCCCAGCCATCCCCCCAGCAGGCATGTTAAGGGCATGCGGTGCATTTACGCAGCCAGCAAGCAACGAGGGGCCAGCCGTAGTGAGGCCGGCAGTGCATGGGCGACATTGCATGGGCGCATGGCAGCATGCGCCGCATGGCATCACCAGCCCGCGACACACGTACGTGCGCACACACACACACACATAAACGCGCACACATATCATGCATGGACAGGTGTTCCAGCATAACATGGCGAAGCACGGGCGGCACATGGCGGCGGCTGGTGTCGCAGCGATGGGCGGCATCGGCAGCGGTGGGGAGGGAGAGCTGTACGGCACGCTCGCAAAGGCGCTCGATGTGAGTGCAACGGGGTATAAGTATCGGAGGAGTTGGCAAGGCAGTGGGAAGGCGAAATTAAGAGACGCGGCACATGTGGTGGGGGAGGGGGAGAGACGGGGCCCTCCCGTGCCTCGCGCATGCGTGTCGCTGGGGGCATGGCGTTTTTTTTTTTTTTTTTTAAAGGTATTACATCAAAGCAACACCTTATGCCGACGCCTAGGCTACAGCAACACGGGGACCAAGGAACAAGGAAACTGGTATTGGGACTAGCCCAAAGGTGAAACCATCCCCCCCCGTGTGTGGCGCATCCTGGGTGCGTGCCTCGCGCCGTTGGAGTTGCCCCGCGCAGGAGGGGCTGGCGCATGCCGGGTGTGGCGCCTCCTGGGTGGGTGGCGCCTAATGGGGGTGTGGCGTGCGTTGAGTGTGCGCTGGTCGCTGTACTCTCCTGCTGTACTCTCCTGCGTGTTTCTGGCCTGGGCCCACAACACCACCCCCCTCGCCCACCCACGCCCTCCCCCCCTCTCTCTCTCACATACACACACACACACACACCATCGCGACCGCCCCAGGGCGCCTGATCCGCAGGTATGTACAGCGTACTGCCCCCGCTGCGCGTACTACTGACCTCATTCCACAACATCTCTGCTCACCCAACACAACCACAAACGCCACCACCACCCCACAGCCACCGCAACCTCCACCACCACACGCACCCCAAAAACCACCACAACCACCACAACCAACCACCATCCGCAGATACGTACAGCGTGCTGCTGACCTGCTTCCGCAACATCTCTTTGCCCAACACAACCACCACAACAAACACCACCAACACCAACCACCTCAACCACAACCACCACAACCACACCAACCACCGTCCGCAGATCTACAGCGTGCTGCTGACGCTGCGCTGCCCACGTGCTGCTGACCTGCTTCCGCAACATCTCTTTGCCCAACTCAACCACCACAACAAACACCAACAACAACAACCACCTCAACCACAACCACCACAACCACACCGAACACCGTCCGCAGATCTACAGCGTGCTGCTGACGCTGCGCTGCCCACGTGCTGCTGACCTGCTTCCGCAACATCTCTTTGCCCAACACAAACACCACAACAAACACCAACAACAACAACCACCTCAACCACAACCACCACAACCACACCAACCACCGTCCGCAGATCTACAGCGTGCTGCTGACGCTGCGCTGCCCACGTGCTGCTGACCTGCTTCCGCAACATCTCTTTGCCCAACACAAACACCACAACAAACACCAACAACAACAACCACCTCAACCACAACCACCACAACCACACCAACCACCGTCCGCAGATCTACAGCGTGCTGCTTACGCTGCGCGTGCTCCTGACCTGGTTCCGCAACATCTCTTGGTCCAGCGAGCCCTTCAACACGATCAAGCAATTCACCGACCCCTTCCTGTCGATGTTCCGGTGAGATTTAGGGTTAAGGGTTTATGGTTGGGGGGTGGGGTTTTCATGTTTAGAGTTGAGGTTTTGGGGGACACAGGATCAAGCAATTCACCGACCCCTTCCTGTCCATGTCCCAGTGAGATTTAGGGTTTGGGGTTTAGGGTTTGGGGTTTGGGTTTTCATGTTTAGAGTAGAGGTTTTGGGGGACACAGGATCAAGCAATTTACTGACCCCTTCTTGTCCATGTCCTGGTGAGATTTAGGGTTGGGGGTTTAGGGTTGGGGGTTGGGGTTTTCATGTTCAGAGTTGAGGTTTTGGGGGACACAGGATCAAGCAATTCACCGACCCCTTCTTGTCCATGTTCCGGTGAGATTTAGGGATTCGGGCTTAGGGTTTCCAGGTTTAGAGTTGAGGTCTTGGGGGACACAGGATCAAGCAACTCACCGACGCCTTCTTGTCCATGTTCTGGTGAGATGGGGGACACTGAGAGAAAATATGGCGGGGGGGGGGGGGGGGGACACGGGGAGGGGCTCGGGGGGGGGGGGGCACGTTCACAGTATGCACCCTTGGGGTGCGGGATTCAGGTTTTACACGTTTAAACGTCTTACACGTGCGCGCCCGGAGGACCCCGGGGCGTGAGTTAAGGCCTAGACTACACATCTAGGGGGACTCTATTAAGACAGCCCGAAAGGTCACGCATCGTGGGTTTTAGGGTGAGCTGCCTTGTGAGGCACGGGCCACCATCAAGGGGGGGGGGGAGTTTGGTGTGGCGAGGGAGGTGACCCGCAGACAGAGCACACACACACACACACACACACCTCGTGTGTGGCAGCCGGCCGGCTGGAAAGTACATGGTGTCGCGCTCCGCACTGCTCGGGTGCTTCGCTTCTGCGGCACCACACACACACACACACACACACACGCACGCACACCAGCAGCAGCAGCAGCGCCATCAGACTGCCCTCCCACATCTCCCCCATTGCCACCCATCCACCCATGCGTGCACCGCATGATGCACCGCAGCGGCATATCATCCCCCCCCATCGGCGGCATCGACCATCACGCACCGCAGCGGCATTACCTTCCCACACCCACCCAATGCGTGCACCGCAGCGGCATATCATCCGCGCCATCGGCGGCATCGACTGTCACGCCCCGCAGCGGCATCACCTTCCCACACCTCCCCACACCTTCCCACACCCACCCATGCGTGCACCGCAGCGGCATCATCCCCCCCATCGGCGGCATCGACCGTCACGCCCCGCAGCGGCATCACCTTCCCACACCTCCCCACACCTCCCCACACCTTGTCACCCACAACACTGCTTGCACCGCAGCGGCATAGCATCCCCCCCATCGGCGGCATCGACCGTCACGCACCGCAGCGGCATCACCTTCCCACACCTCCCCACACCTTCCCACACCTTCCCACCCACACCCATGCGTGCACCGCAGCAGCATATCATCCGCGCCATCGGCGGCATCGACCGTCACGCACCGCAGCGGCATCACCTTCCCACACCTTCCCACACCTTCACACACACCCACACCTTCACACACGTCCCACACCCACACATGCGTGCACCGCAGCGGCATCATCCCCCCCATCGGCGGCATCGACCTCTCCATCATGCTCGGCTTCTTCCTCATCTCCTTTGTGTCCAAGATGCTCAAGCGCATGTCGTTTGGGATGCCGCCGTTCTAATCCCCGCATTGAGACACTTTGCAGATGTAACGATTGGTGTTGAGACTGGCCGGGGCCAAGCCAGTGACGTTCTGCCTGTGGCATGGCGCCTGGTGACCCTATGTGATGGTGAGCTGCCAAGCAAGCCAGAGGCTGCCAAGGTAACGCCGCGCCTTGCGCTAGTGCGAGCTGTGTCTGAATGCCAAGAGCCACGACCGCGGCTGCTGCAGATTTGAACTGATCCATTGCATATCTTGCAGCAACGCCTGCCCGCGCACGCGCACTCCTTTCTGCTGCTGCTGCTGTGTGTGTGTGTGTGTTTTTCACAGCGCCAGCCAGACGCCAGTTGCTCGTTTAAAGGGTGCCCCGGCATGCTGCGACTCCATGCTGTTGCGCACCACAGCGTAGGGACGCCCAGACCAGGCTATGCAGCATGTGTGGCACATGTGTGTGCGCAAGCTGTGCAACGTATTGCTCTGGCCCCGCGCGGCGGGGACGCTAGTGTGTGTGGGTGTGCGCACACAACGCAGCCCCTGCAAGGCGGTGGTGGTTGTGGACGCACCTGACACTGTAAACTGCCAGCGACGCCCGGCCACCCAGCCCCCCACAGTTTGCGTTTGGTGCCCATAACATAGCCCATGCGCCGATGTAGGCTGGGCTGCCCATGCGTGCCCATGCATATGCGTGTGTCGCTGCCGCTGCGTGCGTCATCGCGAAGCAGCAGCCCGTGCATGCGACCTGTGCATGCGACCATTGCATGCAGACGAGCGAACGAGGGCCATGCCCACGATGCATGGCATCGGATTGTGCGGTGCCTCAGCTCTGCCATCGAGTGCACTGCATCGCATCCGAGCCCATCTCCGATCGCGTCGCCGTGCTGGGTGCCGCCCCATCACCTCGCTGCCCTGTTGCTGACGTGCTCGGCGTGAGCTCTGTCCCCCAACGGCACCTGCTGCTGCTAGCGGCCTGGCACATGTGTGTTACTACCCTTGCTCCCCTTCCTGCTCCCCCGCGAGTGCATGGCCAGTACTCGTGTTGTGGCTGCGTACACAGTATCCAATTCCCACGAGCTTGACAGGCCAGGCTTCAAAGCGCATGTGTGTCAATGCGAAAGATTCAATGTATGTCAATACAAATGTCCAACTGTAGATCTTCAACCCTAATGTGAGCAACTCAAACTCAAACCGGAAAGTTTAGTCGTTTCATTCTCGTCCTTTCACGTGCATTCGTTGAATATATATATTTCATCGTGTCTTGTGGTCACATGAGGCACAATCACGGGGGGGCAGACTCAGGGATGTTTATGTGGGTCACACCAAACCAGGGATGGCGTAAATCACACAGTGATGATGATGAGTTTTTACAATCCACTCTCTGACGGGCACGCGTTCGGTTCCAAAGCTCCAGCAGGACTTAGAGGAAGCAGTCCTGAAGACCTGCCAACAGAAAAAAGGGGGGATGCCCCACGGAAGCGCCACCCACACGCGGTGGCGGGCACCAAGCAAGCAGCACCACAGTGCAGGCTCCACACTCAACCCCTCCAGGAAACGGATGGCGGGCCCAAGGTATAAAACCATGAAGGGACCAAAAAGCCCACCCTCAACCCACCGGAAGCGGGGCCGTTGTGCACACCCGCCGCAGCACTCTGCTCAGCTACCACATCACAACCCGCCAGCGCACGCATGTGGCGCCACCTCCCCTCAAAAGAAACCATCCTCTCAGGGATCTAGGACGTCTTGTTCAGAGTGAGCCCGCCGTCCACTACTCCAACAAAGGGGTGGGTCGGGCCCACCACACCCGCCCACCCGCGCGGCATCCCGCCGCCCTCAGCAAAGGACGCCAGCGCGTCCCACAGATCCATCGTCGCCAGCTCCCCCGCCCGCTCAACCGCCACCGAGCGAGCAGGGGGCTGCACACCATCACGCGGGCACGTAATGCGCCACAAGTGGCGGCGGCCTCGCTCCATGGCGTCCACCACGAGCGCTGCCACCACCGCCCACACACCAGCACGCACCCCAGCGGGAGGCTGCAGCAGCCACACCTGGCAGCACGTGATGACCGGCGTAGGAGCAGGGAGGGCAGCAGCAGCCGCCACCACCACCGCCTCCGCCACCGGGCACCCCCAGAAGCTGTGCGCACGCCACGCCGTCGCCGGCGGCCCGTCCTCATCACGGCACCGCCACCCGCAGGGGCACTCGGGCACGCCTAGTGCAGCCTGCTTGTGAAAACCACTCACCCACAGCCGCCAGATGGGCTCCTTGCGAGCGTTGAGGAGCGGCATCCGCCACAGTGTCGGCACCGCCGCCTCCAGGCCGCGCAGCCCCGCGAAGACCTGCGCGTCGGTCGCGCGGGGGCCAGAGCCGCCTCCACCGTGGCTGCCCGCCGCACTCGCCGCTCGTCCACAACCGCCCGCAGTTGAAGCGCCACCGCCAGCTTGCACGTCAGTTTCCCCACCACACCCGGGCCGTGCGCAAACCCAACCCATCGGGGCTCGCCCGCGGCGCCGCCCCCCCCAGGTAGGGGAGCAGGTTGGGCAGCTGTGGATCGGAGGCCAGGCCGCCCACGCTGCCAGCCAGCCGGCGTGATGACACTCGGCAGCTTCCACCCAACCAGCTGCAGGATCTCCACCACAGCAGCGCGCTCGCCCGCCTGGGGGAGGGGCTGGAAGTGACGGAGCGGCCAGAGCACAGTGAGGGCAGCTCCACCAGCCGCCGCCTCGACCCAGGCTGGGGGCAGCGCCGCAAGCACGACCGCCACTGCCGTGAACAGGGGGTCGAGCGTGCGCCGCACGCACAGCAGGTCTGGCACACCCCTCGGCACTGGCGGCGGCACCTCTGGGAAAAGGGCGCGGCAGACTCTGCCCTCCAGACATTGCCCCCGTCATAAGCGCCGCACGCCAGCGCCGCGCGTATCTGCCCCAGCACGAGCCGCGCGCGCGCCGGATCCGCAGCAGCGTACACCCTCAGGCAGGCGTGGTCAACCGTGCGTGTGCTGCGCACCATGTCGACAGCAGCGAGCCACGCCCACAGCACGCACAGGTCCGTGACCGTCCGCATGCCGGGGAGGGCGTCGCGCACGCGGGCCAGGCCGTCCACCAGCCAGCGTGCCGCATCGGTCGGGCTGAAGAGCGCATGCCCTGCCGCATCCCCAGTGGGCTCCCGCCACTGTACCGACCGCTGCGCAGCCGGCAGCTCCAGCTGGAGGAGGGGGTTAGCCCAGAGCGGCGCCTCCGCCCCCCACAGCTCAGCTGTTTGCACGTGCCCCGTGATGCGCGCCACCGGCCCCAGGGCCTGCACCCCATCGAGCATGCGCCTCATCGGCCCAGCCAAGAGCGCCGCCCTCACAGCCGGGTCCACGCACTCACCAATAAGGCCGTCCGGGAGGGCGCCGGCCCTGGGCGCGAGGCCAGCCATAAGCACAAAGAGGCTCGGGTGGGCCTCCGGGCACAGGCGGTGCACCGCCTCCACCATGAGCGGCTGCCATGCCGGCTGGGCCGGGGGCGCGGGCTGCTGTTCCGGCTGTGTCCCGCCGCCACCACCGCCGCCACTGCCGCCAGCCCCGCCGCCACCGCCGGCTCGTGGGGCCGGCAGCAGGAGATGGGGGGCGCCTGCCGCCCACGCCCCAAACAGGCACGCGAGGTGGACGGCCCACTGCCCGTGCACGATCTCCCGCCACGCCGGCGCCCCAAAACCACCATGCGCCGGTCGCCCCAGGAGCATCGCAGCAGGCGCACCAGGCACCGAAGAGGCCCGCCGCGGCAGCTCTGCTGGCGGGTCCGGCCCCACGCTCCTGTCCACCAGAGTAGCCGTCCACCGGGAGAGCACCCTCTCGGCCTCCGGAGTCATGCCACAGTGCACCGCCCGGAACAGGATGCGGGAGACCCCGTACGTCGCCGCCGCGTGCCCCCTGCCAAACGCCGACATGGGGAAGCGCGCGAGCTTGGTATACGCGACCGCAAGCCTCTCACGGCACACCCCGGTGACGCCCTCCGGGGGCGGCAAGCCGGCAGAGACGGGCACCCCCAGCGACACGCCCGCGTCCAGCACGCGCAGCCCAGCAACCTCGGCACCCGCCAGCAGGCCCTCCCCCGCCGACCCCAGGGGCAGGATGCCGCACTTGCCGAGGTTGAGGACAAGGCCCGTCGCTCGGCCAAACACCGCCATCGTCTCCACCAGTGCAGCGACGTCAGCCGGCGCACACGACCGGAGGAGGGGCATGCAGTCGTCAGCGTACTGGGGGCAGGTCACTCGGCAGCCAGGCACGACCTCGACCCCCACTGCCGGGCATGTGCGCAGGAAGCATGCGAGCGCATGCCCCAGGAACAGGAAGAGGGCTGGCGCGGCGGGGCAGCCCTGGCGCACGCCCGCCGCATACTTGCGCGGCGCAGAGATGAACCCGTTGACCTCGGCCGACGCGTACGTGTGCGTGAGGATGGTGCGGGTCCACGCCAGCACGCCGTCGCTGACGCCCACCGCCTCCATGACCGCAATGAGGAAGCCACGGTCGATGGTGTCGTATGCCTTGCGGAAGTCCAGGAGCGCCAGCGCTGCACCCGTCGGCCCCACGCCATCCACCGCGTTGGCAGCCAGCAGGCCAGGCAGCATCTGCGTGAGGCAGATATTGTCCGAGATGCGGCGGCCAGCGAGGAAAGCGGTCTGTTCCGGCCACACCACCGCAGAGAGCAGGGGCGTCCACCACGTCGCCAGCACCTTGGCGAGGATGCGGTAGTCGGAGCCCAGCATGGTGAGTGGGCGGTAGTTTGCCGCATCCGCAGCGTTCTTGGCCTTGTAGATTGAGGCAACGACGCCGTCGAGAAAACCAGGCGGCGTCCCACCCGTAGCTCCCACCGCGGTGAAGACCGCCGCCAGAAGCTCAAAGGCTGGCTCGCCCAGCTTCCGCCACACATCCACTGGGATGCCATCCGGGCCCGGGGCGGTGCCAGGCTTGGAGTGGGTGGCCGCCGCCCGTACCTCGGCGGGTGTGACAACAAGCGCGCCGGCTGCATCCGCCACCGCCTGCGGCACGCGCGGCGAGTGCGCACGCACCGCCCCCAGCACAGCCTCCCGATCAGCGGGGGATGGCGGTGGCGGCCGTGAGACCGCCGCCACGGCATCAGCCATGATGTCAGCCATTCCCCTGCCATCAGTGACGAGGATGCCACGCGCATCTCTGAGGGCGGCGACGCGCCGTGCCGCCGCTGGCTTGCGGAAGGCTGCCGCCATGCCCCCGGAAACGCGCTCTCCCGGCCGCACACAGGCGGGCGGGGCTGGAGCGTACCGCCGCACCGCCGCGTCCAGGCGCCGCTGCAGCGCATAGAGCCCGGCGAGCTCCGCAAGCCCATCGCGCCCCGCCTCAACGGCCGCGCGCGCTCGCTGCAGGTCTGCACGCAGCCGGGTCACCTCCACCGACACAGCATCTCGCCGCCGACCCAGGTCGCAGTCGAGACGGCGGGCCTCACGAGCCAGACGCAGCTTGAAAGCCTGCCACCACCGCATGAGCTCCGTGTGGCCATGGGTGGGCGCCCCCGCTGCCTCCCGACCAAACCATGCCCTGAACCCATCGGCCAAGTCACGATCAGCCCAGAAATGGGCATGCACACGCAGCCGCCCCGGCCCGCGCGACTCTGGCACCAGGGAGGAGAGGTGCATTGCCACAACGCGGTGATCCGACCCGCCCGACTCGCCCGCGTCGCACCCGAGGACGCGTGGCACGAGGGCCATCGACACGTAGAGGCGGTCGAGCCGCGCCTGTGCATTATACGCACTGAAGGTGTACCCCCTCTGCATGGGGTGGATGAGGCGGTACGCGTCACGGAGCGGGGAGTCCTCCACCAGCGCTGCCATCGCCGCCGCCGGGGCGCGGTCGCGCCACTCGAGGGGCCCCTCAGAGCGGGCGCGGTCACGCGGGCTCTCGACAAAGTTGAAATCGCCTGCGAGCACGAGGTGCGTCTGGCCAGCAGCAAGCGGTCGGATGCGCTCCTCGATGAACGCCGCCTGCACCGCTGGCCGGTTCGGCTGCGAGGCCGGCAGGTACGCATTGACGAGGCGCAGCCGCCCAGCTCCCCCACCTCCAGCTCCCCCACCCCCACCGCCCGCGCCCCCACCACCCCACGTGATATCCATCACCATCAGCCGGCCGTCGCCATCCGCCTGGACAACCGGCTGGAGCGACGCCAAGAGGTCTGACCGCACGAGGATGGCGACCCCGGCCGAGGTCCCCGCGCCGCCCCCCCAGAAGAAGGTGTAGGACTCAGTCCCCAGGTGGTAGGCACAGCTGGACGCATAGCGGTCGACGCCGTCCATGCTCGCGACGTCATCAGCTGCAATATGCACCTCCTTGAGGCACACCACATCGAGGCGGCGGTCGCGCGCCCAGACGCGCATGAGATCCACCAGCTTGGTCCCCTGTCGCAAGCCGCGCACGTTGTGCGTGCCCACTCGGAGGCCGGGGGCAAAGCGGCCTCCGTGTGCCGGTTGCTCAGAGGGCGGCGTCATCGGGCACGTGGAACGGGTGGCCAAGTGGCAGGGGTTTGCCCAGGGACCAGCCATCTGGCAGCGCCGGCATCACGTCAAGCTTCGCCGCCCTGAGGAGGTTCCTGACATGCTCCATCGGCCAGCCCTGAGGCCCGCCCTGCTTCTTCGGGTCGGGGCTCTGGACAGGGTGTCTGTGGAGGATGTTCATGATCCACTCCTCCGCCGCCGTGGCTGTCAGGAATTTCCCGCAGTGGATGGCGTCTGTGAGCCCGCTGCGGATCCCAGGGTTGTCAACGGGCCCAATGCATGGTCCGCCCCGCGCGTATGCAAAGGCATGGACCTTGCCGCGGACCCAGTCACCACCATCGTCTCCACGGCCAGCGGCACCACCAGTAGTGGCCAGAGCCTGCGTCTGCCCGCCCCCTCCACCTGCGCCCGCTCCTCCAGCTCCCCCACCACCAGCAGCGTCCTCAGCCCCCGCGCCCCCACCAGCCGCAGCCGGAGCAGCAGCAGGCACGGCGGCGTCACCCTCCTCACCACCAGTCGTACGGCGTGCCACGCGCCGCCCCTCCTCGCCGTCCTCTGCCGCCTCAGGCGCCGCCTCTCCGCGCCGCGGCTCGGGCTGGCTGAGGCCCACGGGGGTGTCGAGCGGGGCATCGGCAGCGGCATCGGGCTCCTCATCGCCCCCCCCACGCTTGCGCCCAGTCGTCTGGCTCGCATCGAGCATGCGCTCGTCAGCCAGCAGAGCCGCCAGCAGGGCCGCCTCGCCAACAGCTGCTGCAGCTGCACCCACAGCTGCTGCAGCCTGCAGCTCCCGTCGGCCCTCGAGTGCGCGCCTCTCCGCATCGAGCTGGAGCATCCGCCCTTGCGTCTGGCGGTCTGTGCGGAGCGCACGCTTGTGGCGTGCTGCGTGCTCGTCCGAGGGGCCTGCCGCCGCCGCTGCAGCAGCAGCCGCAATAACAGCCATAGCACCCCCAGCAGAGCCCGCACCCCCGTCAGACCCAGCGCCGTCGTCATCGTCATCACCGTCGCCGGCACCATGCCCGTACGAGCCGTGGTCAGAGCCCCCGCCTCCGTCGTCCGCCTCCTCCTCGATGATGGGCAGCTGGTGCTGCAGCCCAGGCCCCACAGGCAGCCCCTGGGCAGCCGCGGCATAGGACCGCCCACCCGGCGGCGGCCCACCGGGCAGCTGCCCACCCGGCGGCGGCCCACCCGGCGGTGGCCCACCCGGCGGCGGCCCACCCGGCGCCCCGGCGGCGCGCGCGGGGCGCGCGGGCCCCATCATGCTGAGGGGCAGGCGCGACACGCGCAGCCGGCAGAAGGACGGCGCGTCGGTGCGCTGGCGGCACTCCACGTGCGGCGCGCGGATGGCCTTAGACACAAAGGCGTGGCCCCCATGCACCGACGCCACAAAGCCTGGCTCCCTGGCAGACAGCCAGGCGAGGCTGGGGGCGGGGCCCTGCCCACGTGCAGCGCCGTGCCACTGCACCGGCACCGGCCCGCCAACCCCGCACTGGTACTGCACCACCCAGTCAGCGTGCACCCCGTTTGCCCCCAGCCAGCTGTGCACAAGTGCCGGCGTCCACGGCAGATTGTCTGTCGGCATGAAGCGCACCAGGTAGTGCGCGTCGTCCACCGGACCCCCAGAGTCCAGCAGCATTGCAGGTGCCGCGCGCACGCGGCCACAGTCCACCTCCAGGGGCGCCATGCGTGCATGCAGCGCACCCTTGACCGCAGTTGCATGGGCCTCATCACACTCCATGTCGACCTGGTAGAGCGCCGACGTGCCCGAGCTCAGGGGCCTTGCCGCCCGTGCCCGCGCCCTCCCTGGCGCCTCAACGCCCGAGCCCTGCAACGCCACGCGGAGGGCGGCAACGACGCCGTCTGACAGAGCCCGCAGGTCGACTCCCATGCAGTCGCCCGCCATGTCACGGTCCGCGCGCAACACGAAGCTCAGCGCAAACACCAGCCTGGGCAGCACCCGCAGCTGCTCATACAGGTCGTGTGGTAGCACGCTCACGAGGGGCTGCCGCGCGGCCCTGGGCGGAGGCGGCGGCCCGCGGCCCCGCGCAACACCATTTTGCCTGCCAGCAACACCCGGCCTGCCAGCATCCCCTGCAGCGCCCCCCCTGGGCAGCGCCTGGCCCTGCGTGGCCATGTCTTCACTAGTTGCCGGTCCGCGCACGCGCGCGCGGGCTCGGCGGTGGGGCGAGAAACTCGCGTCAGCCGTGTGCAGCGCAGCTCGGTGTCATCGCTCTCGGTCACGTTCAGAACATAAAGAGAATTTAGTGCTACGATTCGAGTGTGCAGGGTCTACCAATGCTTATAAATAAACAGTGAGTGGTGGCCGAGAACGGTGGCCAAGGCGTACTGTACATTTGAGGTCCAAGGCGTCGCTTGATGCCGCCAGGAATCAGCGCTCGCGAGCGCCGGTGCCTGTGGTCACGGGCCGCCGGCGCCGCCGCCATTTCTGCCTGCGCGTGTGCCGCGGCCGCCAGCTGCAGCCGACTGCCGCGCCTGCCGCCAGCTCCAGCTGCACTATGCGCGCGCAGTGTGCCGCGCCTGCCGCCGTCAGCGAGTACAAGTGCGCGTTCCCCCTGCCGCCGGGGCCGTCGGGGCGCGAGACCAGCTGGCCGCCCTCGGGGCGCATCAGGTAGCGCAGCGCGTTGCTCACGTCCGCGTTGTCGCCCAGCCCGTTACGCACGGTCTTCTCCTCAATGGGCCCGCTGCGCGAGATGAAGGCCAGCACGGCTGCTGCCGTCTGCTGCTGCCTGTGCGACCGCGGCTTGGGGGCAGAGGACCTGGGGACAGCGGCCGACGCGGCGTGCGATGCGGGCGCCTGCGCGCCGCGTGCGCCGCGTGCGCCACCACGTGTGCCACGGCCGTCGCGTGCTGAGCGGCGTGTGGCCTCGATGGGGGCCGCTGAGTCTGCAAAGTGCACGGACGCCATGGCGGCCTCCACGGGATCGCGGCGCGGGCGCTTGGGCGCGCCCCCCTCGTCGCCGCTGAAGCCCTCCACAGCAGGCGCGCGGCCGCGCTTGAGCGAGGCGCTGCGCCCGTTTCCGCTCGGGTTGGTCAGCGAGACACCCGCTGGCTGCAGCTTGGAGCCGAACGACTTGGTGCGCGCGACCGGCGTGGCGCGCGGCGTGGGCGCACGTGCGGATGCCGCAGCAAACCCGGGGGCGCCCGCGGGGAGTGCAAACTGCGCGGACGCCATGGCGGCGTCCACCGCACCGTGTCTTTGCACCGCAGCGTGGCGCGCGCGCTTGACCGCCTGTGCACCCTCCTCGTCATCAAAGCTGCTCTCAGCAGTCGCGCGGCCGCGCTTGCGCAGCGTGCTGTCGCGCTCGTCTCCGCTCGACCCGCTCAGCTGTAGCGTGGCGGGCATGCCACCGCTGCCGCTGGTGGATGCGCCTCCCTCAGATGAGGACTCCGTGCTGAAGCTGGCGTAGTACGCAAAGTGCGCGAACAGCTCGGCGGCCTCGACGGCGTTGGCGGCCTCGAGCACGTTCTCTGCCCACTGCCTGCTGGTCTGCCTTCGTCTTGATCGCGCGGCGAGGCTCGCGGGGCTACAGCGCATCGCCGTCCATGCGGGTGACGATGGCGCCGCTTGGGATTGCGGACGGGTGCGTTTCGGCTGTTGTACGTCGGGAGCTCGCGCCTGACGCGAATGCGCGTCGAGGCGCGCCCCTGGGAGGTCGGCAAGCCGGCCGCCGGCAGCGACACGGCGGGTGCGGTCGTCGGCGCGTCGGCGTGCGCGGGGACGACGGCGTTGGCGCGCGCCGGGGCGATGTGGGCGGCGGCCGCCGGCAGCGACGCGCGAGCGAGCGCGGGGACGGCGGCGCCCTTGCTCCCCGCGCACGCGTTAAGAAGCGTGTGTGCGTCGCTGGCCATGGGGTTGGCAGCGTGTGCGGCGACGGCGGCGGCGGCGGCGCTTGGGGTGGTGAACGGGTGGTCGCTGGCTGCGATGCCTGTTGCCAGCACGTGGACGGCGGCAGGGGTGGCAGGGTGGGCGGCGCCTGAGGCAATCATGGGCATCATGTAAACCATGGTCTCGCCAAAACTGCAAGGGGGCGGCGTGCATGGGGTGGTGAGGGGGGGCGCATGCGCGGCATCAGTTGGCAGCACTTGGGCATCGTATTTGTGCGTCCTTGCTGTGAGCGTGTGGCTGCAGAGCAGCGCCAGGAGGCTAGGGGGCAAGGCGGAGGAAAGGGGGGGATCTTGAGGCAAATCGAGCCGATTCTAATGGCGGGGTGGTGGGCGCTCCGGGAGCGCCAGGCGACGCTCCAGGCGCGCGCGCGTGCCCAGGCGTATCCGAAGGCATGTGCAGACGCAGGGAATGGGGCGAGGGGGGCTGGAGGGAGCGATGGACCGATTTGCCGGGAACATGCTGCATGGGTGAGCGAAACGCAATTTGCGGCGCCTTCCACCCCACGCACCTCGTCCAGACGCTCAGCAGGCCTCCTTTAGGTGTTGGCCGAGGTAGTCCGGCCGTTGGGAGGGTACTTTCGTGGTTTGGCAAGTAGAGATTACTGCTGATTAGTGGTGGTTAGATACGCCGATTGTATGTTGCTGAAGGACACAACTGAGCAGGGGGGCTCCTCACGAGGAAGAGGAAGCAGAGTAAATATAAGCGAAACAGTAACGGACACCTGCGCTGGTGCCCCTCAGTACCCACACTCACAGCGAGACCCCCGCCACTCAAAGTTCGGACAATGAAATCTCCAGGGTCGAAACACAACGCGCCAGGCGCGTCCCTAATGACTATAGCGTCGTTTAGAGCGTAGCGGCTGCGCTAAGCGTGCAGTGGGGGCGAGTGGGGACTGAAAAGAGTGTGTTTGGGAGGCTTCGCACACCCCTGTCGCAGCCCCCAAGGGTCAGTCACAGCCGCCGCGCGTCACAAAGCGCGGCCATAGGGTGTCAGGTAGCTGTGTGCAGCACTGGGGCGGGAGGGGAGGCTGCCTGGGTGGCACAGGGCGAGAGAGAGTGCAAAAAACTTGGCCACCTGTTTGCAGCAGCATCGCCGCATGGAGGCCCTCCGCATGCACCCCGACGTGGCAGACCTGTTAAACATGCTATGTGGCGTCCACATGGGGTGGTGCACGGCTCCGGGCTGCGCCAGGCGGCCATGGGGGCGGTGTTCGAGTGTGCCATGCAAGGCCGCACACAGAACATCCCACGCAGGGCGCCCAAGCACGCCGCATGGAATCATATGAGTCCCATGACATATTACTAGGTCGATCGCATGCGCGGATGGCTGCGAGGGGCTGATTTGGACGACCCGAACACCCTCCGCCCCGCTGTGCCCACTTGCTGAAGCGTCCCAAAACGGAGTGTCATGTGCTGGGACAACCATATACATTGGTGTTGCGATTCAATTGGGGGGCGGAGAGCGTCACGGCGTGACCCAGACTGCGTTTTGGTGTGGTTTGGGGTCACCGTTTTTTGTACCTCGACTTTGCCGTCGAACTGCGCCACCTTTGTGGCATCCCCGCCCCCGCCGATGCACGCCACCTCGAGGTATACATACTAGGTGTCTATTTCTTGACGGAGGGGCGTCGAGGAGTGGTCTGGACGACGTCAGAGGTGCCTACACCCTAAAAACGGGCCCCTCTAGAATTCGGTCTGCCCAACGGCGCCCAGAGTCGCGCTCTTGGACTTAAGGTCCCTATAATATATGTCAACGGCATGCGAGGTTTCAGGTCTGGGCGGCGTTGGGCAGGCGGTCGTCTGGCGGGCGCAAAGTCGACCCTGGTCCGAACCAGGAGTGGCGGGGGTCTTCTCACAGCTCCAACTGGCGGGCTTGGGGCACTCACGAAACGCACTTGATGTGTTCCGATACGCCCACTCGCTTCCTCACCAGGCACCCTCTCAAGTTGTAGGCCGTCGCATGGGCTCCCACTGCATGCGATGCGCACCTTCGAGCCCACGTGCACAGCGAGTTTTCGCTGTGTTGCAGAGTTGTTACCCCATGGCCACTCCCACTCTCCCCATGCCCAGCCCCGTGGGCTCTCCACGCCCCTTTTGCTGCTTTCCAGAGGCATGACTAATGCATGCCGCACACTAGTAGCGATTGCGGAAGAGGGGCGATGGCGATTTGGGGGCGCGTTTCCACACTTTTGTTCTCCCCCCCCCAAGCACCAGGCTGAGCACGCCAGGGCAAGGTAAAAACATATAAATTGCCATTTACACGACCTTACACCACCAACCTCATCTGAGAGAGACACGAGATACGTTTGCTGGGTGGCTTGTCACCGTTTGAATCACCAATACGGTGGCTTTGACGAAAACATGATGTGATTAATCACTACGTCTGTGCCGCGAACCGAAACTAGGCCATAGGCGCACACATTTTAGAGGACTAGCTACCTGTTGTGTCCCTCCTCCCCCACGAAGTTTCGGCAGCGCAGTGCGGTTTGGCACCACAGCTCACTCTTAAACACCTGACGTGCGCCGCTACTCGCTCGCTACCGCCTGCCGCCGCCGCGCTCTGTCCCCCACCGCAGCTCCCCTTCTCTTATTCCTTATGCGGATTTGAGACAACGCCTCAAGGCAGACGCCCCCTTATTCCTGACCCCCCCCCCCTCCCCTCCCCTGCCATGAGAAGGCAGAGGCAGACCCTCTTTCTGCCCTCACAACTCCTTCTTCACCGCCCCCTCGCCACCATCAATGCCCGCCGCCCGCCGCGCCGAGTCCTCCGCCGCCTGTCGCGACGCGTCTTCTGCCGCCCTTGCCGCCGACTCGGCAACCTCCTCTGCGACCACGGCCGAGAGCTCCTCGCGTCTCTGGAGAACAGAGGCGAGCTCGTCCTGCGGAACAACCGCACGCGGGGCGGTTGGTGGGTGATGGGTGGCGGTTGGTAGTTGGTTGGTTGGCAGCAACCTCTCCAGCGGCCAGTGCCTACAGCGCCTCGTGCGACGAGGGAACAGACGCGACCTCGTCCTGAAAAACAATTCCACTGGGGCACTTGGTGGTCGGTTGTTTTGATAAGCAGCAACCTTGTTTGCCTGCGATGCCAGGCCAATTCTGTCGGCGCCTCGTGCGGCAAGGGAACAGACACGGACTCGTCTTGCAGAACAACCGCACGCATGGCGGTTAGTGGATGGTGGTTGGCAGTTGGTGGTTGGTTTGTTTGGCGAGCGGCAATCTCTTCAGCGGCCAGTGCTGAGAGCGCCTGGGGGGGCCCAGAGGCAAATCGGGGCGATTTTAATGACGAGGTGGTGGGCGCTCCGGGAGCGCCAGGCGACGCTCCAGGCACGCGTGCGTGTCCAGGCGTATCCGGAGGCATGTGCAGACGCGGGACAACAACGTCCTCCTCTCCCCCCCTCCTCTCTCCTCCTCCTGGTGATTGACCATGATTGGTGGTGGCGGCACTGAGTCCCTCAGCAAGGGCGTGGTGTACCAGCACAACCCCGCGCACCTGCGCCTCATGACTATAGTGTCCATGGG
>VFSX01000063.1:282500-292500 GCA_016618255.1 Chlamydomonas sp. UWO 241
CCGCCACCTCCGCCTCTGCACTTCCCTCCGCCTCCACCTCTCACTCCCCTGCGGCAAGTCATTTCTTAGCTAGGGTTTGCACCTCACCTGGCCTCCTCGGCCTCCTCTTCATTCAGCGCAGGCGCCTCACCCGCTGTGCCCTCGTCGCCCGCCACCACCTCCACCTCGGCATTCCCATCCGCCTTCACCTCGGCCTCTGGTTCGCCCGTGGCAGTCATCCCCTAGCTAGGGGTTGCACCCAACCTGGCCTCCTCCTCTTCCTCTGTATTTTGAACAGGCGCCTCGGCCGCTGCGCCCTTGTCGCCCGCCGCCGGCTCCGCCTCTGCCTCTCCCTCCGCCTCCACCTCGGCCTCGGACTCTCCCGTGTAAAGTCATTCCCTAGCTAGGGGTTGCACCTCACCTGGTCTCCTCGGCTTCATCCGCATTCAGCGCATGCGCCTCGCCCGCTGCACCCTCGGCGCCGCCACCAACGTTGGACACTCCCTCCGTTTGCCGCCACTTCGGCCTCTGATTCGCCCGTGTCAGTGGTCCATCTCTCCCCCTTCCCCCAAGCCATAATCACACCGGGGAAAAACCTCACCTGGCCTCCTCGGCCTCCTCTGCATTCAGCACAGGCGCCTCGCCCGCTGCGCCCTCGTCGACCGCCGCCACCTCCGCCTCTGCATGTCCCTCGTCCGCAACTTCAGCCTCTGACTCCCCCGTGTCGGTGGTCCACCGCGACGCGACGCGCCGCGCACGCTCCTCGGCAGTCTCCTCGCGCTCTTTCCCCGGCTCGTCAGCCGCGGCGGGGCCTTGCCCCTCTGCGCCGCTGTCCACACCGGTTCCCTCTGCGAGCAGCTGTTTCTGCTCCTGGGTGCGTGGCAGTGTGGGTGGGTGGGGGCTTGTGTCTGTGAGTGTGTGTGTGGGGGGGGGGGGGGTGATTTCACACACACACACACACGCGCGCGCACACACGCACACACACACGCGCACACACACGCATGCACACACACACACACACACACACATCTCCTCATTTTTTGCCGCGCTGCACAACGTTATCAGCTCCGACACAAACACACACACACACACACACGCATGCACGCACACACACACACACACACGCACATACACGCACACACGCACACACACATGCAAGCACACCCACACCCTCCCACCCACACACACACGCACACACACACACACACATACACACGCATACTTACACACACATACCCTCCCCCACCCACACACACACGCACCTCCTTATCCTTTTTTGTTGCGCTGCGCGCCGCCATCAACTCCGACTGTTCAGACGTCGCCTCCTTTATTGCCGCCTCCCCGGCTGCCTTGCCGACTGCGCATGCGTGCACGGGGCCAGTGCTGCGATTCAGCACAGCCACATTGAGCAAAGCCAATCAAATGAGCTCCGCCAGATTGTGCTTTTCTGTACTGCCGCCTCCCCGGCTGCCGGCGACTGCGCATGGGTCGGTGGTGGAGGCAATCAGTGATTCTAGTCATGTTGGTTATACTGGTTATATCCAGTCAACTGCGCGCGCATAGGTCGCGGTTCCACTGGTGAAAGTTTCAAGTCGACTCGGTCAATGAGCGAAGCCAATCAAAATGAGTGAATGAGCTCCGCCAGATAATGTTATATCGTATTGCCTCCGCGACTGCCTTGGCGACTGCGCGTGCGTGGACGGGGCGTGTATGTGTATACGGGGCAGAAGTGTGCTGGTGGTGTGTGTGCGTGGGTACGGTTGCCGGAGGCCGATCACCGACTCCCACCAGAGGCCCCTGGGCACGGCGAATTTTGTGGTACAAAAAATGGCGGAGTTACAAGTGCGAGCCCTGGGGACTCCGCAGACGCCCCCCCTCGCCGGCATCGCCCAACAGTATGCATGTGCGCAGCGATTGCGCTTCTCAAGGCCTATGCGGAGGGTGTGAGGCCTCCAGGGCACTCATGCAACCACCCCGCGCGCCATGTGGAGGCCATCGCGCCCCTGAGAACAAGCAATGTTATCTGTTCCTATTTTCGAATGACCTCTCCGCGTGCCGCCTTGCCCACTTTTCCGCGCCCCACCGACAGCATTCGAAAATAGGAACAGATAACATTGGTCTAGGGACCCGGACAATGGGGCCTGCATCAGCCGATGTATCGGGGGCGCGCCGAGGGCACGGGGACCCTGTCCCTAGCCGACATGCAGACAATTGCCTCACCAGGCCCCTCAGACAGCGGCAGCAGTGGCCCCGCACGCAAGATACAGGTCCTCTCATGCGAGTCACCATCATCACGCTCAGACACCACGCCCCCCTCGCGTGTTGACGCAAGCACGCAGGTGGACCCTGTCCACCTACGCTACACAGACGCCTCCACGCAGACCACGCCGGAGCCGGCCCTGCTGGCGACGAGCGTGGCCAGGGGCACGCAGGTGGAGGCGGCGACGCTCCCTCCTGCTGCCCACATCACCACGGATGGCACCATCGCTGCGGAGCGCGGCGTGGCGGACGCGGCGATGATGCGGCTGGAGGCCGGGTACCTGAGCATCATGCAGGCTGTGCAGCAGCTCAGGCTCGACTTCAACATGCAGGCCATGCAGCCTGCCATGCAACCGGGCGCCGCGGGTGGGAGAGCCAAGCGCTCCTACGCCGCGGCTGCCTTACCTGCCCCCAAGGGGGGGGACTCGCTGCCGACCGCGCCGCTGGCCACGCCGCCCAGGCAGTGTCGCTGGCGGTCCCTGGCGGCCTCCCAGCGCGACCGGCGCATCTTCATCCTGCACGTCACCGCCGTGGCCAGTGCCGGCTCGGCCATGGCCGTGGTGCACAGTGTTCTCCAGTCCCTGCCGGGCAAGTGGGCTGATGGCCTCGGGCCGAGCTCCCTTGACCAGGTGGTGGACGCCGACTTCCTCAGCCCCCGAGGGGGAGGGAGAGGGATGGTGCTGAGGCACCCCTGGCCGTGTGGGGCCCCGGGGGTGGCGGAGGAGTTGAGGTGGGAACGAGTTAGGGGCGTGCCGCCTCAGTGATTGTCGAGTGTGGACATGGACTCGCATTCCCGCACCTGGCTCTCAGAACCGTGCGTAGTAGCCTTTGCGGTTCGTCACGACGGGGGACTGTGCTGGGGGGCTGTGTGTGATCGCCTCGCTGGCTGAGTCTTGGGTCTTGTGTTTTTACTCAGGGTCTAGGCGCTCCCGTTGTGTAATGCAAACGACGACGATGAGCTCCAGCTGGAGGAGCCAGCCAGCCCGCCCACCAGCAAAGCGACGCGGTCTGGGGACCATGTGGATTATGCATGCTTGTTCTCAGGTGGCGCGATGGCCTCCACATGGCGTGCGGGGTGGTTGCATGAGTGCCCTGGAGGCCTCACACCCTCCGCATAGGCCTCGAGAAGCGCAATCGCTGCTCACATGCATACTGTTGGGCGCTGCCGGCAAGGGGGGGGCGTCTGCGGAGTCCCCAGGGCTCGCACTTGTAACTCCGCCGTTTTTTGTGCCACACAATTCGCCGTGCCTGGGTGGGTGGTGGTGAGGGCTCCCTCCCACACCTGCATTCTTCTGCCCCACACTTCCAATACCTCTCACACCTGACCAGACACACAGAGAGAGAGAGAGAGATGATCGTTACAGATCCCACCGCTAGGCATCCTGGTTTACGGCTCTTGCCTGTGCTAAAGCACATACCCCGGCAATCGTTTCAGAAGTCAAAAACACCCATGGATCTTAGGTTCGTTCGCTAGCGGGTGACCAGCCATATGCGCTAGTACGAGAGGATATCCTTGGGCTCGGGGATTTTGGTAGCATCATCATCAGCATCATCGTCATCTTTAGGGGACACGGGGACAGGTAGTGCGGCGGCGATTCTTGGCTTCATGGGGAGGAACAGATCGGCGGAGGTCGACTGATAGTAGGTGGTAGGCGGTGGATGTCACAGTCTCTCTGTGCATGGGAGGGGGGGTTGCAGGAGTGGGGGCAGTGACCATGGGGCGGTGACTGCATGGCACCTGGAGCGCATGCATGCATGGGGTGCGGGCCATGCATGGGTGTGGTGGTGGGCTCCAGTAGGGCGCGTGAGCGGGAAGTCGACGTCAGGGCGTCGACCGCGGGGGAGGGTGGACTCTGTAGTTGTGGTGGTGTCGAGGGCGGAGGCGCTGGTGGTAGGCGCTCCATGAGGTGGCGGCGGCGGCGGCGATCTCTGTGTTGAACCGGAGGCTCGCTCCGGCGCCAGGTAGGGGGGGTCCCTGTGCATTCGAGGTGAGGCTGAGCTCGACGCGTGGGCGTTCGAGGTGCCACAATGGGGGGCCGACGGAGGAGCCCTCGAAGCGGTGCAAGACGGGCCTGTCTGGCGTCGGTAGCGAAGAAAGAGGCAGGGGCAGACGATCGTCGACGTCGTTCAGGGGGGCGACGGCGGTGGCGGAGAGTCGGGGCGGAGGGGGGTGAGTCGATTGTGCCGCCATGCACGGCCTCAATCGGGTCGGCACGGCCGACCAGCGGCTCCCCCCCCGGAGGACTGGAGGACTGGAGGACTGGAGGACTGGAGGACTGGGGGACTGGGGGACTGGGGGACTGGAGGACTGGAGGACTGGAGGACTGGAGGACTGGAGGACTGGAGGACTGGGGGACTGGGGGACTGGAGGACTGGAGGACTGGAGGACTGGAGGACTGGGAGGACTGGAGGACTGGAGGACTGGAGGACTGGAGGACTGGAGGACTGGAGGACTGGAGGACTGGAGGACTGGAGGACTGGAGGGCTGGAGGGCTGGAGGGCTGGAGGGCTGGAGGGCTGGAGGGCTGGAGGACTGGAGGACTGGAGGGACTGGAGGACTGGAGGACTGGAGGACTGGAGGACTGGAGGACTGGAGGACTGGAGGACTGGAGGACTGGAGGACTGGAGGACTGGACTGGACTGGAGGGCTGGACTGGAGGGCTGGACTGGAGGACTGGAGGACTGGAGGACTGGACTGGGGGACTGGAGGACTGGAGGACTGGAGGACTGGAGGACTGGAGGACTGGACTGGAGGACTGGAGGACACTGGAGGACTGGAGGACTGGACTGACTGGACTGGAGGACTGGACTGGAGGACTGGACTGGACTGGACTGGAGGACTGGAGGACTGGAGGACTGGAGGACTGGAGGACTGGAGGACTGGAGGGCTGGAGGGCTGGAGGGCTGGAGGGCTGGAGGGCTGGAGGGCTGGAGGACTGGAGGACTGGAGGACTGGAGGACTGGAGGACTGGGGGACTGGGGGACTGGGGGACTGGAGGACTGGAGGACTGGAGGACTGGAGGACTGGAGGACTGGAGGACTGGGGGACTGGGGGACTGGAGGACTGGAGGACTGGAGGACTGGAGGACTGGACTGACTGGACTGGAGGACTGGACTGGAGGACTGGACTGGACTGGACTGGAGGACTGGACTGGAGGACTGGAGGACCAGACACACACACACACACACACACACACACGAACACCCCCACACCCGTACACCCCCCCCCATCCCCCCACCCCCCCCCACACACACCTCACCCCCACCCCACCTTACCCCCACCCCCCCACCCCCTCCACACACACACAGACACAGACACACACGCATACGGCATCGAAGGCGTCCGATGGTCTGAAACATCGACACACACACACACACACACACACACACACCACCAACCTTGTGTCTCCAGCAGTGAAGCTTCCTTGGACGCCACGTCAGCCTCCACCAACCTCCTGCACTCCGGCCATAAATGCCTCCCCCCACCCCCCACACACACCACACACGCAATTAAACACCACACACATAGACACACACACACACACACACACACAAACTAATATGGCATTGGCGGCGTCCGACGGACTGAAACATCGACACACGCAGCCGCAGCCGCAGCCGCAGCCGCACCCACACCCACACCCACACCCACATCCACACCCACAGCAATCATGATGGCAGATAGCATGCTAGGGGTCGAATTTTGACAGCTGCCGGCCTCTTTCCTAGGGTCTTATGCACCAACAAAGGTGTCTGACGGACTGTAAAATCGACTACCACCCACACCCCACACCCACACAACCACTACCACCCACCTTGCGCCTCCAGCAGTGCAGCCTCCTTCGACGCCGCGTCAGCCTCCACCAACCTCCTGCGCTCTGGCCCAACTGCCCTCCCACCCCACACGTACCACACACGCACACACACCACACACGCACACATCACACACACACGCATACGGCATCGAAGGCGTCCGACAGACTGAAACATCAACACACACACACACACACACACACACCTCAACAAACACACACACACCAACCAACCACCTTGTGCCTCCAGCAGTGAAGCTTCCGTGGACGCCACGTCAGCCTCCACCAACCTCCTGCGCTCTGGCCCAACTGCCCCCCCACCCACCCCCACCCCCCCCAAACACGCAGACACAGACACACACACACTTGAACGGCATAAAAAGGCGTCCGATGGACTGAAACATTGACACACACACACACACACACACACACACACACACACACACACACACACCGACCACCCACCTTGTGCCTCCAGCAGCGCAGCCTCCTTGGACGCCACATCAGCCTCCACCAACCTCCTGCGCTCGGGCCACAACTGACGAGCCGCACGCGCGTCGGCGACGCGCTCAGCAGCCGAGGACAGTCCAGCTGAGACGACGGCGATCTTGTCCTATGTGTGTGTGGGGGGGGGGGGGGCGTGTGTGTGTATGCACCTTGCACGAAATGCACCTTGTCACTCCTATGCACAGCGCACGAAAAATCGCCTCCGGCGAGTTGAGGATGGGGGGTGAGCCGTGAGGCCCGGGTTGAGCCATCATTCCCCCAAGATCCTCAGCGGAACCACTGCCTAAGACCCTGTGCCCTTGACCCTAAACAAACAAACCTTCTGACAGAGCGGTGCTGCGTTCTTGGCGCCCGCAACTGTGGGTGGGTGGCGCTGCCGTGGGCTACTTTTATAGCGTGACCTCTTGGTGGGCCTCGAGCCTGCTGTCTGCTTGTCCTGCTGGAGCTCTGGAACTGATTGTGACCGCCGGCAGTGGATTTGCAACCAGTGGTCCCTCGGAAGGATTATAGTAATTCGTTTTTGCGCGGCTCGAGCAACTTTGACCGCTCATACCAGGCGCAATTCATAGCGGGTGTCCACGCAACACGTGCCGCTGTGCTGCTCTCAGCGAGAACTTTCCAACGCACCCCTCCAAGCCCTCTCCCGCCAAGTGTCGGGTGGTTTTCTGGGAAATGGGAATCCGGCCCCGGGCGGTATACGGCTTGCAGGGGGATCACTGTGTGTAACACTACTCTCTCTTCAGACCCTAGACCAGACCCTAGACCCTAGACTCCTAGACCCTAGACCCTAGACCCTGGACCCTGGATAAGACCCTAGACTCCTACACCTTACACCCTGGACCCCGGCCGTGCACCAACGGGGAGGAGTCAGATCTGGGGGCCGAGTGCCCTGTCTAGGTCCAGCCCCGACCCACTAGCCCCCCACCACCAGTAGCCAGCCACCCGTCTGTAGCGCCTGGGCGTTATACGCCGAGCAAGGTCGAATATGCTGCCTGTAGGTGCGTCACACACGACTGTAAAATCTGCCATCATCACCATCATCGTCATCAGACCCTAGGCTCCTAGACCTTACACTCTTAAGTCTCGGCCCTCTACGATGCGACTGTGTGTCCCGTCTCTCACCAAACACTCCACTGCTGCCGCACCGTCACTCATCACACACTCCACTGCTGCCGCACCGTCTCTTATCAAACACACCACTGCTGCCGCACCGTCTCCCATCAAACACACCACTGCTGCCGCACCGTCTCCCATTAAACACAACACTGCTGCCGCACCGTCTCCCATCAAACACACCACTGCTGCCGCACCGTCTCCCATCAAACACAACACTGCTGCCGCACCGTCTCTCATCAGACACTCCACTGCTGCCGCACCGTCTCGCATCAGACACTCCACTGCTGCCGCACCGTCACTCATCACACACTCCACTGCTGCCGCACCTGCCGCATGAAACACTGAACTGCTGTCGCACCGTCTCTCATCAAACACTACCGTAATACCGCTTTGCCTTGCCGCCACTTTTATAAAGCGGGTAATGGTTTAGAATTTGGGTGCCTTGCCGCGTTGTTTTGTCTTTTCCTGTTTTGACGTCACGTTTGAAGTTGTTTTTCTTTTTCGGTTGTAATTGTTAGAAATCGACCTTGCCGGCACGTCCTCGTAATTATATAATCGGCAAGGCAAAGCGGTACCACGATAAGTCTCGACCCTCTACGATGTGACTGTGTGCCCCGTCTCTCACTAAACACTCCACTGCTGCCGCACCTGCAGCGCCTGCACCTCCCACGCGGTGTGGTCCATGCACGTGTGAACGCACGCGCCTGCCGGCTCGTCACTGCCGTCGCAGCAGTCTGCGTGCCACAGCAGCCACAGCGGCAGGTCAGGTGGTGCGTGTGCGGGGGGGGGGGTCTGGGTGTATGGAGGGAGAGTGCAGCGCGTGCGTCTGCGTGGCCCCACGTGAGCAGCATGACGTGGACTCTCATCCATGTGACCCTCCCCTCCCCTGTTCATCTAGACCTTCATCTGAGAGGGCGTGCACACGGTTTCCAGTATCTGCCGCCCATGCGCTCATGCGCCCATGCGCCCATGCGTGCTCACCGCACACGCCGTCGTCCACAAACGCAGTGGACATGATTTTGGGCGTGGAACCAGTGTTCTTGCAGAAAATGCGTCCGTAGTAGCACGCGGACGTGCCTGCAGGGGGGAAGGGAGGCAGCAAGTGAGACGCCAAGAAAGATCTGCTGATCTGCCCTCATGCGTGCCCCACCCACCGGGCTCGTCAGAACCGTCGGGGCAGTCGCAGTAATTGTCGTTTACATAGGAGTAGGGCATGTGCGGCGCGGCCTTGTCGAGTGCGAGCACGTCGCTGATGCATCCGAAGAACCCCCCTGTCCAGACATGCGCTCTGTAGTGCACACTGAGCTCTGGCTCCATTCCTCTTGGTGGTGGGCCAGCTGCAACACAGGCAGCTGCCACACACAGTACCGCTGTCACCGCTAGCACACGCATCCTGATTGTGTTGGAGAGAGCTGCGTCGTGAATTTATCGCCTCCACACAACCGAAACCAATACCAAAATACATGCCCCTATGGTCCCGCAGAGGGGCCGTGCGGTACTGGCGCACAACCAGGGGGGGCGGAGGGAGCGTGTGGCGTCGTGGAGTAGGAAAAACATGGCCGATGGCACCGCTACAGTGGTGGTTTCACTGCGCAGCCGTGGCATCGGCTCCTTCGACCTCTCGGGCGTTGATGTGACTGGGGGCGCGGTCCGGTTGGGGCAGCATGTGCTCGACATCGTCATCAGCCATTTCCTCACGTTTTACGAGCTGTCCTGGTCCGCGTGGATCTCCCTATTCATCACTACCCTCGCAGCCGGCATCAGCATGTCCAGCTCGTGGCTGGACCAGCAACCGAAACTGAAGGAGGGCGACCCAGGACACCTGCACATCCAGGTGGGGTGCATGCGTCGTCCCGCATGGGCAATCTTTGCATGGGCGCATGCATGCCTGCGTTGATGGCTTGGCACCGACCCGCTGCGGCCATACACACGCAGACCAGCGGCAACACAGTCAACGTGTATTACCTCCCATTCCTGTTCACTCTGATCGTGCCGCTCATGATCACAGCGCTGATGGTGTACGTCCGGAGGTGCGTGTTGGTTGGTGCGTGCGCGTGCGTGCATGTGTGTGTGTGTGCGTGTTTGTGTGTGTGTGCATGTGTGTGCATACGTGCGGTATGTGCATGCATGTGTGTGCAGGCACGTGTTGGGGAGCACAGCCTCCAATCACGTGTGGAGACACACACATACACACACACACACACGCGCGCGCGTGCACACACACGCACACACACACATATACACCAGCACACACATGCACACACACACACATGCACGCACGCACGCATGCACACATGCATGTACACACACGCACACGCACGCAGAGA
>VFSX01000063.1:300000-330000 GCA_016618255.1 Chlamydomonas sp. UWO 241
TTGGGCTTGTGATGCTGGTGATAATGTCGTCGATATTCATCGACAGGTGTGGGGTAGGGAGCGATTGGGGTCGATCTGGGGTTGGTCGTGTGAAGTGGAAGTGTGAACATTGCCGATTTCACAGTTTCCACACCACCACGCGTCATGCTTTGCGCACCGGCGTGACGCGGGGGGGGTCGCGTGGCCCCACACCTGCCAATCTCATCCCGCTGTTGAGATTGGCAGGTTGCGGGTTGCGGGTTGGCCAACGAAAACACTGCTTCAGATATCACTGTCATACACACGCTAATGCACGCACTCACACACACACACACACACACACACGCAGCTTGCCATCATGATGCTCGTTGAATGGGTTGACCGTATGAAGGATCCGTTTGATGACACGGTGCTGGACACACACACACACACACACACACACACACACACACACACACACACACACACAGCTTGCCATCATGATGCTTGTTGACTGGGTCGACCGCATGGAGGATCCGTTTGATGACACGGTGCTGGACACACACACACACACACACGCACACACACACACACACACGCAGCTCGCCATCATGATGCTCGTTGACTGGGTCGACCGCATGGAGGATCCGTTTGACACAGTGCTGGACACACACACACACACACACATACACACGCGCACACACACACACACGCACACACACATACACACGCACACACACACACACACACACACACACGCACACACACACACACACACACGCAGCTTGCCATCATGATGCTCGTTGACTGGGTCGACCGCATGGAGGATCCGTTTGATGACACGGTGCTGGACACACACACACACACATACACACGCGCACACGCACACACACACACACACACATGCAGCTCGCCATCATGATGCTCGTTGACTGGGTCGACCGCATGGAGGATCCGTTTGATGACACAGTGCTAGACACGCTCAGCATTCTCGAGTCGGTTATGCACGTCGCTGCGGTGGGTGTGTGTGAGGGGGTTACGGTGTGTTCCCACTCACCACCTAGAAGAGGTCGACGCACACACACACACACACACACACACACATATGCACACACACACACACACACAGATGGCCAAGCCGGTGTCGCTCGAGGACGGCACGTGGGGGGCCGACTTGCACGCACACACACTAACGCTCTCACCCTCTCACTCTCTCTTTCTCTCTCTGTCTATCTCTATCTCTCTCTCTGTCCCTCTCTTTCTCACTCTGTCTCTCTCTCTGTCTCTCTCTCTGCCTCTGTCTCTCTCTCTGCCTCTCTCTTTCTCTCACTGTCACACACGCACACACACACACACAGATGGCCAAGCCTGTGTCGCTCGAGGACGGCACGTGGGATGCCGACTTGCACGCACACTCACACACTCTCGCTCTCCCCTTCTGTCTCTCTCTCTCTTTCGCACTCTCTCTCACCCTCTCTTTCATTCCCTGTCAATCTCTCTCTCTTCTCTCTCTCTCTCTCTCTCTTTCTCTCTCTCTCTCTCTTCTCTCTCTCTCTTCTCTCTTCTCTCTCTCTGCCTCTGTCTCTCTCCCTCTTCCTCTCACTGTCGCGCACACACACACACACACACACACACACACACACTCAGATGGCCAAGTCTGTGTAGCTTGTGGACGACACGTGGGGTGCCGACTTGCACGCACACTCACGCACTCACTCTATCACTCTCACTCTCTCACCCTCTCTCTCACTCTCTCTCACTCTCTCTTTCTCTCTGCCTATCTCTGTCTCTCACTCTCTTTCTCCCTCTCTCTTTCTCTCTCTGTCTCTGTCTCTCTCACTCTCGCTCATTGTCGCACACACACACACACACACACGCACACGCACACAGATGGCCAAGTCTGTGTCGCTCGAGGACGACACGTGGGGTGCCGACTTGCACGCACTCACACTCACTTTCTCTCACTCTCTCTCACTCTCTCACTCTCACCCTCTCTCATTCTCTCTATCTCTCTCCCCGTCTCTCTCCTTCTCTCTCTTTCTCTCTCTGTCTCTCTCTCTGCCTCTATCTTTCTCTCCCTCTCTCTTTCTCACTGTCGCACACACACACAAACACACAAACACACACACTCTCTCTCACACACACACACACAGATGGCCAAGCCTGTGTCGCTCGAGGACGACACGTGGGTTGCCGACGAGCTCGTGGCCGCAAAGCCTGGCCCCTCTGGCGCTGGACGAGCAGGGGGGAGAGGGGGAGGGGGAACACCACGCGCCGTGCAGCTGTCGTCGGCCGCCGGTTTGAATTCGCCGCCCAGGGGAGCAGGAGGGGGGCAGGGGCGGGAGGCGGTGCGCGCGTCGACCACCGCCGACGACCACGTTGACTTCGTCCCGCCGCCGATGCCTCCGATGGCGGGGAGCGGGGGGTACGGAACCATGATCGGGTGATGCGGTGGTTTGCGCCGTGGTTGGGAGACTGGCGTCGCGTTTGGACTGTAACTGCCACAGGACACCAGTAACTGCATACCAGTAACTGTCACAGGACACCAGTAACTCCTACGCAGGACACCAGTAACTGCATACACAGGATTCTAGTAACTGCACACGCTGCAACTGCGTCACGACTGCACTCTTTGTGACTGGCCTTGGTTAGTCACAGTCTTGAGTGTTGCGGACGCTAGAGGCGAGGAGCGCAGGACGGGGTACCGTAATAGGCAGTTCCTGGAGGGACGGAGCGTTTACCGGGCTGAGGTGAGGCAATGGGACTGGAAATCTCAGGATGCGAGAGTCCTGCAGGCGCGTCGGTGAGTTCGTGTGACTGGGCTTGCTAAGAACAAACAGGCTAAGCAAGGCCAGTCACAGTCCGTGCATTCGCCAGGGGTGCACCAGTGGGCTGCCCACCACTCACCGTGCTTGATTTGCGCCCCTTCAATGCGAATGCGTCTGGTGACGACGGTGTCCCTCCTGGCCCCCCACCGTGAGTTTGAGTCGAGTCCGTGAACTGCCTTTTTATATAAGAAGCGAACTACGACGCAACAGCGTTCTGGTCTCCACCGATGCAACATCAAGAACGATCTAGTCTGAAAGTGTAGATCGCAGAGCCGGCCCAGCCCCAGGCAGGTGTCAACCCCCTGCTCTCTCTAGCTACTAGGGCAAGACGTGGAATTTTTTCAGCCCCTTCTCTCTAACTATCTCTCTTACTCTCTCTTTCCATGACACCAGCCTGCCTCCAACGGCGGAAAAACGAGATTCCAGGCAACGCAACCATGGGGCCAGACCTGCACGCCAAACGGAAACGCAGGCGGCGGTAGTGGCCCCTATGGCCGTTGAACAATGCATTCAGGGCGCAAGTGTGAGGCCCTGCATACGACATCCTGCACTGGATCGCTAGCGCTTTCCCGTTGCACGAGGCAGCTGACCCCTCAATCCCATGCCACGAAAGAGGGTGCGCACTGCAACCTGTAAACTGTAAGCTGCCCTACCACATTCCCAACGCCCGAGGCGGCACCACAGGCGGCGCAGACCAGGCGGCGCCTCGAGCCTTTCCCAACGCTCCAGGCGGCGCCTCAAGCCATTCCCAACGCCCGAGGCGGCGCCTCAGGCGGCGCCTTCACTTTCGCGGACCAGGCGGCGCCTCAGGCGCGCCGAGATCGCCTCAGGCGAAACGCGGACTGCCTGAGGCGTCGCCTCAGGCGCCACCCCCGACCGCCCGAGGCACACCCTGACCGCCTCAGGTGATGTGACCGCCTTGCCTTGCGCGGCTCAGGCGTCGCGATTGTGGTAGGGCTGCTAGTGATAGTGGTAGGGCTTGCAGTCGGGGCCGTGCACGCGGTTGCTGCCACTCCAGCCAGCGTGGCCGTGTTCGTGCGCGTGGCCCTCCGTGCTGTCTGTTGCATGGCTGTGGTCGCGGCCGCGCGCGTGCCCCTCAGTGCCGTTCGTCGTGCTGCTGTGGTCGTGGCTGTGGTCGCGGCCATGGTCGTACGCGTGACCCTCAGTGCGGTCTGTTGCATGACTGTGGTCGTGGCCGTGCGCGTGGCCGTGCCCCTCCGTGCTTTTCTCTGCGTGGCTTTGGCTGCGGCCGTGGTTGTGCGTGTGCCCCTCCGTGCTTCTTTTGCGTGGCTGTGGTCGTGGCCGTGGCTGTGGCCGTGGCTGTGGTCATGCCCCGCACGCGCCGCCCTCTCCCGTGCGCCCTCGGCAACCATGGCTCGAATCACAGAGAGCGCTTGCGGGCTGGCGTTCTGTCAACTGTCATCGTCTAGTGCTTGCAGCCGGGGCCGTGCGCGTGCCCATTTGTGCCATTCTTCGCGTGGCTGTGGTCGTGGTTGTGGTCATGCGTGTGCCCCTCAGTGCCGTTCTTCGCGTGGCTGTGGTTGTGGCTGTGGTCGAGGCTGTGGTCGTGGATGTGGCCGTGGTCGTGGCTGTGGTCGTGGCTGTGACCATGGCTGTGACTCACCCGCGCCGCCCTCCCCCGCGCACCCTCGGCAACCATGGCTCGAATCACAGAGAGCGCTTGCGGGCAGGCGCTGTGTCGACTGGCGTCGTCTAGTGCGTGCAGCCGGGGCCGTGCACCTGCCCGTTCGTGCTATTCTTCGCGTGGCTGTGGTCGTGGCTGTGGTCGTGGTCGTGCGCGTGCCTCTCAGTGCCGTTCTTCGCGTGGCTGTGGTTGTGGCTGTGGTCGAGGCTGTGGTCGTGGATGTGGCCGTGGTCGTGGCTGTGGTCATGCCCCGCACGCGCCGCCCTGTCCCGCGCGCCCTCGGCAAACATCTCGCGGATCACAGAGAGCGCGCCCGCGGGCGAAGCGTTTGACGTGCCGCCGATGGATGGTGGGTCGAGGAGGAGACGCAGGGAGTTCAGGGCAACCTGTGTGTGTGTGTGTGTGTGTGTGCATGTGTGTGTGTGTGTGAGAGAGTGTGTGTGTGTGTGTGTGTGTGTGTGTGTGTGGAAGGGCCGCCGATGGATGGTGGGTCGAGGAGGCGCAGGGAGTTGAGGGCAACCTGGGTGTGTGTGTGCATGTGCATGTGTGTGTTTGTGTGTGTGTGCGTGTTTGACGTGCCGCCGATGGATGGTGGGTCGAGGAGGAGACGCGGAAAGAAGAGGGTGACCTGCGTGTGTGTGTGTGTGTGTATATGTGTTCGTGTGTGGATGCGCCGCCGATGGATGGTGGGTCAAGGAGACGCAGCGAGTTGAGGGCAAGCTGCGTGCGTGCGTGTGTGTGCGTGCGTGTGTGTGTGTGTGTGCGTGTACGTGTGTGTGCGTGTACGTGTGTGTGCGCGAGCGCGAGCGTGTGTGTGTGTGGATGCGCCGCCGATGGATGGTGGGTCGAGGAGGAGGCGCAGGGAGTTGAGGGTGACCTGCGTGTGTGTGCGTGTGTGTGTGTGTGTGTACGTGTGTGTGTGTGTGTGTGCATGTGTGTGGATGAGCCGCTGATGGACACGAACACACACACACACACACACACGCGCATGCACACATACTCACACACACACACGTGTGCACACACACAATCTCTCACACACACACACACACTGCGCACCAGCAGCGTTGCTCCCTCGTGCAGCAACACCGCAAGCCACAGCGGGAAGATCCCGGCGGCGGTCGGCAGCGTCGCGACAGCAACGGAGGCGAGGGCCAGGACGAGGTTCTGTGGGCGGTGTGTGTGTGTGTGTGTGTGTGTGTGTGTGAGTGTGTGCGCGCGCGTGCACGTGTGTGTGTGTGTGTGTGTGTGTGGCGGCCGCTGGCAGCGGCGTCACGACAGACGCGAGCGAGAGGAACAGGTTATGTGGGCGTGTGTGTGTGTGTGTGTGTGTGAGTGCTCAAGTGTTTTTAGAGATTAGTGTGTGTGCGTGTGCACGTGCACATCCGTATGCGGCGGCCGTTGGCGGCGGCGTCGCGACAGCTGCGAGAGGGAGAGGAACAGGATCAGTGTGTTTGCGGCCCATGGCTTTGGTTTCGCCGGCAGGCTGTCGGGCCGTGGCCTTGAGCACAACGGCGCTGGCATCAACCCTAAACCTCGGCTCCTGGCATCCAGAGAGAGATGGAGAAAGAGGGAGAGCGGATGAGCGGGAGAGAGGGAGAGCGGGGGAGCGGGGGAGAGGGAGAAAGAGGGAGAGAGGGAGAGAAAGGAAGAGACAGCGAGGGCGAGAGCAGTGGGGGGAGACAGAGACAGAGGGCGAAAGAGAGAGAGAGAGAGGAGAGAGAGAGACCGAGAGGGGGAGACCGAGAGACAGAGAAACCCTGCCCGCCTGTGTGTTCATGCTTTGCGTGCGGCGACCAAACGCGCGACCAGTCCAGGCAGGTTGGCCACGCCCTGGCCGTTCAGCGGAATGACGGTCGTCTTCCACCCCTAAACCCTAAACCCTCACCCTAAACCCTTAACACCCCTCGACCCCTGAGCCCATCTAGAGGGACCCTGCCAACGCTGCAAAAACAGACAACCCTTGGGCCCCTCTGGACTAACCCTTGAATCCTGGTTATGTCCCATACCGGCCTGCGTGATGATGCTCTGCGTGCGGTGCGCGAACGAAATCAGCCCAGGCAGGTTGGCCACGCCCTGGCCGTTCAGTACGATGACGTCGGTCTGTACCCTAACACACCTCTACCCAGGGACCCTGCGTACGTCACAAACGCACCTGTGTGATGATGCTCTGCGTGCGGTGCGCAAACAAAATCAGCCCAGGCAGGTTGGCCACGCCCTGGCCGTTGAGAACGATGACGTCGGCGGCGGCAGCGACCATATCGGTGGGCGTGGAGGCGACCGCGATGCCAACCTGTGTGTGTGTGTGTGTGTGTGCGTGTGTGTGTGTCTCAACCCCCCAGACCGCAGATAATATCCACTTGCTTCAGGTGCTGGTAAATCACCCGCTATTTGAAAGAAATCCCAGTACATGGGTCAGACTTCGCGACAATTTCCAGTGTATTGCTGTTAGTAGTACAGGCATTGCCGGTGCATGCGGACGGCCTCGTGTATCGCTTGGTTGGTTGGTTGGTTGTTTGAGTGTGTGTGTGAAGTCGATTTGACAGTCTGTCTGACGCCTTGTGTGTGTGTGTGTGTGTGTGTGTGCATAGGTGTGCCCACATGTGTCTAGTGTGTCAACGTGTGTGTGTATGTGTGTGTGTGTGTGTGTGTTTGCCACGATGCCATTGTTGGCCGCTGCGGCGACCATATCGGTGGGCGTGGACGCGACCGCAATGTCAACCAGCGTGTGGGGTCGATTTCACAATCTGTCGGAGGCCTCTGATGACGTGTGCGTGTGTGTGTGTGTGTTTGTGTGTGTGTGCACGTGCTTCGCATGCGCTTGCCAACGCAAAGCAGATCGCCCTCAGTGCGACGTATTATCCACGTGTGAAGTCGCGAGCGCCGGCGCATTATTCATGCGATTGCCCATCATCAGCAACCTTTCCCCACCCCCCAAAATAAGTCACTTCATCCTAAAACCAGTACAGCCTGTCGCGTTGGAACAAACCCTCCGAACGCACGTGTGTTGCCGCGAACGCTGGCGTAACATGGTGGCACCCGTCCTCAACCATGTGCAGCCGTCCAACAGTTGCCTCGCCGCTCGATGCGCACGCTGGCGAAGGCGCGTGCCCCCCCTCCCAAAGAGGCACTAGCAGCATTCGAACACAGCATTCAAACACAAGCATTCGAACACTAGAGCACAAGCATTCCAATAAAAGCATTCGAACACAGCATTGGACACACACATTCAAACACTTGAACACAAACCCAAAGCCTGAATGCTGCAAATCACTTAACCACCAGCACCCACGTGCGCGGCCGCGAGCGCGGGCGCATCATCGTTGATCCCGTCCCAATCATGAGCAACCGTCTCCCAGCTGCCACCGCATTCCACCAACACGGGCAACCCACCCCACAAGCGGGCACTACAACCAAAAGCCTTTGTAGCAAAGCCTCGACATGTGAACCCTCAAAACGTTTGTGTGCGGCCGCGAGCGCTGGCGTATCATCGTTGGTCCTGTCTCCCACCATGAGCAGGCGTCCCCCATTCTCCACAACGGGCACTAAACAGCAAACCCTTAACCCCGAAAGCAACAGCCCCAAACCGCCAACCCCCACAGCCAACGCACGTGTGCGGCCGCGAGCGCTGGCGCATCGTTTGATTCGTCCCCCATCATGAGCAGCCACCGCCCAGCTGCCACCCCACTCCACCAACGTGGGCAGGGCAACCCACCCCACGCGGGCACTACAGCCAAGCCCTTGTAGCAAAGCCTAACCCTCAACGCAAAGCCTGAACCCTCAAAACGTACGTGTGCTGCCGCGAGCGCGGGCACATCATCGTAGATCCAGCCCCCCATTACGCCTTGAGCACAATGGCGCTGGCTTCAACTCTAAACCTCGGCTCCTGACATCCAGAGAGATGGAGAAAGAGGGAGAGCGGGTGAGAGGGAGAGCGGGGGAGCGGGGGAGAGGGAGAAAGAGGGAGAGAGGGAGAGAGACGGGAAGAGACAGCGAGGGCGAGAGAAGTGGGGGAGAGAGACAGAGACAGGGCGAAAGAGAGAGAGAGAGAGAGAGGAGAGAAAGAGACAGAGAGGGAGAGACCGAGAGACACCCCCCCCCTTTCTCACAACAGACACTGCACCGCAAACCCTGAACCCGAAGCATACAGCCGCCAACCCACACAGCTAACGCACGTGTGCTGCCGCAAGCGCGTGCGCATCATCGCTGACCCCGTCCCCCACCATGAGCAGCCGCCGCCCAGCTGCAACCCCCCTTCCACATTCTGAGGCACTCCACCCCCGAAGCAGGCACTACTAAAACCGAGGCTGCAAAGCCCTCAACCCCAAAATCTTCAGCACCCACGTGTGCGGCTGCGAGCGCTGGCGCGTCATCATTGGTCTCGTCCTCCATTATGAGCAGCCTTTCCTCACCCCCGAAATAAGGCACTTCATCCTGAAACCGTGCAGCCTATATCACGTTGGAATGGACCCTCATGACCCACATGTGCGGCCGCGAGCGCTGGTGCATCGTTGATCCCGTCCCCCATCATGAGCAGCCGTCCTCCAGCCGCCTTGTCGATAGACGCTCCCTGTGGCTTGGTTTGGTTTGGTGAGGTTGACTTTGGTTCGGTTTGATTTGGTTGACTTTGGTTTTTTTTTGTTTTGTGTAGTTTGGCTTGATTTGGTTGAGTTTGGTTTGATTTGGTTTGGTTTGGTTTGATTTGGTTTGGTTATGTTAGGTTGAGTTTGATTTGATTTGGTTGACTTTGGTTTGGTGTATGTGTGCGTGTGTGTGTGGTTGCATGTGGTGGCGTGTGCGTGTACATGTGTGTGTGCGTGTGTGTGTGTGTTTGGTTACATGTGGTTAGGTTGACTTTGGTTTGGTTTGATTTGGTCGACTTTGGTTTGGTGTGTGTGTGTGGTTGCGTGTGTGTGTGGTTACATGTGGTTGCGTGTGCGTGTCCATGTGTGAGTGCGTGTGTGTCGGGGGTTTCCTTCCCGATCGGGAAACGAAAAAAGTAAGCCCGACGGGCGCGTCCCCGATGGTTTTGGGGAGGGCTCGTTCAGGAAAACCGACGTGCGGAGGCGATTTCCCGAGAAAAAATGTGAAATCGTCGATTTTCGCTGCAGCCCGAAATCCCGACAAAACCTGGAAACCCTTTTCGGAAAAAAATGAAAGGACGACTGACCCCAAGGAAATCCCTGGTGTGTATGTGTGTGGTTGCGTGTGTGCGTGATTTGTATGAGAGAGACAGGGAATGCGCGCGGCACACGCACGTGCACACACAGCCCTGTTGATGGTGCCACACATAATGCAAAAAAAAATCCATCCATCCATTCATACACATCCATCCATCCATCCATCCACATCCATCCATCCATTCATACACATCCATCCATCCATACACATCCATCCATCCATCCATCCATCCATCCATCCACATCCATCCACATCCACCCATCCATCCATCCACATGTGGTGCCACACTGACGGTAAAAGCCAGCAGCACCCCCACCTGGTAAGCTAGCGCGCTGCACGGCCTTGCGGGCTCTCCTAGTAGCCCTCCTCTCCTAGAGCCCCCTAGACGTGCAGTCCAGGCCTTAACTCAAGCCCTGGGGTCCTCCAGGCGCGTACGTGTATAACCTGTAAAACCTGTAGAACCCACCTTCTGCGACGGGCTGCCGAAACCACGCACATAGGAGAGCTTGTCCTCTGGGCGCATGCCGGAGCGGTAGTCTGTGATGCCTAGCTGGGTGGCGACCTGTGTGTGTGTGCGTGTGTGCGTGCGTGTGTGTTGGAGTGTGTGTGTGTGTGTGCGTGTATGTGAGTGCATGTGTGCGTGTGTGTTTGTGCGTATGAGATCTGTCTTCTGGGCGCATGCCGGAGCGGAAGTATGAGATGCCTGAGTGGGTGGCGACCTGGGGGTGGCGGTGTGGTTACGTTTGTGTGTTGGCTCGCGTGCTTACTTGTCTATCTGTCTGTCGGTCGGTCTGTTTGTCTGCCTGCCTGACTGCTTGTCTGCCTGCCTGCCTGTCTGCCTGTCAGTCTGTCTGTCTCTCTCTCCGTCTGTCTGTCAGCCTGCCTGTCTGATTGTCTGCCTGCCTGCTTGCCTGTCAGTCAGCCTGTCAGCCAGTCAGTCAATCAGTCAGTCAGTCTGTTTGTCTATCAGTATGCCTGCCTGCCCGCCTGCCTGCCTGCATGCCTGTCAGTCAATCAGCCAGTCAGTCATTCAGTCTGTTTGTCTATCAGTATGCCTGCCTGCCTGCCTGCCTGTCAGTCAATCAGCCAGTCAATCAGTCAGTCAGTCAGTCAGTCAGTCAGTCTGTCTATCAGTATGCCTGCCTGCCTGCCTGCCTGCATGCCTGTCATTCAGTCAATCAGCCAGTCAATCAGTCAGTCACTCACTCACTCAGTCAGTTTGTCTATCAGTATGCCTGCCTGCCTGCCTGCCAGTCAATCAGCCAGTCAATCAGTCAGTCAGTCAGTCAGTCAGTCAGTCAGTTTGTCTATCAGTATGCCTGCCTGCCTGCCTGCATGCCTGTCAGTCAATCAGCCAGTCAATCAATCAGTCAGTCAGTCAGTCAGTCTGTCTGTTTGTCTATCAGTATGCCTGCCTGCCGGCCTGCATGCATGCCTGTCAGTCAGTCAATCAGCCAGTCAATCAATCAGTCAGTCAGTCAGTCAGTCAGTCAGTCAGTCAGTCAGTCAGTCAGTCAGTCAGTTTGTCTATCAGTATGCCTGCCTGCCTGCCTGCCTGCCTGCATGCCTGTCATTCAGTCAATCAGCCAGTCAATCAGTCAGTCACTCACTCACTCAGTCAGTTTGTCTATCAGTATGCCTGCCTGCCTGCCCGCCTGCCTGCATGCATGCCTGTCAGTCAATCAGCCAGTCAATCAGTTAGTCAGTCAGTCAGTCTGTTTGTCTATCAGTATGCCTGCCTGCCTGCCTGCCTGCCTGCATGCATGCCTGTCAGTCAGTCAGCCAGTCAATCAGTTAGTCAGTCAGTCTGTCTGTTTGTCTATCAGTATGCCTGCCTGCCCGCCTGCCTGCCTGCATGCCGGTCAGTCAGTCAATCGGCCAGTCAATCAGTCGGTCAGTCAGTCTGTCTGTTTGTCTATCAGTATGCCTGCCTGCCTGCCTGCCTGCATGCCTGTCAGTCAGTCAATCAGCCAGTCAATCAGTCAGTCAGTCAGTCTGTTTGTCTATCAGTATGCCTGCCTGCCTGCCTGCCCGCCTTGACTGTCTCTCTGTCCGTCAGTTTGGCAGTCAATCAGTCTGTCAGCCTGTCAGCCTGTCGGTCTGTCAGTCTGTCAGTCTGCTTCTTTCCCAGTTTGCCTGTGCGTTCTTGGGTGGGTGGGGCGCTTGCTAGGGGGGGGGGGGGCGGTCCAGTGGGTGGGAGCGCCCAGGGGCATTTCACCTAGCGTCGCATTGTGACGTACCACATGTTTCTTCTGGGGGTGCTTGGTTCCAGATTCTGTCTTCACAGTTGAGGATTCCGTGATCAGGGCTTTGGTTCAGGACCCGTCCCACGAAGAGACCGCACCTGTGATGCGACGCCCTCAGTGTCACCGGTGAGCATCACAACGGACTGCACCCCTCCCCATGAGCGTGTGTGTGTGTGTGTGTGCGCGTGCGCATGTGTGTGCGTAGTAGTGCCCCCACCCCACACAACCTCACCTGCGCCGCGACGCCCTCATTGTCACCGGTGAGCATCACAATGGACAGCACCCCTCCCCATGAGATGCTGTGTGTGTGTGTAGTATAAGTGTACACAAATGCACCTGCGCCGCGACGCCCTCATTGTCACCGGTGAGCATGACTACGGACCCCCCCCCTTCACCACAAGAAGCCAACCCACTCGCTAAAACCGCTTCTTCCCTTGTCCCTACCCCCCCCCACACACACAAACGCACCTGTGACGCGACGCCCTTATTGTCACCGGTGAGCATAACGACGGACAGCGGCGGAACCCCTCCGCCGCCAGCCCGCAGCTGGGTGACCGCTGCTGCCGCGCCGGGCGCGACGGCGTCCTCAAACGAAAGCACGCACAGCGTGGTGGTTTGTGTGCCTGTACACACACAAATCAAGCACACAAGCACGGGTGAGTTGGGTACTGCGCACGCGGTCACACAAGCCGGTCAAAGTGGCGGTGGGGACCAGGTGGGGACATGCGGGGCCCGGGCTTCAATACCAAGCTCTGTGTTTACAAAGCCTGCGTGGTTCCCGCACTCATATACGAATGATGTACCTACCAGAGCGTGTCAGAACAGGCGCGTCGGCGCTGCCGCTGCAGCTGCTGCTGGTCTAGACTGCTGGGGTCTTTGGAGACAATGATGCCCCTTCCAGAGCGTGTCGGAGCAGGCACATCAGCGCTGCCGCTGCTGATGCCGCTGGCTTGCTACGGGGTCTAGATGTTGGGGACGCTGCTGCTGCTCATGAGTGCGGGGTTCTGGGCTGTACAAGGGCTTGGGGACTTGGGGCATTGGACCTACCTGCACTGTTGCTGCTGCTGCTGCTGGTCTAGGCTGCGAGGGTCTTTTGACTTTAGCGGGGTCTTGAGGGGACACTTGGGCGTGAACATACGTGGTATCTGCATGGTGAGGCTGCACGTGTGTACCCACCAGAATGTGCCGGAGCAGGCGCGTCGGCGCTGCCGCTGCTGGTACCTGCCTCGGGGGCGGTGCCAGCTACTGCTGCTGCTGGCGCTGCTTCTGCTCTAGAGTGCGAGGCTCTAAGATGCGCGGGGCCTAAGAAGACTCGGGCAGGGACCTACCAGAGCATGCCGGAGCAGGCGCGTCAACGCTGCCGCTGCTGGTGCCTGCCTCGGGGGCGGTGCCAGCTGCTGCTGCTGCTGCCACTGCTCTAGAGTGCAGGTTCTAGGCTGTGCATGGCCTTAGGGAAAGCGGGCAGAGACCTACCAGAGTGTGCCGGGGCAGGCGCGTCGGCGCTGCCGCTGCTGCTGCCAGCCTCGGGTGCGGTGCCAGCTGCTGCTGCTGCTGCCACTGCTCTAGAGTGCGGGGTTCTAGGCTGTGCATGGCCTTAGGAAAAGCGGGCAGAGACCTACCAGAGTGTGCCGGGGCAGGCGCGTCGGCGCTGCCGCTGCTGCTGCCAGCCTCGGGAGCGGTGCCAGCTGTCACTGCTCTACAGTGCGAGGTTCTAGGCTGTGCAGGGCCTTTTAGAAGACTCGGGCAGGGACCTACCAGAGCGTGCCGGAGCAGGCGCATCGGCGCCGCCGCTGCTGGCGCTGCTGCTACTCAGGAGTGCGGGGTTCTAGGCTGTGCGAGGACTTGGGGACTTGGGCATTGGACCTAGCAGCACTGCTGCTGCTGCTCCTGCTACTGGTCAAGGCTGCGAGGGTCTCTTGACTTCGGCGGGGTCTTCGGGGGACACTCGGGCATGAACATACGTGGCATCTGCACGGCGAGGCTGCACGTATGTACCCACCAGAATATGCCTTAGCAGGCGTATCAGCGCTGCCGCTGCTGGTGCCTGCCTCGGGGGCGGTGCCAGCTGCTGCTGCTGGGGCTGCTGGCGCTGCTGCTGCTCTAGAGTACGGGGTTCTAGGTTGTTCGAGGGCTTGGAGACTTGGGGCATTGGACCTTTATGCACTGCTGCTGCTGCTCCTGCTACTGGTCTAGGCTGCGAGGGTCTCTGGACTTTGGCGGGGTCTTGAGGGGACTCTGGGGCGTAAACATACGTGGTATCTGCACGGTAAGGCTGCACGTATGTACCCACCAGAATGTGCCTTAGCAGGCGCATCGGCGCTGCCGCTGCTGCTGCTGGCCTCGGGAGCGGTGCCAACAGCGGCGACAGGCGCGACGCTGAGGTAGGAGCGCGCCTTGGAGCCGTGGCCCGCCGCGGACGCAGCCTCGTACTCCGCCTGTTTTGGGGTGCAGGGGGTGCAGGGGTTCAAAGGAGTTGGGGCATTAGGGGGGTGGGGTGAGGTCAGGAGTTGCAGGGGGTGCAGAGGTTCACAGGGGTTGGGGCATGATGGGGGGTGGGGGGTCAGGGGGTGCAGGGGGTAGGGGGCTGTATACGAATACCTCCCAGCACAAAGCCCGCGCTGCCGACGCGGACACGACCAATCAACCAACCAAAGAACCAACCAAACAACCAACCACATGAAACGATACTGGCCACACACTTGGCCCTGGCTAGCTTGGGAGGTCGGAGGTCAATATGTAAGCCCTAAAACCCAGAGGTTAATATGTAAGCCCTAAAACCCAGAGCCCCAAACCCTGCGGAAACCCGACAAAATACCTGTTCACGCTCCAGTCGCAAACGCGCGGCGCTCCTTTCTGCCAGGCCTTCCAGCACAAAGCTCGCGCTGCCGAATCGCACGAGTGCCTCTGGCTCAGTCGCTGATAGTCGAACGAGTCCCTGGACGCCTCGCCCGGGCACCTGTGTGTGTGTGTGTGTGCGCGTGTGTGTGTTTGTTCGAGTGGTTGATATTTTCTACAACACCTCCCCAAACACGCACCTGCTCAACTCCGAAACTAGCGCGGCGGCGTCGCCCCCAGCGGGTGGCGTGCTCAGCTGGTGTGGACCGTGGTGGTGTGACCCCCCCCCCCCCAACACCCCTCCACACACGCACCTCCCCACACACGCACCTGCTCAACCTCCAAAACCAGCGCTGCAGCGTCGCCCCCGGCGGGTGTGGGCTCAGCTGGCGTGGACCGTAGCGGTGTGAACCTCCCCACACACCCCTCAACACACGCACCTCCCCACACACGCACCTGCTCAAACTTCGAAACCAGGGCGGCCGCGTCGCCCCCGGCGGAGGGTGTGGACTCGGCTGGCGTGGACTTCTGTGGTGTGGACTGCGGAGGTGTGGGCCGCCCGCCGCCCGCCGCCTCCACGACCGCCCTCGCCACAGGGTGTGTGGAGCCCCGGCACAGAGCGAGGCAGCGGCGCAGCGCGTCGCTGCCGCGCGCCGGCGCAAACAGCGCGGCGATTGCTGAGTCAGCCGGGGAGGTTAATGAGTCAGCGGCAGACGTCGCTGAGTTAGCGGCGGCGGAGGCTGTCGCGTCGCGCGCCCGCGGCGGCCACAGGACGCGGACGCGTCCCTCGCCCCCCTCCTGCTCGCCCCGCCGGCGCGCGCTGCTGCTGCCCTCCTCGTCCGCCGCCTCCACGCCATCACAGTCAGAGCCACCATCAGAGTGGCCATCAGAGCGGCCATCAGAGTGACCGTCAGTGTGGTCATCAGAGTGACCGAGCAGCACGCGCGCGTCCGCGAGCGTAAGCGCCCCGGTGGTGAGCGTGCCTGTCTTGTCGAGCGCGATGGCCGTGATCTGTGCGAGTGCATCGAGCGCTGCTGCCGACTTCAGAAGCACGCCACGTCGCGACACCGCCGCGATCGCGCACACGTAACTGTGTGTGTGTGTGTGTGTGTGCGTGTGTGTGTGTGTGTGTGTGTGCGTGTGTGTGTGCGTGCGTGTGTGGTGGTAGTAGGGGGTCAACGGGCTGCTCAGCAGGAAGGCATCAGCAGGACAGTTAGCCGCGTCGCCAAAATACACCGCCGCGATCGCGCAAACGTACCTGTATGTGTGTGTGTGTGGGGGGGGGGGTCGACAGGGGGGAGGGGGGGGGGGGCAGCAGAGGATCAGCCGAAGATAAGCAGGTAATGAGGGGGAAGAGCAGGGTGATCGACATGAGTGCGGGGGCGCCATCGTCACCACCTACGCGAGCGGCACGAGCACGAGCGTGCACGGCGCGCCCGCCGTGAGCACGCACACACGCAGTGCACACGCATGGGGATGAGGAGGGGGGGAAGGTATCTCGGGTTTCGGGAATGCCACAACCCCCAAACCCTCGCCAACACGACCACTCACGCTAGCGGCACGAGCACGAGCGCGCACGGCGCGCCCGCCGTGAGCACGCACACACACGGTTCACACGCATGGGGATGGTTGTAAGGATGTCCCACAAACCCCAAACCCTTGCCGGCACAACCACTCACGCTAGCGGCACGAGCACGAGCGCACACGGCGCGCCCGCCGTGAGCACGCCCATCGCCCTGTACAGAGAGCCCCCCATGGCGGGCGCCCCGGCGGGCGCGAAGAAGGGCACGCCGAGCAGGGGGAGGAGGAGCGTGGCTGCGGCGGTTGTGGTTGGGTGTGTGTGTGTGCGTGGGTGGTGGGTGAGTGTGTGAGTGGGGGGGCACGTTAAAATACATCATCAAGGTGATTGGAGAGTGTCCACGCAACACGAGTAGAACACTAGAACACTGGAACAGAAGTAAAACAACTGCTTCTGTTTTCATCCTCCTGCTCGTGCCTCGGCCTCCGCAGCACGGCCTAGCATGCAGATGTTTACAGGGAGCCGACACGAAACAAGAGCACAACTTGAGAGGGTATGTTGGCACGTGCGCGTGGGACGGGCGGCGCTGCCCGCATGCTGACGCGATGCTGACAGGGGGGGGGGGGAGAAACAACACCAGCTTCTGTTAGCTTCTCGGGGTCAAACGGGACCCTTGTTGGAACTAGCGCTCCGAACGGGAAAACAAAAGCGCACCACCCTCCCTCACAACACGCTGCATGCAACAGCCGTCCTGCGACTCTTAACCAATGAACACAACTTGAGGACACGCGAAGCGCGCCAGCCACCCTCACAACATCGTAGTCACGCTTTGCCTTCCCGAGGGTCCACTAAAGGCCCTCCTTATTTGTATTATAGGCCTTTGCGGGACATTTTCTACTTAATTTCGACTTTGCGCTGCCTTCGCGGCGGCTTTTTGCGGGGCCTGTAAATAATTGATCCGGGTTCGAAAGCTGCAGGGATTGTTTTTTCCTTTGCGGGGCGATTTCGGACATAATTCACGTTTGCGGAGTCTTTGCGGGGCATTTTCGGACTTACTTAGGCGCAAAGGCAAAGCGTGACTACGGCAAGCTGCATGCGACGGCCGCCCAGCAACTCACTGGCTGCGGCCACGAGCACGACGACGGTCGACCAGACCGATGCAACGCGGTCGAGCATGCGCGTGAGGCGCGGCCGCGACGCCTGCGCCTGCTGCGTCATGCGCGCGATGCGCGCGGGCGTGGAATCGTCGGCGAGGCGCGATACACGCACGACGAGGAGGCCGTCGGCACTGAAACTGCCAGCGGCGACCTGGGGAGGGGGATGTGTGTGTGTGTGTGTGTGTGTGCCTATCTAACTCTGCCATGCAGAGTTCTCTGTAACGATCTCTCTGTGTGTGTGTGTGTGTGTGTGTGTGCACGCGCACGACGAGGAGTTCGTCGGCACTAAAGCTGCCAGCGGCGACCTGAGGGGGGGGGGGGCGTGTGCGTGTGTGTGTGTGTGTGCACGCGTACGACGAGCAAGCCATCGACACCAAAGCTGCCAGCGGCGACCCCACACCCCGCACCCCGACAACCACGCACCTCAGTTCCAGGGCGCACCCTGACAGGGACAGACTCGCCAGAGATGTGCGCCATCGACACCGCCGCGGTGCCCCATGCGACGACGCCATCTAGGGGGACCTGCTCCCCCGGCTTGACCAGCACAAGCTGCCCCGGCGACACCTGGCGTGCGAGCGCTGGCTGTGCGCTCTGCATAAGCGGCCCTCCGCTGCTCGCGTCGAGCGTCACAAGGGTCGCCTGCATGGCACAATCAGCCAGTTGGCATTCGGTCAGTTGGCGACACTGGTCAGTTGGCAATCAGTTGGCAATCAGTTGGCGGCATCGCTAGTGAGCAATCACGAGTGGCGCGCGAGCGCTGGTTATGCGCTCTGCATGGGCGGCCCTTCGCTGCTCGCGTCGAGCGTCACGAGCGTCGCCTGCATGGCACAATCAGCCAGTTGGCGTTCGGTCAGTTGGCAACACTGCTCAGTTTGCAATCAGTTGGCGGCATCAGTTGGCAAGCAGTTGGCAGCGGCAGCACGCTCTGCATGGCATCAAGTTTGATTCAGTCGAGATCGGCCAGCTGGCGGCGACAGTTTGAGATCAGTGAGCAATCAGGAGAGGCAGCGCACGCTGCATGAGCGGCCCTCCGCTGCTCGCGTCCAGCGTCACGAGGGACGCCTGCATGGCACAATCAGCCAATTGGCATTCGGTCAGTTGGCGACTCTGCTCAGTTTGCAATCAGTTGGCAATCAGTTGGCGGCATCGTCAGTGAGCAATCATGAGTGGCGCGCAAGCGCTGGTTATGCGCGCAGCATGGGCGGCCCTCCGCTGGTTGCGTCGAGCGTCACAAGCGTCCCCTGCATGGCACCATGTCGACATTCGGTCAGTTGGCGACACTGCTCATTTGGCAATCAGTTGGCGGCATGCGTTGGCAAGCAGTTGGCAATCAGTGAGCACCCAGGAGCGGCAGCGCTCTCTGCACGGCATCAAGTTGGATTCAGTCGAGATCGGCCAGCTGGCGGCGACAGTTGGAAAGCAGTGAGCAATCAGGAGAGCGGCCCTCCGCTGCTCGCGTCGAGCGCAATGAGCGTCGCCTGCATGGCACAATCAGCCAGTTGGCATTTGGTCAGTTGGCGGCATTGCTCAGTTGTCATTGTGGTTGGCAATCAGTTGGACATCAGTCAGTGAGCAATCATGAGTGACGCGCGAGCGCTGGTTATGCGCTCTGCATGAGCGTCCCTCCTCTGTGAGCCTCGACCATCGCCTGCATGGCAGCAAGTTGGAGTCAGTTGACAAATTTGACAGTTGGCGGCTCTGCTCAGTTGGCATTGCTGTTGGCAGCCGTTGGCGGCATCAGTCGGCATCCAGGAGTGGCAGCGCGTGCTGCACGAGCGGCCCTTCGCTGCTCGCGTCGAGTGTCACGAGGGTCGCCTGCATGGCACAATCAGCATGTTGGCATTCGGTCAAGTGGCGGCAATTCTCACTTGGCAATGCTGTTGGCGGCATCAGTCGGCAATCAGTTGGCATTAAGTTGGCATCAAGTTAAACGCTGCCTGTAGGTGCACTGTAGGCACGTCACACACGACTGTACAATCCATCCTCAAGTTGGCATTCAGTGACAGCGCACGACTGTGTACATTTACAAGGGGCCCAACCATTTACACGGAGTGCTCTGCCCTGCAACCTTGTATAAGCAACCTTATATAAAGACCTGCCTGCGTCGGGATTGAGTCGAGCAGTGCTCCCACGCTGCCGGTCGCGCGCGCCGTGAAGCGCTCCTCGAGCGTGTGGGACAGCTGGAAGAGGAGCAGCAGCAGCGCACCCTGCGTGTGTGGCACGGCGGTCAGCACGGCGGCAGCGGCAGGCTTAAGGGGTTGTTTAGGGTTTCGTAGTAGTGCAGGGGATCAAGCGCTCCCATCGGGCGCGCGGGACAGCTGGAAGGGGAGCAACAGCAGCGCCCTGCACAACGGCAGGAGGCATATTTGGGGGGTGCTGATCTTTGCGTGGTGCTTTTCAAGGGTTCAGGGTTAAGGTGGGCCTCTGCCGCTGCGTGCGTGTGTTCCGCGTGCGTGCACGGGCCGTGCGCGTGTGCACACACCCGTGGCTGCGCCGCATCCCCCACGTGGGCCTCTCGCACCCAGCCCTCACCTCTGACGCCATGCCCATCGCGAGCGTCCCCCACGCGGCGAGCGACATGAGCACGTGCGTGTCGATGCGCCCGGTGCCCGCGATGCACGCGGCCTCGACCGACTGAGGGAAGCCGGACAGCAGGAAGGTGCCGCCCAGGCACGCGCCCTCCAGCGCCGCCGCCATACCAGACCCCAGGGCGGACGCCACCAGCCGAGACCCAAGCGCGAGGCCAGCCAGGAAGGAGGCGATGGAAACCGCAGTCCACATCCCAGAGTGCGAGAGGGACTCTGCCAGCTGCACCGCGCCGACCCGGTCGAGCACACGCTTCACCCAGCTGTCCGGGTAGTGGCTGTGCCCGCAGTGCTCGTGGTCGTGATCGTGGCTGTGCTCGTGGTCGTGGCTGTGGTTGTGGCTCTCCGCATCCCCAACGACATGTGGATGCGCATGGGGTCCATGCTGCTCCTGCATGGGAGCATCGGCCCCTCTCACAGGCTGCTCATCGTCAGCGCCTGCCGACCACCCCGCAGCAGCGGCGTTTAAGCTCGCACGTGGTGACACTGATCGCGGAGTGGAGCTGCGCGATCCTCCCAGCACTCTCCTCCCATCAACAACCAGGAAGTACGCCACGCGTACTCTCGCCCGGGGCACACATCGGATCCGCCCTCGTGTGACCACGCGTTGTCCGAGTGCTGTCGTGCCGGAGCGCAGACGCATTGCGCCAGCCATGGCTCGAGGAGTCTGCGGAAAAAAACTAGGGTGCAGCGAAATGGCACTAGGTCATGTGAGCCCCGCGATCAATTTGCATTCATTAATGCATCAAACCCAGACAGATCGACAGAGAAAGATCGAAAGGCGGACAAGGGGGACAGGGGAGGCGGACAAGGTACTACTACTTAAAGAAATACTATCAACCTTTCACACCTCATGCGCCTCCGGATCGTGCCTCCTCGTGCGCTCCGCTGTGGCGCGGAGGTCGCAGGCACCTGCATCGTGGACACCGCCGAGTGACGCTGCGGCGGCGGCGGCTCAGCTCAAGCAACACGCACAGATCAAGCAACACCTCAGCGTTTAAGATCAAGATCTCCCGAGGAGGGCGATCATCTACATCTACTACTTGGCCATCCTGGCTCGTGGTTTTCCTTGCCTTGCCTTGACAATGTATGAGGATTGAGTTCACACTTTCGTTTACACCCGCACAATTCCAAACATGGGCGTTGCTTGCGGGTCCCCGACTTTCTCTGGCTCTGGTTTTGCCTCTCAACAGGACACGTTTTCGCCTTTTATGCGATGCAAACTCTCCAGTGGGGTGCAATACAATACATTTGTCAGAAAGAGGGTGAGGCACTCCGGGCCGTGTGGGGCCCCAGGGTGGCGGAGGAGTTGAGGTGAAAGTGAGTCCGGGGCGTACCGCCTCAGCGATTGTCGAGTGAGGACGTGAGCTTGCGTGCCTCTGACTGGCTCTCAGAGGCGTGTGTAGTAGTTCTTTGCGGTTTGTCACAACGAGGGACTGTGTGTGCCCACCCTCACCCCCACTCTCCATGCCATCACCCCACGCGACCGCAAGCGTGCAGCCATCTTCTGTCACCACGAGCTGCTTCTCTCCATGAAGTGGTCATGGCGGGACAAGCTGCTGCTTTCAGGACGAGCTGAGGCGCGAGAAGCTGACGCAAGAGAATCTGCGGTGGCCGATCAATCGACCTGCGTTGACCTCTCAGCCCAGTCACAGAGAGGTATATCAGCCATCCTAGCGGCTGTGGGCGTGGCTGGCTGTGTAGCCAAAGCTGGAGCGCCGTGCACGCGGAAGTCGGTTGGACTGACTAGAAGTGGCGGCTCACGTCGTGCCCACATAATGCCCCTGCTGCGCACCATCACAAAGAGCCCGTGTCACCTTTACAGACACGTAGTCAATGCTGGAGCGCCGTGCACGAGGTTTGTCGAATGGACTGACTCGAAGTGGCGGCTCACGGCGTGCCCACACGGCACCCCCTGCTGAGCACCATCACCCCTGCTGCGCACCATCACAAGAAGTCTGTGCCACCTTTACAGACACGGTAATCAGCTGGGCTGCAAAAGCTTCCTCGTTATGCTAGCCAGCCCTGCCACGTGTGACCTCCAGAAAATGACTTGTAAAACTCTCTCATCTGGCATTGAGACAGCTCCATTTGCTAGTGCCGCGCACAGGATACTTGTTGCCATGTGCTTTGTCTTGTGCTTTAGGGTGCTTTAGCTGTGTTTGGTGGGTTTGTAATGTGCTTTGTCATGTTGTTTGTATTGTGCTTTCTGCCAGTGGGCCAGCAGATCAGATCTCCAGGGACCGGCTACCCTGCACACGGGGCAGGCCGGATGCCCCCCCCCCCCCCCCCCCGATGATCATGTCGTGACCCCCCCCCCTCCGTGAACGCAACTCACTTTATTCCTCCCTCATCAATGCCCTCATCAAACAGTAGATCTTGCCCCGCCCACTCTCTCTGAAGGTCCCCCACCCTGAAGACCCTGACGACGCGACCTGAAGCGACCTCTCTCGCACCCCTGTCCAGGTACGACTACTGCGAACTACCCGGCCCCGCCCACTTTCTCTAGAGGTCCCCCACCCTGAAGGCCCCCACCGTGACAAAGCGACCTCTCTCGCAGCCCTGTCCACAGCCAGGTACGACCACGAACCAACCACCCGTGATGCTGGGCAGTCCCGGACTAGCTCGCAATACAAAACATATCTGATTATATCTAGATACAAATGCGTAGCCCCCCCCCCCGGTCTCCCACGTGGTGGCGGGGCAACGCTATGAAGTTGGGCACCTCAGCACAGCCGCCAGCGCGGAAGCGATGCGCGCCCGCGCGCCGCCACCGTCGCCACCACTACCACTGCTGGCACCCGCTGCTGCCCCAGCACCCGCGCCGCGTGAAGCAGCAGCGGTGGCAGCGGCGGCAGCAGTGGCAGCGGCAGCAGCAGTGGCAGCAGCAGTGGCAGCAGCAGTGGCAGCGGCAGCAGCGGCCGTTGCCACCGAGTCCCCCCGCTGCTGCGGGCCGACAGACCCCGCCGCCGCCGCCGCAGCCGCCGCCGCCGCAGCAGCAGCAGCAGACAGCGCAGCACTGGCGGCGCTGGTGTCACCGCTTCTGGTGCGCGTTGATGGCGAGGGCGCGCGCTCTTGGGTTTGCGCGTGCACGGGCTCGGGCGCATGCTCGGGCACGGCGGGAGGGTCGGACAGCTGGAGCAGCAGCTCCGCGCAGTCATCGCGGTGGTGTCTGTGCACCGCTGCCTTGCTGCGATGGTGCCGCGGAGGCTGCACCCGCGCCTTCGGTCTTGGTGGAGGCGTTGTTGACATGGCCACTGGCGGGGCTCTTGGTGGTCGCACGCGCGAGCGACGCGGCAGTCGGGGCCGCCCACTGACTGATGACGTTGCCGATGCCGCTGCTGCTGCTTTGCCCACCACCGCCACCACCACTGCCGCCACCGCTGCTGCCGCCGCTGCTGCTGCCACCACTGAGACTGCTGCTGACGATGCCGTCGATGCCGCTGCTGCTGCTTTGCCCACCACCGCCACCGCCACCGCCACCACCGCTGCCACCGCTGCTGCCGCCACTGCTGCTGCCATCGCTGAGACCGCTGCTGACAATGACGCCGACGCCGTCGGTGCTGCGCCCACCACCGCTGCTGCTGCTGCGCCCACCGCCGCCGCTGCTGCGCCTATTTCCGCTGCTGCTCACCGCCACCGACAACGACGACGCTTCTGACGCCGCTGCTGCTACGCCCATCGCCGCTGCTGCTGCGGCCGTTGCTGTTACCAGTGAGTGTGTAGGCAGCTTCCGCCAAGCTTCCCGGCATGGCGTCCACCCAGGTTCCCGGTGGCCCCCTCCCGCTACTGCTGGTGGCCCTCCTTGGAATGGCAGCTGCCACCCGGCTTCCCGACACGGCAGCAGCAGCTTCTACCGAGCTGCCCTGCACGGCAGCCTCGGCCCAGCTGCATGGTGCCTTGACGTCGCGGCCAGAGGACCAGGAGCCTGAGGTGGGGGGAGATGGGGGCGTGTTTGATGCTAAGGGTTTAGGTTTTAGGGTTTAGGGTTTGGCGTACTATACATGCCCAACACAGTCCAACACAGTCCAACACACCGCTTCTACGTTCTACTAGTGCGCTCGGGGGGGGTGGCAACCCCCCGGGCGCGCTGCGATCCAGGTGTCGACGACGCGAGTCCGATGACCCTGTAGCGTAGAGCCAACCCAAGGAGGGCATACCGGCCCGGCATCACAGACGGCCAAGGACGCCTCGCGGACTTGAGCTGGCTGGCCGCGGATGCGAGCAAAGGGGAAACAAGGCACCCCATGCATGCAGCCTTTTCCTGCCCAGTCCCCGCGTGTAGCGGGGCACGCCTGGCGACGCGTCCAAGTCGTCAATCAGAACACCAGAGTGGCTACGTTCAACGTGCGGACATGTCCTGCAGAGGACGAGGGACTGGTCAAACTGGCGAGTCTGGTGCAAGATTGCGCCAAGCTTAGCGTCGGTGTTGCAGCGCTTCAGGAGCTGCGCAGGACCGGCTCCGGGGAGGCGCAAGTGGCTACGGGCGACACATCGTGGACGCTGCTATGGTCGGGTGGGGAGCACCGGCAGCGTGGGGTGGGCTTGCTGTTGTCCCCTGCATGGGCATCGGCACTCGTCTCCTGGGAGGCGGTGTCCGACCGCCTCATCCAGGCCCGCTTTGCAGCGGACCGTGGGCAGATGATCACCATCGTCAGCGCCTACAGTCCAACGGAGGCGAGCGCGAGCGACGAGGAGGCTGGCGACTTCTACCTTCGAGTAGCGGCGCTCGCGGACAAGGCCAACGACAAGCGCGATCTGCTCATCGTGGCAGGTGATTTCAATGCAGCAGTGGGGAGGGATTCGGTGTCCGACCACGAATGCGTTGGCAAGCACCTGCCCCTCACGGAGCCAGCGGTGGCCAGCAGGAACGGTCGCCTGCTCCTTGACACTGCCACTGCATGCAGCCTGCGCGCTGCCAACACTCTCTACCCCCACAGGCCTGAGCACCAGTACACCCACATCAGCCCCATGGCTGTTGCACAGAGCAGACGGCATGCATGCTCTGTGCGCCGCCTGCACAGCGTCAAGGACTACATCCTGGTCGCGCGCCGCCGCATGCATGTGGTGACAGACTGTAGGGTGCGTAGGAGCCCAACCTGGGACAGCGATCACCGCATGGTGGTACTGTCCATGCGCCTCCGCATGCGAGCCTCCCGCCATGCAGGCGGCTCTCAGCGGCGCGCATGGGACTCTTCACAACTGCGGCGCCCGGCTGTCCGTCGTGAGTTCAACCTCCAGCTGTCCGATCGCTTTGGGCTGCTGGAGGCCGTGCCGCCCGAGGGCGCTGATGCCCAGGCGGAGTACGACGCGATGGCTGCTGCCATTCGCGAGGTGGCCACCAACCACCTCGCTCCACGCGGCAGCCGCCGGCGGCGCGGCTGGCAGTTCACTCTGTCGCAGCGCACCCTCCGGCTCATGGACGCCCGGCAGCGCGCGCACACGGCATGGCTCAGGAGCAAGTCTGCTGCTGCCAAACGAGAGCGCAACCGCGCCAACCGCGCGGCCGACGCAGCTGTGCAGAGAGACAGGGAGAGGTGGATCAGCCAGCAGGTGGCGGAGGCGCAAGACATGCTACGCAAGAAGAATCTGCGCCAGTTTGCGCGCGCGTGCGACAGGCTGGCGGGCCGCAGCCGCAGCCATCAGATCTCACCTGCCATGCGTGACGTCTCGGGCGCGCTGCACAGCAGTCCAGACGGGGTGCTGAAGGCCATGACAGAGTCATTCGACAAGCTATATGGCGGGGAGACCAAGCTCAGCGACGAGACCCTGAACCAGCTGGAGAACGATGTAGCGGCGTTTGAGCTCACACGCGCCACAGAGGTGGATGAGGCGCACGGGCGCCCCCCTGACCTGGCTGAGACGGAGGCGTGTGTGCGAGCGTTGCGCTCGGCCGCCGCTCCGGGCGGTGACCAGCTGGACGCCATGCTGTTGCGGTGCCCACCTGCCATCGCATGGCTCCACCGGGTCATCATCGCCGTATGGCGGTCGGGGAGAGCCCCGAGGGAATGGAAAACTGCTATTATCACACCGTTATATAAGGGGAAGGGTCCGCGTGACTCCCCTGGTAACTACCGCGGTATAAGCCTTCTCTCTATTGCCGGGAAAGTGTACGCTGCCATACTTCTGCACTGCGTCTCCACGCAGGTTGATGGTCAGTTGCATGAGGCTCAGTGTGGTTTCAGAAAAAGCAGAGGCACTGTTGATGCGATTTTTACTCTGCGCTCGCTGAGCGCGGCACATGCCGAGTACAAACAATGCATGGCTGTGGCATTTGTCGACTATTCTAAAGCTTACGATTGCATAAACCGTGCGGCACTGTGGAGAGTCCTTAGATTATATAGTGTTCATCCACATTATTGATCTGTTGGAGGATCTTCACACCAACACCGCAGCTGCCGTGCGGCTGGCTGGGAAAATCGGGCACGAATTCCCCGTGTCGTCTGGTGTGCGACAGGGGTGCGTCATTGCTCCTGTGTTGTTCAATGTTTTTATTGACCACATAGTGAAAAAGGCGCTAGACATGATGCCAGAGGGGGCTGGCGTGTCAGTCGTGACCCGAGCCGGCGGCTCTGTGTTGTCGTCGTTGGTTGAGCGCATAGTAATGCTGATGTATGCCGACGATTTATGTTTGTTCTCGCATGACCCAGCTCAGTTGGCGCTTCTGCTGAAAATCCTTGACAAAGTGTCCTCTAGCTTTGGCATGCAAATCAACGCCGCCAAGACAGAAATGATTTTGCCAGCAGATTTTGACGCGGATCTGCCCACGTTTGCGCTGACTGGTGGTGAAGTGAAGACCGTCTCTGCATTTAAGTATCTAGGGAGTTGGATAACCCAGAGTGGTGGTGTGGAAAAGGAGATCGGTGTGCGTGTCGGTCGCGCGCTGGGCGTGTTTGCGTCTTTTGATAAGATTTGGGCCAGCAAGAAGATGCAAGTGCAGTCTAAGATGCGGGTTTACAACACTTTCGTGCTGCCCCACTTTCTGTACGGCTGCGAAACATGGGCCCCTACTAAAACACAACTGACTCGATTGGAGGTTGCCCACTCTAACTGCCTTCGTCGCATTCTGGGTGTGCGCCTGGTCGACCGGCACAGATTAACTTATATTCGGCAGGCGTGCGACACTGAGCCAATTGACAGCCTTGTGGCAAAGCGATCAATGCAGTGGCTAGGCCATGTGATGCGCATGCCGGCTTCTCGACTTCCTCGTACGACTTTTGACTGCAAAATGGATGTGGCTCGGCAGCAAGGCCGGCCTCCAGCCTCCTCCCGACACTTTTTTCTTAAGCTACTGATTCAGCAGCTAGGCGAAACTAGTGGCACTCGTTCTGATTGGAAGACTTTTTCGGACACGGCGTTTGTGCTCAGGATAGGGTCGGGTGGAGAGCCGTGGTGTACGGTCCGGCTGCCCCTCAGGCGCCGGCCCCTCCACCACGGCGGTCAAGTAGATTGGCAAGCGCCACTTGACCCCCTATCCCCTAGAAGCAGTTAGGACCTATTTTGGAGGTGTCGCACAATAGCTCTCCTTTTTGCTCTGGGACTACACGTTGGCAGGCAGCCGGCTGGTGGCTACCGCCCCTCACACGTAATTGTTAGGGCCAGAACTGGACTTGGGTCTAGGCGGTGGTACTAGGACTAGGGTAGTCTTTGCTGGAAAGCCGATGTAACTGTAACTGAGCCTCATGCAACTGACCATCAACCTGCGTGGAGACGCGGTGCAGAAGTATGGCAGCGTACACTTTCCCGGCAATAGAGAGAAGGCTTATACCACGGTAGTTACCAGGGGAGTCACGCGGACCCTTCCCCTTATATAACGGTGTGATAATAGCAGTTTTCCATTCCCTCGGGGCTCTCCCCGACCGCCATACGGCGATGATGACCGGTGGAGCCATGCGATGGCAGGTGGGCACCGCAACAGCATGGCGTCCAGCTGGTCACCGCCCGGAGCGGCGGCCGAGCGCAACGCTCGCACACACGCCTCCGTCTCAGCCAGGTCAGGGGGGCGCCCGTGCGCCTCATCCACCTCTGTGGCGCGTGTGAGCTCAAACGCCGCTACATCGTTCTCCAGCTGGTTCAGGGTCTCGTCGCTGAGCTTGGTCTCCCCGCCATATAGCTTGTCGAATGACTCTGTCATGGCCTTCAGCACCCCGTCTGGACCACTGTGCAGCGCGCCCGAGACACATATGTTGATATACAGGTGACGCTGGCAGAGACAAGGGACAGGGACAAAGACACGATCAGAGTGTATAGAGGGGAAAGGGAGAGAGGTATGTGCTGCTGAGGGGGGTTGCCGTGTGACCGTAGGCTGTCACTGCAGCTCAACAGCATGCAGTGATTTCCTTTTCATGAAGTTGAATTAATTATTCCCCAGCCGGATTTTGCTGTGACCGCGTTGACCGGTGACCTCCCGTTGACCGTTTGTCCTCATACATAAGTCATTTGGAAGCTGTCCACGTGCTCTGTCTGGCGGGCTTGTCAGACTGACAATCCGCTGGATGGGTTGAGCTGTGTGCAAGGTCAAAGTTAAGCCGGCATACAGCCAAATGGCTGTGTAGAGCCGAAAAGGAAACTGACAGCATGACAGTCCACCCATCCCGCAGCAACGTACCCAAATTCTAAACAATTCGGTTATTAAAGGGGGGCCCCCCCGGGCTCTTAATAAAAGTGGCGGCAAGGCAAAGCGGTACTACGGTAGGTTAGCATCGTGCACATAGATTGCACCGTGGTACACCTTCCAGGCAGAGTCTTCGACTTTGCAGCGGGGAGGGGGGATGCCGTGTTTGCGCTGTATTGAGTGTGTGGGACTGGTAGGCTTTGTGGTGGGGGGTCGCAGCACACGACAGACCAGGCCACCCACCTGATCGCCGCATAGCGTTGCCGCTGCCGCCGGTGCCGCCGCCGCCGCCGGCCACCACCTGCACGGGGCACAATCGATGTTGTGGGGTTCTACAGATCTGGGGGCCGAGTGCCCTGTCTAGGTCCAGCCCCGACCCACTAGCCCCCCACTACTAGTAGCCAGCCACCCGTTTGTGGTGCTTGGGCGCTATACGCCGAGCAAGATCGAATACGCTGCCGGCAGGTGCATAACACACGATTGTAAAAAATATCATAATCATACAGTTGTGTGCACGGAGGGGAGCGGGGGGAGGGTGCTTGCTTCCACCTGTGCGACACCTAGTCCTTACCCCTACCTCCTAGCGCTTACTCCTACCCCCCAAACCCTATACCTTGAACCCTAAACCCTGAATCCCCCCCAAACCCCCAATAACCTAAACCCCAAACCCTAAACCACACCTGCATCACTTGCCCGCCCCCGATTCCTACGTCCACCTACTCAACACCCAACCCTAACCCCTGACCCTGACCCCCAACCCAAACACCTCAAACCCAAACCCTTAACCCCCCCCAAACCAAACCCTAAACCCCAAACCCTTAACCGCACACTCATCACTGCCCGCTCCCAACGTCTGCGTCCGCTTGACCCCCAGCCCTTATCCCTACACCCTAAACCCTAAGCCCCCGAACCCCTAAACCGCACCTGCATCACTTGCCCAATCCCAATGCCTGTGTCCACCTGCATAGCACCTAGCCCTAACCACCGACTCCCAAATCAGAATCCCTAAACCCTGAACCCTGAATCCTGAACCCTGAACCCTAAACCCTTAACCAAACCCAAAACCCAAAACCGCACCTGCATCACTTGCCCACTCCCAATGCCTGCGTCCACCGGCATGGCGCCTCCGTCTGACGCCAGCCATGCCTGAGCCTGCCCGCTGGTGGATGTGCCTGTGTGTGTGTGTGTGTGTGTGTGTGTGTGTGTGTGTGTCTGTGTATGCGCGCATGCATGCAACAGCCATGCCTGCACCTGCCTGCCGGTAAATGTGCCTGTGTGTGCATGCATGCCTGTGTGTGTGCGTGCGTGCTTGCGCATGTGTGTGTGTGTGTGTGCGTGTGTGTGTGTGTGTGTGCCACGCCCGGCGGTGCATGCCCGCTCGACATTGGTAGTGGGTGGTGACTGCCATGCCTTACGGCGGGTCACCATCTGC
>VFSX01000063.1:332500-407500 GCA_016618255.1 Chlamydomonas sp. UWO 241
CACACACGGCTGCAAAACCCGGCATCATCACCGTGGGATTTTATCTCGGGGCCATTGCACGCGCTAAGGGGTATGCTACTCAAACGGGGCGCACCCTGTGCCCATTCAATTGCTTTCAATTGATTAATTCTTACAGCGCGGCCACCGGCGGTCGGGGGCTGCACCCCCAGAACAAAAACGGGCAAAAAAACAAAAACGGGCAAAACGAAAGAAACAAACCAATTTGGGCATAACCGTACGCGCGGTTAGCCTTCGCGGGGGGGAGTTTTTTGTTTTTTGTTAAATCGTCCGCGAGGGTCGTTTTCGTCGATTTCAGTCGATTTGACGTCCAAAATCGCGAAAATCGTGATTTTATTCCTGTACAGCTTCGTGGGAGCATAGATAAACACATAATCGCGAAGGCCAACCGCTTGTACGGTACCCTACAAAACAAATTAATTATTTCCGCCCAAAAACCGCCATAGGCGGTTGACCGCCCAATTGAAGAAGCACTGGGCGCACCATGATGCCGAACGCAAACACGTCGCTCGCTGGGAAGATCTTGCGGTGCTTGCTGCAGCAAGGGAGGAGGGGATTGTAACAAGTTAGTGATTGCAATCATTGCGATGGTATGCTGGGCGCGGTGAGAGAGAAGGAGGGACGAGAGAGAGAGAGAGGGAAAGGACTGAGAGAGAGACAGAAGGGGAGGCAGAGACAGAGAGAGAGAGAGAGGACTGAGAGTGAGAAAGAGAGAGAGGACTGAGAGAAAGAAAGAAATATGGAAAGAAAGAGACAGACACATAGAGAGAGAGACAGAGAGAGAGAGAGAGAGAGAAAGAGATAGGCATTAGCCCCCAAGTCAAGAGGCCCATACCTATCCATAAGCTCTTCGCCAGGGGCTCCCGCCCTGGCGCCGCTCGATGGCGGACAACCGGGACAACTGCGCTTGGTACTGGGCGGCTGAAAATCTGGAAATTTCCCCTGACCGGCTCTGACGCACAGCGCTACTGGTGAACTGGATGGGGCGAGGCTATGTGGCAGATGGGGCAGCGGTACGATGGAGAGCACGATGCACGATGGCGAGAATTGCGGCGAGCATGCACCCCCTCTCACAACGATCGGAACTCAAGCAGATTGCGGCTCCTAATGGTTTACTGTGCCTGGATGGAAGAGAGAGACGGATGGCGAGAAATTGAGAAACATGGGAAGCGAGGCACATGCGGCTAGGCTTTGTGAGGAGGTTGCGGCGCAGGGGTTCCCTGCCCCAAGGCGCAGATTATTAGATGGCGACGCGATCGATGCACCAGCCGTGCGGCATGGGGCGAGGCGAGGCCCCACCAGCGGGCGGGCACCATAATGGAGATGGCGGCTAAGAACGGGGAATGCGGCTACCGGGGATGAGGCTACGGGTTATGCATGCCAGGGGACGGCGGACAAGGCTAATGCGTCACGGCGCATGGGTAAAGAACGGGGAATGAGGCTACGGGAGCTGGCGGGCGCGGCGCGCGCACGGCGCGCGCGGCGCATGGGGGTTGCATGGCGGCGCTCTGCGCGTGCATGCATGGAGGAGATTGCTGGCGGGCATGGAGGAGCTTGCTTGAGGGCAAACAGGAGATTGCTCGCGGGCGTGGAGGAGATTGCAGGCGGGCATGGAAGCGGATGGCGTGAAATTGAGAAACATGGGAAGCGAGGCACATGCGGCTAGGCTTTGTGAGGAGGTTGTGGCGCAGGGGTTCCCTGCCCCAAGGCGCAGATTATAGATGGCGCAGCAATCAATACACTAGCCGTGCGGCATGGGGCGAGGCGAGGCCCCACCAGCGGGCGGGCACCATAATGGAGATGGCGGTTAAGAACGGGGAATGAGGCTACAGGGAGAGGATACGGGTTACAGATGCCAAAGGGGACGGCGGAACAAGGATCAGCCATAGGTGTCACGGGGAATGGCTAAAGAACGGGAATGAGGCGGGTGGTACGGGTGCTGGCGCGCATGGAGCGCGGCGCGGCGCATGGAGATCGCATGGCGGCGCCCATGCATGGACGAGATTGCTGGCGGGCATACAGGAGATTGCTGGCGGGCATGGAGGAGATTGCTTGCGGGCATACAGGAGATTGCTGGCGGGCGTGGAGGAGATTGCTGGCGGGCATGGAGGAGATTGCTGGAGCCAATGGCGGCGGCGGGACTAGTAGTAGAACACAGGCGCACACCAACAATGCGTTGCTGTTACTACCTGGGTGGTATAGGGTGGATCTGGGGGCCCAGTGTCCTGTCTAGGTCCAGTGCGTGCGCGCGTGTGGGGGTTTACCCTCACCCCTACCAGGTAGCCAGCCAGTTTCCCACAAACTGAGTTTAAGGTGTCGGGCGCTAGCGCCGACACCGGTCTTATACATCATTACTGGTGTCACACAGACTGTAATATCCATCATCATCATCAGGCAGAGATGTACAGATAAACTCACGTGGTCTCAGGTGCCTGGTACGCCGGCGTGCCGTGCGCGACGTTGCACACGCACGCGGCGCCGGCCTCCAGCCGCAGAGCGAGCCCAAAATCAGCGATCTGATGAGGTTGTGAGGACAGGGTTCAGGAGCAGAGTTCATGGCAGGTTTTATGGCAGGGTTCACGGCAGGGTTCAGGGCAGGGTTCAGGGCAGGGTTCACGGCAGGGTTCATGGCAGGGTTCACGGCAGGGTTCATGGCAGGGTTCATGGCAGGGTTCAGGGCAGGGTTCAGGGCAGGGTTCAGGGCAGGGTTCAGGGCAGGGTTCATGGCAGGGTTCATGGCAGGGTTCAGGGCAGGGTTCAGGGCAGGGTTCAGGGCAGGGTTTAGGGCAGGGTTCAGGGCAGGGTTCATGGCAGGGTTCAGGGCAGGGTTCAGGGCAGGGTTCAGGGCAGGGTTCAGGGCAGGGTTCAGGGCAGGGTTCAGGGCGGGGTTCAGGGCGGGGTTCAGGGCAGGGTTCAGGGCGGGGTTCAGGGCGGGGTTCACGTGCTGTTGTTGTTTATTAATCAAGAGGGGATGCATGGTTTATTGGAACGGGTGAGTTTGGCCAGACGCCCTCAAGCTGTTGAGCAAGCCCGACATCGGTGATCTGCCACGCGAGGGCAGGTTGGGCAGGTATTCGGATTTGGAGCAGGGCAGTTTGGAGCAGGGCAAGTTGAGGGCAGGTGAAGGGGTTTAGGGTTTGGGATCCAGGAGTTTTTTCAAGGCAGTAAAGTTTGGTGGTGGGCCCTCCAGCCAGGGGGGGGGGGCGTTAGTTAGGGTTGGTTAGTTGGGTTTAAACATTAGTTAGTTAGTTGGGTTTACAAATTGGGAAAGGTGGTTACCCGAAGCAATAAATCCATCCCCCTTGCATCACCTTGCAGCAGAATCCTCGTGGGTCGTCTGCGCACGCCTTGACGAGCACGTTGGCAGGCTGTGTGGGTGGGGGGTGGTAGGGGGGGGGAGTAGGGATCAGAGCTTTTTGGGTGAGGGATACGGGCGTTTGGCAGTGAAGCCCGCGGAGACCTGCAGTATGCGGGGTGTGGGCATACCCCTTCTCTCTCTTCACGAAACAACAAAGTGTGAATCGTCCACACCATCACATCCACACTGTCCACACTGTCCACACTGTCCACACCGAGATCCGCGTGCAGCAGGTTGTTCGCATGCAGGCAAGGCAGCGCATCCCGCGCGCGCGAAACAGCAAAGTGTGAATCGTCCACACCATCACATCCACACTGTCCACAAACCTTGCAATTCGCGTGCAGCAGGTTGTTCGCATGCAGGCAGCGCATCCCCCGCGCGCAAAACAGCCAAGTGTGAATCGTCCACACCATCACATCCACACTGTTCACACCTTGAGATCCGCGTGCAGCAGGTTGTTCTCATGCAGGCAGCGCATCCCGCGCGCGATGTCGAGCGCGGTTAGGAGCACCTGGTGTGGGAAGGTGTGGGAGGGTGTGGGAGTAGTGTGGGAGTGTGAGGGTGGGGGCACGCAGCACATCCTGCGTTTGATTGTTTCTATAGCGCGGGCATCTGGGATTGCGGTGCAGATGACTCATCCCTGCTTGCCATCGGCACCTAGCGACATGGTGCCTGTGGTCTGGCGGCAGGAACCTCCCCAAGCACACCTCCCCCGTTCACACCCCACACCAGCACACCAGCACACCGCAGAGCAACACAAACAAGTGTCTTGAGTGCCAGCATGTTATATAAAATTAGTGGTCTTACCAGAAAGCTCAACCCCATTGGAATCCATGCAGATTTCAGTCAGTTGAACCGCGTCCCAAATAACATGTCGCCGGCGAATTGTAATGTGATTATAACGTTATTATAACGTTATGTTATAATTGTTATGTTATATTATTCTGACCCTTACAGATGAGGCCACGTGTTTTTCCCCTCCCCCCCGCGCATCTAACCGCATCCATGTTGAAGTAGCTCAAGGTAATGAAACCAGCACGTGTGAGGAGTGGTGGTTGGTTTTGAGGGTCCGGGTGTTAACTAGTGTGGAGCTTTAGTGCGGCCAATTGCCCCCCCCCCCCTCCCCACATGCCCCCCCCTTCCCTCCCCCCCGTCTCACCATGCCCATGTTGAAGGAACCAGCCGGGTCAGCAGGTGTGAGTAGGTGTGGGTCTGGGTGTGAACTCGTGTGGAGCTATAATACGGCTTTTAACGGCCAATTGACCCCCCCATGCCCCCCCTCGTCCCTTCCCCCCCCGCCTCTCACCGCATCCATGTCGAAGTAACTCAACGCAATGAAGCCAGCCGGATCGGGGCCAACGCACGCGGGCGCGCCGCCGTCACCGCCGCCGCCGTCCCCGCCGCAGCCGCCGCAGGACGAAGGCTGCTGATGCGGGTGCCCCGCCCCCCCCGCGCGCGGGCGCCGAATCCCGAACTGCGCATAACGTGGCTTTGACGCGGCAGACGTGCTGGCAGCCTCGGCCGCAGCAACGGCGGCTGCCGTCGCCGCCGCCGCCGCGGTGGCTGTGGAGGCGGCGGATCCGAACCCGCCCCGTGGCGCGCCGCCGCTGCTGCGCGCGCCGCGGAATGCGAGCGCCAGTGCCCACGAGCCGCTGCTACCGCTGCCTGCGATGCGGGGGGTTAACAGGTTTTACGTGCCCATGCCAGGAGGGCCGTGGAGGGGTGGGGTGGGGGCGAAGCCGCCCCGGGGCTCGCCGCCGCTGCTGCGCGCACCGCGGAGCGCCAGCACCCACGAGCCGCCGCTGCCTGCGGAGTTTTTTGTTTATGCATTTGCATGCATGTGTCCGGAGGACCCCGGGGCGTTTTTAATGTTTGAAGGCCTAGGCCAAGGCCTATAAGACAAGTGGGGCTCCACTCGGAGCGCAAGCGTCCATGAGCCGCCGCCGCCGCTGCCTGCGCCTAGACTCGAAGTCTAGGAGGCCCTACTATGAGGAGAACCCGCCAGGCCGCACAAGCGTCAGCATACCAGGGAGATGCAGGGGGGGGGTACTCCAAGAGGTGCCGTCCCAGGTTTGCAAACTGTCGTCTCACCCACCCCCACCTTAGCTGCGTGCGCTGTCGCCGCTGGCGGTGCTGGCGGCAACTGCGGCGGCGGTGGCGCGTGAGCCGGCACCACGCCCCAAGGGTGCATACCGCCAACTGGTAACTAGAGTGCGGGGCTCGCAGCAACCCAGGCTTGGGGATCCCGTTCCTCGATCTTAACATCACCTCCACCGTGGCTGCACAGGCTGTCACAACTGGCGAGGCTGGCGGCGGCAGCGGCGGCGGCGGTGCACGTGCACCACGCACCGCGCCCCAAGGGTGCATACTGTAAACTGGGAACTAGGGTGCACAAACCTGTCCCTTGCAATCTCACCTCCACTGTAGTGGCGGTGCGGGCTGTCGCCATTGGCGGCACTGGCGGCGGCAGCGGCGGCGGCGGCACGTGCGCACCAGCACCACACCCCAAGGGTACATACTGAAACTGGTAACTAGGGTGCACACACACATCCCTTGCAATCTCACCTCCACCGTAGCTGCGCAGGCCATCGCCGCTGGTGGCTGCGGCGGCGGCGGCGGCGGCAGCTGCGGCGGCGGCGCGCGCACGCTGGCACCACACCCCAAGGGTGCATACTGTCAACTGGTAACTAGGGCGCGCAACACGGCCCAGGCTTGAGGATCCCCTGCCTCGATCTAAATCTCACCTCCACCGTAGCTGCGCGGGCTGTCGCCGCTGGCGGCAGCAGCGGCGGCAGCGGCGGCGGCGGCGCGCGCGCCGGCACCGGCCCCCGGGGGCAGAGGCAGGCCGCCGTGTCCGCCGGTGAACGAGGGGCTGCTGCTGCTGCGGCCGTTGGAGGCTAGGCCGGCGAGCGCCCTGCGCGACTGCGACTTGGCGCGCAGCACGTGGCGCAGCGAACCGCCTGCGGGGTGTCACATCATATTGTACAATTGGTGGCGAGAGGGGAGGCATGGTTGTTAGCGGCACCACAGTGCAGGCTCCAAACTCCACCCCTCCAACGGCTGCGGAGCGTGGGGGTGGTGTAATCTGTGTATCCACTCAGGCCTGGACCCTTAACACTAAACCCCAAGCCCCAAACCCCAAACCCCAAACCCCAAACCCCAAACCCCAACCAGGCCACCCACCACCGCAGAATTCCATGACCAGGTGCATCTCAAACCCACAATTAATAAATACCTGACCCTAAAACCTGAACCCTCAATCTCAAATAAACCCAAACCCCAACCAGACTCAGGCCCACCCCCTAAACACCCGACCCTAAACCCTCAACCTTAAATCCAAAATAAACCCCAACCCCCAAACCAGACTCAGGCCCACCCACCGTCGCAGAACTCCATCACGAGGCGCATCTCAAATGTGGAGCCATGGAGCCTCCTGAATTAATTAATTCTATATTTTCGAGGCTCGATTAACGGAGGCGCGTTCTCGTTGCCAAGCCCTGGACCTAGCAATGCGGCGCTGCTGGTGACGAGGATCTCCGTGCCGCTGACGAGCGGGGTAAAATACGACTGGCTCGGCTCCTGCTAGACTGCCCCTCGGTGGAACACTTTAGGAGCGGCTTGCCCGGCGCTGCCATGGCTTGGCGAGTAGCCGCGGCGCTGCCGCGGCCCGTGCTGGGAGACGGCCCTTATCCTCCCCCCATGCAGGACGCCATGCGGCACCGATCTCGACGAGTTGATCGACGAGCGGAGGAGCTGGCGCCCGTCAATGCATGCTGGACATTGGTCAAGATGGCTGCCCGTGGAGGCGGGCTACCATCACGGCTTCAGCGGTGGCGACCGCCGAGGCAACACAGAGTAAATCCGCTTCACCAATCGCAGCGTTCGTCACCGCGCTCATCCTCGGGGTCGCTCGTCTGCCGGTGACTGGCGTTGGAAGGTCTTCAGGCAGCCTCCATGACAACTCTGTCGCCCATGCCCCCCCTGGAGGGTGGGACCTGGCCATGCATGAGGCATGGGGCGCCGGCTGAGCCCCATGCAAACGAGAGCTGGACAGCCATGCACTGCCAGGCGGGGACCGTTCCAGTCAGCGCCAGTCGGCTCTGCCGGCTTGACTGGCCACAAGGCCACTACTGTGACCCTGAGGAAGGTCCTCTCCTATATGCTCCTTGCCAGACATGTCTCTCAGAGACCGCTGTTTGGGGTAGTCTAGCCGGCGGGAGCGGTAGTCTATCGGCCGGGAGCCGGCGGTACTCTAGTACTTAAGTGTGCTGGAGTATTGGCGGGTGTCTCTGGTAGAAGAGTAGCCTGCTTAGCTGGAAACCCCGTGTTACTGTTACTGTTACTGTTATTGATACAGGCTCACCGAGTAAACGGTTAACCCAAAACCGCGACCAGAATCAGGCCCACCCCATAGACACCTGACCCTAAGCCCCAAATTCTATACCGTACGCGCGGTTAGCCTTCGCGAATATGTATAGTTTAGGACGCCCCCGCGAAGTTGTGCGCGAAGTCGCAATCATTTCTCCTCGCCCCCCCCCCCCCGCGAAGAGTATAAAAGGTCCTGAATGGGGGCTCGACCCGCAGACCTCACGATTTGCCTACGAAAAGGACATTTTCATAGGCTCGCGGACAGCTAAAATTGGACCCATACCCTCCGCGCACCGAAACCAATGCATTTAACCCCCCGCGGATGATTAAACAATCTTTTTTTTTACCCCCCCGCGAAGGCTAACCGCGCGTACGGTAATCCCAAATAAACTCAAAACCCAAAACTGGAATCAGGCCCACCCACCGTCGCAGAACTCCATCACAAGGCGCATCTCAAACGCGGAGCCATGGGGCCCCCTGAATGAATGAATTCTTTATTGTCGGGGGCGGGCACCGATACAGGCTAACCGAGTTAACGGTAAAACCAAAATCCCAACCAGAATCAGGCCCACCCACCGTCGCAGAACTCCATCACGAGGCGCATCTCAAACCCCTAAACACCTGACACTAAACCCTGAACCCTAAACCCTGAACCCTAAATCCCAAACAAACCCCAAACCCCCAACCAGCATTAGGCCCACCCACCGTCACAGAACTCCATCACGAGGCGCATCTCAAACGCGGAGCCATGGTCCGCCCCCTGGGACGCGAAGAACGAACGGGAAGACTTCAGCACTGACGCGCCTGGAGAGGGGGGGGGCATGATGATGTTTTACAATCAACTGCCGGCGGTCACACGTTCGGCTCCAGAGCTCCAGCGGTACTTGAGAGAGCAGGCGCGAGGCCCACCAAAAAGGTCGAGATAACAAAAGTAGCCCACGGTAGCGCCAACCACGGAGTGGCGGGCACCAAGCAAGCAGCACCACCGGGGGAGGGGGGGAGGCTTGAGAAATGATGTGCCTAGATGGAAGGAGGGATGCTAGGAATACGTGGGTTGTCCTCCGCACTACGTGCATAGAAAGAGGGAGGAGGGCAAAGGAACGGAGCGGCGTGCATTGTGGACGCGAAGAGTGAGCGCGAGGAGTTGAGCACTGACGCGCCTGGAGGGAGGGGGGGGGGAGGCTTGAGAAATGATGTGCCTGGATGGGAGGAGGAACACTAGGAATGAGCGGGAAGAAGCGGGAAGAACGACCGGGAAGACTTGAGCACTGACACGCCTGGAGAGGGGGGGGAGTCATGATGATGTTTCATAATCTACTGCCGGTGGTCACACGTTCGGTTCCGGAGCTCTAGCGGGCTTGAGAGAGCAGGCGCGAGGCCCACCAAAATGGTCAAGCTAAAAAAGTAGCCCACGGCAGCGCCAACCACGTGGTGGTTGCAAGCAACCAAGCAAGCAGCACCACCAGGGGAGGGGGGGGGAGGCTGAAAATGATGTGTCTGGATGGGAGAAGGGATGCTAGGAATGAGCGGGTGGTTTTCAGAACTGACGTTCCTGGAGGACGGAAGGAGGGAGGAGGGCAAAGGAGAGGGGTGCCCTGGGACGCGACGAAAAAACGGATAGACTTGCACTGACGCGCCTGGAGCGGTGGAGGGGGGGGGTCTTGAGAAATGATGCGTCTGGATGGGAGGAGGGTTGCTAGGAATGAGCGTGTAGTTTTCAGAACTGACGTTCCTGAAGGGCGGAAGGAGGGAGGAGGGCAAAGGAGAGGGGTGCCCTGGGATGCGAAGAAAAAACGGGAGGACTTGAGCACTGACGCGCCTGGAGGGGGGGGGGCTTGAGAAATTATACGTCTGGATGGGAGAGGGATGCTAGGAATGAGCGCAAACAGACGGGAAGAAGGCGGAAAGAGAGAGATGACGAATTAAAGGCGTGCGCTTTGGACGCGAAGAACGAATGGGAAGACTTGAGCACTGACGCGCTTGGAGAGGGGGGGGGGGGATGATGATGTTCAACAATCTACTGCCGGCGGTCACACGTTCGGTTCCAGAGCTCCAGCGGGACTTGAGAGAGCAGGTGCAAGGCCCACCAGAATGGTCAAGCTACAAAAGTAGCCCACGGTAGCGCAAGCCGTGATACCATTTTTTCTCGTCCCAGAAACGAAATTAATCGACCGGGTGACGCCCCACTGGGATCTTGCTATAGCCGGCCACCACCCTGCACGCCCACTGCGCATCTCAAAACAAAAAGTGCCATAGGTCAGTCAGAGGCCCTATGTGCTCATGGTAATGTGCCCTATGCCAGAGAGTGACCTATGTCAGAGTGCCCTATGTGCTCATGCTAATGTGCTCACCCAGATCCTGCCATGCCTGGCGCGCTGTGCCGAGCGGCGCTCCTGCTGCCGACATATCAGAGAGGCTGGTGCTGCTCGATCGTGTGGGCAGGGGCCTGCGTGTGTGTGCGTGTGTGTGTGTGTGTGTGTGTGTGTGTGTGTGTGTGTGTGTGTGTGTGTGTGCAGCCAACACAACCGAGAGGCTGGTGCTGCTTGATTGTGTGGGCAGAGGCCTGCGTGCGTGTGTGTATATTGTGTGTGCGTGTGTGAGTGTGTGTGTGTGTTTGTGAGTGACTTTGTGTGTGTGTGTGTGCGCAGCCAACATATCGGAGGGGCTGGTGCTGCTCGATCGTGTGGGTAGGGGCCTGCGTGCGTGTGTGTGTGCGTGTGTGTGTGTGTGTGTGTGTGCATGTGTGTGTGCGTTTGTGTGCGCTGGCGGTCACAGGGTTTCCGCCCCAAATATTTATCATGACGTCATCGCTGTCAATGCATCACTGACTTGCAGGAATGTGGCATGTTTGGCCACACCCGCAGACCCGACAGCCATCCTTCCATACACATGCACAGAGAGAGAGAGAGAGAGAGAGGAATGGGGAGGGGGGGGAGAGAGGGAGAGGGAGAGGGGGAGATGGGGGGAAGAGAGAGAGGGAGGGAGAGAGAGAGAGAAAGAGAGAGACAGAGGAGAGAGAGAGGGGGGTAGAGAGAGAGAGAGAGAGAGATAGAGCAAGAGAGAGAGAGGGAGAGAGATCGTCACAGAGAACTCTAAATAGGCTGTTTCTGGTCATCAATTGAGGGGATTCCGTTTCAAGGCGGGAGACCAACCACATGCCAGGAAGAGGGGAAAACACCCATGCATACGCACACACGCACATGCACACACCCACATCCAAACACACACATGCACATACATACACCTGATGTGGCACTGGTGCATGGTCACAATTTTGGGCGCACCAACATGGCCATCTTTACACACACACACACACATACACACACATACACACACACACACACACACACACACCTGATGTGGCGCTGGTGCTTGATCATGATGTGTTTGTGCATCAGCACAGCCATAATTACACACACTCACACCTACACATCCACGTCCACACACACACACACACATACACACACACACACACACACACACACACACACACACGCGCGCACGCACCTGATGTGGCACTGGTGTATGGTCACGACGTGTTGGTGTGCCAGCCACCCTTGCACTCACCCACACAAACACCCACACACATACACATACACGCACCTGATGTGGCACTGGTGCGTGGTCACGATGTTTGGGTGCACCAGCAGACCCGAGACAGCCATTTCCATGAGGGCCATGTGTTCATGGCGCGCCTCTCTGGACATAGATGCGGAGAACACAAGGACCTGTGTGTGTGTGTGTGTGTGCGTGTGCTGTGTGTGTGTGTTTGGGTGCTTGGGTGTGTTTGTGTGTGTGTGTGTGTGTGTATCAACCTCCAAGAGGGCCATGTGTTCATGGCGCGCCTCTCTGGACATAAATGCGGAGAACACAAGGACCTGTGTGTGTGTGTGCGTGTGCTGTGTGTGTGTGTTTGGGTGCTTGGGTGTGTTTGTGTGTGTGTGTGTGTGTGTGTGTGTCAACCTCCAAGAGGGCCATGTGCTCGTGGCGCGCCTCTCTGGACATAGATGCGGAGAACACAAGGAACTGTGTGTGTGTGCGTGTGCGGTGCTGTGTGTGTGTGTGTGTGTGTGTGTGTTTGTGTGTGTATCATACACAGTATAAGTGTGAGAGAGTTTGTGTGTGTGTGTGTCCATCTCCAAGAGGGCCATGTGGTTGTGGCACGCATCTCTTGACATAAAGGCAGAGAAGACAAGCACCTGCTGTACACACACACGCAGACACACACACACACACACACACACATGCATGCAAGCACACACACAAACACACACCTACAGAGAGGGAGAGAGATCGTTACGGGGAACTCTGAGTGGCAGGCCTGGATAGGCTGTTTCTGGTCATCAAGTGAGGGGATTCCGTGTTAAGGCGGGAGACCAACTGTGCGCCAGAAAGAGGGTGAACAACCTCATTACCCCTGCTGTACACACACACACACACACACACAGAGAGAGATATCGGTACAGAGAACTCTGCACGGCAGACCTAGATAGGCTGTTACTGGTCATCATTGAGGAGATTCCATTTGGAGGCGAGTGACCAACCGTGCGCCAACAAGAGGGTGAATAACCTCATTCAAAAAGCAGTGGGGGAAAGGGGCAAATGCGGGTCACTGACGGCTGTGTTCGTCACTCCGCTTCGACTGAGTTTAAACTAGGTTTCGGCAGATTGATATCCACAGTTGTGGAAATCTCACTAAGAGGATCCACTCGGGGGTGACTCGCTGGGACAAGAGGTCCATGAACTCGGGGTGCTTGGAGATGTCGCGTTTGAAGTTGGAAAAGTGGGTGTTTGCGGAGGAACGGAAACTTGACGGAGTGGGCGAAAAAGTCGCCGGCGCTGAGCCGGTAGGATGTGATGGCGCCGCCGGCATAGAGCGAAGTCATGTCCGGTCGGCGGTACGCGAAAAGGGCGGCAGTGGGGGGGTATATGATGTCGGGAGGGAGTGGGGGGGGAGAAGGGACGGGCGGGTGTGTGGAGATGGAGGGGCGGGGGGACGGGGGAGGTGGGAGGCGGCGGATGAGGGAGCCGATGAACGTAGCACGGTGCTTGTTGATCGTGTCGATGATGGGGAACGTACAGGGGGGGGAGGCATGCATCGTGGTGGTGGAGGTGTGCTCTGTGGTGTGAGGAGGGATGCCCTTGATGAGGCGGAGGAAGCGGTTGTGGGTTACTTCAAGTCGGTGGATGTCGGCCTTGTTCTACGTCCATGTCTGGCAGCCATACAGTAGGGCAGAGATCACAAAGGCATTGTAGAGGTGGATCTTGGTAGTGGGAGAGATTGAGTTGGAGTTCCATAACCGGGGAGTGAGACGGTTGAAGGCGTACCAGGCACTTCCGATCCGGCGTGAGATCTCTGAGTCAAGGATGTCGGAATCAGACGTGTTGGGAGCGTCATCAGAGGGGGCGGCGGGGGAGGACAGAATACTTCCCAGGTATTTGAACTTGGAGGTGGAGTGGACCAGGTGGGGGGTAGATGAGGAGTTGGAGGGGATGGTGATAGGGGCGGAGGGGACGGTGTGGGCAGAAGGGTGGCCGAGGGATTGTGCCACGGTTTTGTCGTAGTTGATCGCAAGGGCCAGGTCTGAACAGATGCGGTCGAGGAGGGTGAGCATGGTGTGGAGGTCTTCCTCGGAGGGGGCGAGCAGGGCGATGTCGTCGGCGTAGAGAAGGAGGGGGAGGATGGTGGTCAAAAAGTCCTTGCGGGACTCAGGGGTGTACAGTTTTCCGTCGATCATGTAGCCAATTTGAATGCCAGCGTTGGAGAGCTGGGCAATCAGGGACCAGATAACTGTGTCGATGTAGACATTGAAGAGGAGGGGGGAGAGGGGGTAGCCTTGCTTGACGCCAGCTTTGAGAGGGAAAGGGGCGGAGTATACACCGTTGACTCGGGCTCTGGCGGTGGCACCAGAGTAGAGGCTTTCGATGCGTGCGAGGAGGGCAGGGTGCGTGCCGCGGTGGAGGAGGGTTTTCCAAAGGGCGGCGTGGTTGACACTGTCAAACGCCTTGGACAGGTCGACGTAAGCCACATGGAGGGGGGCGTGGGCGCGGTGTGACTCCTCTTGGAGGCGTCGTAGGGTGAAGATGGCATCGGAGGTGCCACGGCCCGGACGGAAGCCGAACTGGGAAGTGTGGAAGGTGGGCTCCAGCTGGAGCTTGAGGCGGTTGAGGAGGATGTGAGTGTAGACCTTGCCAGCGACGGGCAGGAGGGAGATGCCGCGGTAGGACTTGCTGCGCGTGGGTGGGCCCGAGGATGCGCCCTTGTAGAGGGGGCAGATGTCTGCTTGGTTCCACGCGGCGGGGATGGAGGTGGTGTTCCAACAGGTAAGGATGATCTGGTGGAGGGCGGTTGCGGTTGCGGTGCCGCCGTGTTTGAGGAGGGGGGAGGTGATGTCGTCAGAGCCGGGGGCAGAGTTCCTGAGGGATTTGATCGCGGAGACCACCTCGCTCAGAGAGGGAGGGGAGGCAAGGGGGGGAGGAGGGGGGGAAGGGGGAGGGGGGCGAAAGTGGAGGAGGAGGAGGAGGGAAGGAGGGAGGGAGGGGGGGGGGAGGGAGGGGGGGACAGGGGGAGGGGAGGGAGGGAGGGGGACGGAGGCGGAGCGGGGGTAGTGTAGGAGGAGGAGGGGGAGGGAGACGGGGGCGGTGCGGGGGTGGTGGGTGTGAAGATGAGGTGGGAGGCGAGGGTGGCTTCGTCGACTTCCGAGCGGAGTGGAGTGTGGAGGACACGGAAATATTCTCCAAACGCGTCTGCCACCGCCTGAGCTCCAAAGCACAGGTGGTCGCCGACACGGAGGGCAGGGAGGGCGGCGGAAGGGGGGCGGTCGACGAGTTTGGACAGCATGCGGTGGGCGGAGTGGGGGTTGTTGTCGTCAAAATCGTGTTGCACGCGTTGAGCGACACCGTCCCAGTGCTTGTTGGTGGCGCGTGCGATGGCGGACTTGAGCTGGGCAGTCATGCGCGCCTCCTTGGGGGCGTCACGGTTGCCAGTCAGTGCACTGTCGGAACGCATGGACTGAAGGTCGTGGGCGAGTTTGAGAGTCTCGGGGGGGAGGTAGAAGTGGATGGGGACCTCGCGTGGGCGGGGGCCAAGGGTGGATCTGGCCGCTGAGTGGATGGCCGCGGTGAGGTGGCTCGTCATCTGGTCCAGGGTGGGGGGGGTCGGGGAAGGGGGGAGGGTGGCGAGGGCCTCCTCGACTGCTGCCGCAAAGTGGAGCCGCGTGTCTGGGTCTCGGAGCAGGTCGGTGAAATAGCGGGAGGGCGGAGGAGGACGGCGGGAGTGGGTGATGTTCCAGGCTCTGGAGAAGCGGAAGAGGATGCGCGCGGTGACAAGGGCGAGGTCAGAGCGGGCGATGGTGTCAAGTCCCCGGGTCTTGGGGCATCGAGCTCGCACGTCTTGCACGGAGCCTAGGTGAGGGCGGCGGACGAGGATGTAGTCTGGGATGTTGCAATCCTTTTGGGTGTTGCTGTACCAGGAAAATACGCTCCAAGGGGGGTGGGGGAAGAAGGTGTAGGTGACGGCAAGATTGTGGGCGGCACACAGGTCGAGAAGCCGGTGGCCGTTGTCGCTGATGCCAGGTTTGTGGTGGAACCCGGCAAGGGGGGAGTAGGGAGGGAAGAAGGAGGAGGGGCGGTGGAGGGGGGGGCAGGCGTACGGACCCACCGACGGGTGGGCGTCGGGGGATGCCGCTGTGATCTTGGCGTTGAAGTCGCCTAGGACCAAAAGGAAGTGGTTTGCGGGGGTTTGGGAGAGCACGTCGCGGTGGAGTTGTTGTAGAACGCGTCCTTGGCGACTGCGTCATCCGCGGCGTCTGTGGGGGCGTAAGCGATGACTGCGGTGACGGGAGGGGCGCCGGCGGGGCGGAAGCGTAGGACGAGGATGCGGTCGCTGAGTGCGGCGTAGCCGCCCTCTTTGAGGAGGAGCTTGGCGGTGTCAGGGCTGAGGAGGGCGCCGACGCCGTGGGTGTGTTTGGTCCCACCGGACCAGATGAAGTGGTAGCCATTCTCTTCGAGCTGCTGGCTACCGGAGCCGGGGTGCTGCACCTCTTGGAGGCCGCATATGTCGATGCGGAGGTGTGCGAGGTGATTGGCGAGAGCAAGGGGGTGTGCCATGGGGTTGAAGCGTGAGCCATCTTGTAGGTGGCCGCGATGAGATCGTGGCGTGGGTGAAGGAGGTGGGGGCGATTGGTAGCCGGGGGGACAGGTGGTGCAGGAACGTTGGCTAGTCGTCCTACCCGTTGGTGGGGTGGGGCCCGCTTACTCCTGCCCCACCCCGGGGCCGGAGGGGGAGAGCTGCTCAAGGGACATCGAGCGGGTGATGGAGCGGGTGATGCGCTGACCAATGCCTGCAGATGCCTCGCGGATCTTGACGGCCTTGATCATCGAGCCCTTGCCCTTGTGGGTGACAAAGGCCGGGGACTCGTGCGTGGAGGGGCCGCCGTAGTCTGCGAACCCTGTGCCGGGGTTGGAGAGCTCGGAGGGTGTGTGCGCATCGGTGGTAGTGAGGGCGTTCTGGGGGGTGGTGGGCGAGTCGGCGGTGCCGGCTGCGTGGTCCCACCCCTGGAAGGAGGGGGAGCCTGCAGTGGCGTGGGTGGGGGCGGCGGGGGCGGCGGAGGGGGCGGGAGTGGTGGAGGTGGGGGATGCCGGGGCAGAGGGGGTGAGGGAGGTGGGGAGGAGGGCGGCGGCTGCGGCAGATGCGACTGTGGCAACGGCACACACAACGGCACACACACACACACACACACAAACACACACACACACACACACACACACACACGCACACACACACACACACACTCACCTTGACCGCAACCGACTCTCCTCGCCACCGCGCCTCCCAAACTCCACCAAACCTGGAAGGAGTGTGTGAGGGAGGGGGATTTGAGAGAAAGGGGGTGAGGCAAATGGGGAGAGGAGGGGAGGGGAAGGGGGTCAAGCGGAGGGACAGTGGGAAGGGGGAGGAGTAGGGACATGGTGGAAAAGGGGGAGTGTGGTGCACACACACGTGCATCAACAAAGACATCACACACACACACACACACACACACACACAATCACACAAACACACACACACATGCACGCACACACACATGCATGCACACAATCACCCTCTGTGCCCGATCTTCTTCAGCAGCACCAGTACATCCGCCTCTTGCACAACCACAGCACACGCAGGCACACACACCCTCCGTGCCCGATCGTCTTGACCAGCACCAGCGTGTCCGCATCCTCCACCACAGCAAACACAGGCAAACTCACAGAAAGAGAGAAAAGCTAGAAAGAGAGAGAGAGAGAGAGAGAGAGAGAGAGAGAGGAACAAAGAGAGAAAACGAGAAAAAAACAATCAAGCACCCTCAATGCCCGATCTTCGTAAGCAGCACCAGCGCGTCCGCATCCTCCACCACAAAGCACACAAATACACACACACAGAAAGAGAGGGAAAGAGATAGAATGTCATAGGGAAAGAGAGAGAGAGGGAGGGAGAAAGATGGAGAGAGAGAGAGAGAGAGACAACAAGAGAGAGAAAGAGAAAGTGACAGAAATAGTCACACACTCACCTTCCGTGCCCGATCTTCTTGAGCAGCACCCACGTGTCCGCATCCTCCACCGCAGCACACAAATACACACACACAGGAAAAGAGAGCAAGAGAGAGAAAGCCAGAGAGGGCAAGATAGAGAGAGAGGGGGGTGGAAGGGAAAGAGAGAGAGGGAGTGAGAGAGAGAAATAGTCATGCACACGCATACACACACACACGTGCATGGACACAATCATCACACACACACACACACACACGCACACGCACGCACACACACACACACACACATGCATGCACACACTCACCCTCCGTGCCCGATCTTCTTGAGCAGCACGAGCGCGTCCGCATCCTCCACAGCAGCGGCACCAGCGCCATCACCGTTTTCTCCGCTATCTAAGCCCTGGTCACTGCCGGCCACCGACGCCGGCGTGGCAGCGGCGGCGGCGGCGGCGGCAGCGGTGGTGTGGGTGACAGGCACGGGGAGGTCTCCGGATCCACCCCCAGGCACAAGCATCTGCGCCGGTGGTTTGGTGGGAGGGGACACCATGCGGCGTGTGTTGGCGGTTGGGTCCGCATTCGGGTGCAGCAGAGAGAGAGAGAGAGAGAGAGAGAGAGAGAGAGAGAGAGAGAGAGAGAGAGAGAGAGAGAGAGAGAGAGAGAGAGAGAGAGAGAGAGAGAGAGAGAGAGAGAGAAAGGGAGGGAGAGGGAGAGAGGGAGGGAGAGAGAGAGAGAGTGAGGGAGAGAGAGAGACAGAGAGAGTGAGCCAGAGAGCGAGAGAGGGAAAAAGAGAGAGAGCGTTAGACGTGGCCTGTACCTGATTCTGGTCTGCGCGTTGTGTGTGCGTGGCCCGACATGGCAGCAGCGATGCAGTGCCACGCGTGTTCTCACCCAGGAACACACGCTGGCACCCCAACCAGCCTGACGCCTTTGCTGCCTCTGGCTTCAGTGCAATCACCACACACGCACACACACGCGCAGACATGCGCTGTCCTCCCCAAAACTAACCCGGTCCCGCGCCATCCCAATGCAGTAGCAGCTGCAGCTTCTGAAAACCTTCCCTAGCCTGTGTGTGCCACCAAACCAACGACCACGACCAATCACAAACACACTCTCCCCTTCTTACCACACCAGCTGCTGCAGCTGCAGCACCCGCTGCTCAATGCGCGCAGACACCCCAAACACATACAGCCATCTCCCTGTCTCCCACCCTCCCACCCCCCTATCTTAACGCACCAGCTGCTGCAGCTGCAGTACCCGCTGCTCCATCCGCGCAGACACCTGCACCGTATCGTACAAGCTGCGCTCGAGCGAGCTGCTGTGCGCCGGCGGCTGCAGCTTTGGCTGCGCCCTCCCGACCGGCTGGGCACCGTCCCCTGCTGCAGTAGCTGCAGCGGGAGGTGCCCCCTCGGGGCCTCCACCGCCACCGGACGGCTGCATGCCAGACGGCGGTGCGGGGCCACCGCCGCCCCGGGGCTGCTGCGGGGCTGGGTGTGTGGCGCGCGTGCCGGCGGCGGCGGCGGGGGGGGTAAGTTTCATGCCGGGCAGAAGCGGCAGCTCCGTGGCTGTTGCACTGCTGCCGCTGCCGCCGCTGCCGCTGTTGCCGCCGCCACCGCCGCCGCTGCCGCTGCTGCCGCGGCTGCTGCCGCCGCTGCGGGCGGTGCCGCCCCCGCCGTCGCTGTCACTGCCGCCGCCGCTGCCGCTGCTGCCGGGCCTGTCGTTGCCACCATCAGCGCCGCTGCCGCAACCGCTGCCGCAACCGCTGCCGCTACCGTTGCCGCTACCGCTGCCGCTTCCGCGTCCGCTACTGCCTCCGCTCAGTCCGGCGTTGCCGGCCCCAATGAGAAGCGCGTGCGCACCTGCGATTTTCCAAGGGAGGTGTGGGAGGTGCGGGAGGTGTGGGAGGGTTCAGGGTTCAGGGTATAGGGTTTTATGATTTAGGGTTTTAGGTTTTAGGGTGTAGGGTGTAGGGCTTAGGGTTGAGGGCTTAGGGTTTACGGAGGTGGGAGGTGGGAGGTGGGACGGGTGGGAGGGGTGTAGGGGTGGGAGGGGTGGGAGGGGTTGTGAACCCAGGCAGTCCCCCCACGGGAAGAAAGTCAGATCAGGGGGCCGAGTGTGCCCTGTCTAGGTCCAGCCCGGATCCACTAGCCCCCCATTGCCAGTAGCCAGCCACCCGTCTGTAGTGCTGTATGCCACGCAAGGTCTAATATGCTGCATGAAGATGCATCACGCACGACTGTAAAATCCATCAGCATGACAAGCACCCACCGAAAGGGCTCAGCGGTGATGGCGGGCTCCCTTTCGAGCCGACCCCAGTCCGGTGGCCAGCCAGCCACTTTGCGCGCCCAGCTGCCGTCGCCACTGCGCCGCTGCCACTGCTGTTGCTGCCCTCGCTGCCGCCCCCGATGCCGCTGGGGAAGGCGAGCGCGTGCGTGCCTGCACTTGAGTCGGGGCTTGACAGCAACTGGCTGCCTCGGGTGCCGGGGCCGAGGCGGGAGGGGCCGTGGGCGATGCGCGGCAGGAGCGGCCATGCAGGGGCGTCCGTTGTGGCACCATGGTCGTGGCCAGCAGGGCCAGCAGAGCTGCCATCAGAGCCAGCAGGGGGAGCAGCCAGGGCGCCGGGTGCGCCCCACGGGGGCGTGGCGCTGTGCAGCGTTGCGCTGCCCGCGCCGAGCGTCATGGCGACCGCCATGGCGCAGCTGCCGACCGGCTCCCACCCGCCTGCCGCCGCCGCGGGCTGCCACTGCTGCTGCTGCTGCTGCAGCTGCGGCGGCTCAGCCTCTTCTGCGTGCATGAGCGCGCGCATCACCTGCGCCTGCTGCACCAGCCCGGTCGACCATCCGTAGGTGGGCGTGCTCTGTGCGTGTAGGTGGGCAGGTGGGCAGGTGGGCAGGTGGGCAGGTGTAGATGGAAGGTGGGCAGGTGTAGATGGAAGGTGGATGGAAGGTGGCAAGGCAGGTGGCAAGGCAGGTGGGCAGGTGGGCAGATGTGCGCAGGTGAATGGAAGGTGGGCGTGCCTTGGTGCTCTGCAGGTGCAGGTGTGGGGGTAGGTAGGTGGGTGGAAGGTTGCCTAACTCCGTATCCTCCTTCCCACCCTCGATCGCCTCAGGCGTTATGACCGCGTTCACTTGTGCGGCTGTGGTAGGGCAAGTGCTGGAATGCAGGCCAGGTTTGGCTTATGGGGTTGAGGCTCTGGGGGTGGGGAGGGGAGCCGATCGTGTCGCTACCTTCATGTGCACACACACACCAACACACACACACACACACACACACACTCACCCGATCACTCGCACATGCACACTTGCACACACACAAGCACACATGCACACATGAACACGCACTCTCACACACACACACCGTTTGGCTCCCCTGCTCCTGATCGGAGTCCACCTCTGGTATTTGGTGCAACGAGCGGTCAGAGAGGCGCATCATGATCGACCGAATCGCGGTGGCGGCAGCACCAGCGGCAGCTGTAGCACCGCCGCCACCCGGCTGCTTCGCCAGCTGATGGTGACTCTGCTGCGCCGAGCGGACGAGGTGCTGTTGCCTGCTACCGATGCCGACATCGGACAGTGCGCCGCCCGTGTCTGTGCATCGCACGGGCACGCGCCTCTGGGCGGCTGCATGCAAAGCGCCGCGGCGGCGACGGCGGTCACATGCTGCGCCAGAGGACGCGTCATGCCTGGGCCACATGCATGCCGCGGGCAGGCTCAGCAGCCAGGGCAGCAGGCCCCCCGGGCGCGGGCTCTGTTTATCGCGCGGCGGCTGCTGCTGCGGCTGCTGCGGCTGCTGCTGCTGCTGCTGCTGCTGCTGCTGCTGCTGCTGCTGCTGCTGCTGCTGCTGCGGCTGCGGCTGCTGCGGCTGTTGCTGCGGCTGCAGCTGCTGCTGCTGCTGCTGCGGCTGCTGCACACCCTGTGGCCCTGGAGGGGGGGCTGAGCCATCGCCACGCAGGGGTAGACACCAGAACGTCATGCGTCGTGGCAACAGCGACGGAGGCTGGGCCACCGAGGACGACTGCACACCCTGTGGCCCTGGAGCGGGGGCTGAGCCATCGCCACCCAGGGGTAGACACCAGAACGTCATGCGTCGTGGCAACAGCGATGGAGGCTGGGCGACCGAGGACTAGTGACCGCGCCTCTCCCTTCGGCACCTGGTCACCCTGACGCGCCTCCTCCCTGTGCAATGTATGGGTTTTGCAGCACGATGCGGCATGCGTGCAGGGGGGGGGGCACGCATGAGCACATGGCAAATAATAGAGTTGAGGGGACTGTAACACACTGCTGTGTGTGCCCTAGGGCATCCACTCACCTCTTTCGCGCACACACACTCCACGTGGTGGTAAGGCACCACGCCAGGGCGAGAAGGGAGGTCGCAAGCACACGGGCGATGACAACGAGGCCGAGGCTAATGTTAGGTGTTGCTGAGGGCGTGCGTGCCCCCCTGAGCGTGGCCCCCCCGTGCCAGAAGCCTCCGAGTGCAGTTGTTACAAGTCTCAACATGCAACCATGGAATGGATGCGGCTGGCGGCTAGGCGGCCCTGCCTCGCACGTCGCGTCCACCTCCCACACTCCACAAACTCGAGTGCGAGGCGCCCCAGCTGCGTCGGAGGATTTGTCGCAAATGTTTGCAAACTCCTTCTGCTGCTGATGTATCAGTGGATTGTCGACTCGAACTCGGGGTGTGTTTTAAAACAGGGTTAGCTTTTTGTGCCTGCTTCGGCACCACAACCCTCCTCTCACAACCGTAGACCTTGGTGCTCCGTGCTTTTATAGTTAGCAGGCCTTGGCGCCATGGCCCAGGCCCAGCAGGGGAACAGCGACATAGAGCAATATGTGCACCAGCTAATCAACCCGTCGACGCGAGAGAACGCGCTGCTTGAGCTCAGCAAAAAGCGAGAGAACTTCCCAGAGCTGGCACCATACCTGTGGTACTCGTTTGGCACCATCGCGGCGCTGCTGCAGGAGATTGTGTCCATTTACCCGCTGCTGTCGCCGCCCAGCCTCACCGCCCATGCGTCAAACCGCGTGTGCAACGCGCTGGCGCTGCTCCAGTGCGTCGCGAGCCATCAGGACACGCGGTCCATGTTCCTGCAGGGTGAGCAGCGGTATCGCATGCTCTGCTAGCGCCCTTGCATGGAGGATGCATGGATCTGCGGCGTGATCAACACCCCGCAGCCCCCTGCCCCGCTAGCGCCGAGTTGGAGGCCGCGTGGCGTGAGGGTGGACGCGCTGGCACAGCGCCCTCGCGCCAGAGAGACTCCGCGCTGACCTGCGTGAGCACGCTGGCCTCATCCTCCGCAGCGCACATCCCGCTCTTCCTGTACCCGTTCCTCAACACCTCGTCCAAGACGCGGCCGTTTGAGTACCTGCGGCTGACTAGCCTGGGCGTCATTGGCGCGCTCGTCAAGGTGAGCGCCTGCATGGGATTGCTCCCATGCGGTGCCATGCGTGCGCATGCAAATCTGAGGACGCACGCTGCAGCGCTGAGCCCCCCTTCCCCTGCGTCGGCACTCACGCGTTGGCACTCGTGCCGTGCGGGGGCTGCGGTGTGCGCACGCGCAGTGGCCTGTGGCGATGCACATGCTGTGCCTACACCTGTGAAGCTCGTGGGCATCGCCAGAGACATGCACGACACCCACCCCGCCCCATGCCCCGCATTCTCTGCTATGCCAGGTCGATGACACCGACGTCATCAACTTCCTGCTGTCCACCGAGATCATCCCGCTGTGCCTCCGCACGATGGAGATTGGGTCGGAGCTGTCCAAGACGGTCGCTACGTTCATTGTTCAGAAGGTGGGACAGAGTAGTGCTACACATCCACTGCCGGCGGTAACAATCAGTGCCAAAGTTCCAGCGGGACTATCAGACAGCAGGCACAAGGCCCACCAAAAGGTCAAGCTACAAAAGTAGCCCACAGAAGCGCCACCCACACTAGGTGGTGGGCGCCAAGCAGCAGCACAGGCCACAGGCACCTCACCAAAGCCTCTCCGGTGAGTGGAGGGCAGCCCAAGTTATAAACCATAAAAGGACCAGAGGCCTTCCTCCAAACCACCAGAGGCGGGGCTGGTAGAACCCCCGCCGCAGCGCTCTACCCAGCGACCACACTGCACTGTGGGTGAGGGGGAAGTGTTTCGTGTATTTAGGGGTGTGAGGAGGTAGGGGCGTGCCTGTGCATGCGCACGATGGAGAGTGGGTTGAAGTCGTCGGAAGGTGGTCGCGACGTTGAGCGTACGCAGCAACGACAGTGCGGGGGCCGCCGCTGGACTCCACATGCACGCACGCATCTCCCTCAACCGTTCTGTCACTCTCTCTCCCTCACCCACTCTCTCTCACTCCCTCACGTTTTCTCACTCTCTCACTCGCTCTCACTCTCACTCTGTCATAGAGCTCGGCGTCGGTCTGAACTACATCTGCGCCGCTCGGCCACGCCACAAATGCCCACCCTCCCTCCCCGTCTCTCTCCCGCTCTCCCCTTCTCTCCTCTCTCTCTCTCACCCTCTCTCTCCCTCCCTCTCCCTCTCTCTCCTTCTCTCTCCCTCCCACATTCCCTCTCACTTTCCCACATTCTCTCTCCCACAACAGATCCTCCTAGACGACGTCGGCCTAAACTACATCTGCGCCACGGCCGAGCGCTTCTTCGCGGTCGGCGCGGTGCTTGGAAACATGGTCGTGTCACAGGTGTGGGGTGTTAGATAGGGGTGTGGGTTGTGTGGGGGGGGGGGTGCAAGGCAGTGGTTTCCTTTTCGGCTGTACACAGCCGGACATAGCCGGAATTCCAGTCGAACGCGGTGCTCGGAAACATGCCCGTGTTGCAGGTGTGGGGGCTTGGAGGGTGGTGTGTTAGGGGTGTGGGTTGTGTGCGTGTGCGGGGGGTGGGGTGCGGGGCAGTGGTTTCCTTTTCGGCTATACACAGCCGGACACAGTCGGAATTCCAGTCGAACGCGGTGCTCGGAAACGTGGTCGTGCCGCAGGTGTTTAAGCTTGGCAGTCGGGGGGTTATGGGTAGATTTTGGGGTAAGGGGAATTTGGAGGGAGGGGGGGCTCACACACACACACACACACACACGCGTACTTCAAACATACACGCACGCACACACACGCACAGGCGCAGGCAACGGAGCAGCCATCGCAGCGGTTACTCAAGCACATCATCCGGTGCTACCTGCGGCTCTCAGACAACCCAAGGTGGGGGCAGATGAGCAGTTGACAGTTGGCGGTATGCACCCTCGGGCGTGGGATTGAGGGAGCGCTCTCGTGAGGCGGGCTAGCGGAGTTGCTGCGCCATGAGGGTGGGCATCTTGTGTGCGCAGCTGAGGGCAGCGCCTTGCTGCACCCCCCAGCTGCTCTAGTGCGTCAATACATGCGATGATGATGGATATTACAGTCTGTGTGACACCAGCAATGATGTATAAGACCTGTGTCGGCTCTAGCGCCCGAAACTGGCAGGCTACCTGGTAGGGGTGAGGGTAAACCCCCACATGCGCGCACGCACTGGACCTAGACAGGGCACTGGGCCCCCAGATCCACCCTATACCACCCAAGGTAGTGACAGCAACGCATTGTTGGTGTGCGCATATACATGTATAGAGCCGCAGTGGACAGTGTGATTGCACATTCCGCGCAGTCTGTTTTATGGCACCGCCCGCCGCCTATTCTGAGCGTGGCCCATGATGGCGTATGGTGCTTCTACGGCTCTCAGACAATCCAAGGTGGGGCGGCTGAGTGGGCAATGACGATCGCGCAGTCCACGCAGACCGTTTGAACGCACCGTACGTTCATCGCGCGCACACACACACACACACACACTCACCGTACGTAAGCTTTAGCCTCACGTCTGTTCATTGCCTCCCCCCTGCAGGCAAAGCCGAAACTATTTAAGGACCCATGTGATTTTGGCCGTCGAAACGACTCAAAACGACAAAAACACACCCCACACTCATATTAAACAATTGCACTGTCTGGCCTTCCCGTGAAGGCAAAGCTGACGTACAGTACACACACACACACACGCACACACATATTTAAAATTTGTGTTCAACAATTGCACTGTGTGGCCTTCCCGTGAAGGCAAAGCTGACGTACAGTACACACACACACACGCACACACATATTTAACATTTGTGTTCAACAGTTGCACTATGTGGCCTTCCCGTGAAGGCAAAGCTGACGTGCACACACGGTACGCACACGCAGACCGTTTGAACGCACCGTACGTTCATCGCGCGCACACACACACACACACACACACACACTGACCGTACGTAAGCTTTAGCCTCGCGTCTTTTCATTGCCTCCCCCCTGCAGGCAAAGCCGAAACTATTTCAGGACCCATGTGATTTTGGCCGTCGAAACGACTCAAAACGACAAAAACACACCCCACACTCATATTAAACAGTTGCAGTGTCTGGCCTTCCCGTGAAGGCAAAGCTGACGTACAGTACACACACACACACGCACACACATATTTAAAATTTGTGTTCAACAATTGCACTGTGTGGCCTTCCCGTGAAGGCAAAGCTGACGTACACACACGGTTCACACACACGGTACACACACACGGTACACACACGTACACACACACACACACACACACACGCACGCACACGCAGGGCGCGCGAGCCGCTGCGCTCGTGCCTGCCAGAGCTGCTCTGACCCCCACTTACCCACCCCAGTTTTCACGCACAAGCACACACACACACACACGCCCGCAGGGCGCGCGAGGCGCTGCGCTCGTGCCTGCCAGAGCTGCTCCGCAACCCGCAGTTCACGCAGTGCCTCAAGAACGACGAGACAACGCGGCGGTGGCTCGCGCAGGTGCGGTGGCTGATGGTGACGATGATGGATGTTGCAGTCGTGTGTGACGAACCTACCGGCAGAGTATTGTGCGAGGGCAGGAATTGGAGTAGGGCGCGCATACACACACTCCCAACCCACTTATTTGCACTTGATGCTCGAGGGTGTTGTGCCACAGTAGTAGCGGGCGGTCACTCATCGCTAGGAGTTGCCATGGCGCACACAGCCACACCCACACACGCACACGCACACACGCACGCACGCACGCACGCACGCACACCCTGCAGCTGCTGCTCAACGTCGGATTCCCCGACTCGGCAACGCGCACACGCTCACACAAACACACACGCACACAACCTGCAGCTGCTGCTCAACGTCGGATTCCCCGACTCGGCTGCACACACACACACACACACACACACACACACACACACACACACACACACACACACTGCAGGTGCTGCTCAACGTCGAATTCCCTGGCTCGACAGCACTCACACACACGCACACGCACACCGCAGCTGCTGCTCAACGTGGGATTTCCCGACTCGGCTGCGACGCTCGGCACGGATATCGTGGCGCCCACCCCGCTCATCCAGTCATGAGGGGGGAGACGTGCTGCGGCGTGTGGCGCAGCGCGCGTGCTGCGAGCATGCTTATATGTGTGCAGCCACAGCCGCTCTGTGTCGCAGCCACAGCAGAGGCGGCCGCACCGCCCATCCATCAGGCGGATGTCGCGGCGCCCACCCCGCCCATTGGGGGGAGGGGGGAGGAGTCGCGGCATGTGGCGCAGCACGCAGCGCGCGTGCTGTCACAGCCACAGCCGCTCTGTGTTGCACCCGCCGCAGCAGCAGAGGCGGCCGCTGCACACAATCGCCGCGGAGCCCGCTGTGCTCAACGCGCTGTGTGGTCACAACAGCACGGAGCCTCATGCCACGTGCTGCTCTGGCTGAGCCACAAAGCCAGGCGAGGCGACCGCGCCCGACGGACGCCGTGGCGCCCGCTTAGCTCCGCTCGTCTTGGCTTGAGGGGGGAGAAGAGTTGCGGCAGGCGCAGAGCGCATACTGCGAGAATGCTCCGTCACAGCCACAGCCTCTCCGTGTCGCGGCCTGGCGGCCGCAACGCTGCAGACGAACGCCGTGGCGCGCGCTCACGTGAAGCGTCGCGGTTTGATGATGAGGAGCCAGTCTCATTGCGGCAGCGAGGGTGCGCGCAACACGGCGCCGGACGGCAGCCTTCCTGGCGCCTCTGGATAGACGTCGTAGAATCAATGCTAACATTAAGCATAGTGTGTGCACAGTGTGTGCATGGAACGCTCATGTAACGCTTCCGCTTGGCCAGCTCGGTCTGCAAGAGTTCAAACAGCCAAGATTACCTCAGGCAGTTAACCAGCCCTGCAGTTGTGAGTCTGAAACACCGCGGCTCCAACACAATTTCATCTTGTAATTAAATGGCGTATTGTGCTGTCTCCGTCGCGTGTACTTGCAAGTGCGCCCGCGCATTGACTGGTACCAGTTCGTGGTATGGTACCGTGGTCCAGCACCATGTGCCATGCATCCCTCGTCCTGCCACCAGAGCAGCACACAGACAGGCCAGCCATGCACCCCTGTCCTCCATGGTCGATCCTGTCAAGGAGATGTCTGTGGGTGAGCGCGTGAATTCACCCCCACCCCCTCGATCCCGGGCACACCGCAGCTCCCACAATCTCCGTGCAAGTGCTGCGCTGAGCTAGTTGGATCGGGGTCGTGGCGCCAAGGTCATTACACGGGGAAACGTGCCCTTGAGCACAAATCACATCGTGGCATTATCGCCTGTGTGTGTGTGTGGGGGGGGGGGGGGGGCTGGTACTACGCGGGTTGGGTTTCTCGACACGCGCGAGTAAACGCACGGCCTCATGTGTCCCCATCACATCGCGTAGGCAACTGGGCAACTAGGCAATGGGCCCGGGTATGGGCACAACGTCTTCAGGAAACATGGGGGGAGTGAATTCGTCGCGTTTCAGGGGTTGCGGTTTCATATCCTTTGGGAGCCGACAAACGTTGGGACGGGGGGCCAAGCACCAGGGCTAAGTGGTGGCTCGTCGGGGGCGCACGCAATCGGGGGCGTACCGAGCGCGCGTGCCCGTCAGTCAGCCGACGAAACGGGACTCCAGGATATAAGAGGATAAGAGAAAAGCTAAGAATCATCCGGGATGATGAGGACGCCGCGCGTGCGTATGGAGGGGGGGGGGCTTCAGGAAGTTAAGAGGGGAGGAGAGAAGCTACGAATCATCCGGGATAATGAGGATGATACGTGTGATTAGGGGGGGGGGGGGGGGCAAGGCGACGCAGGTGTTGGCGGGCCCGGCGGTTGAGGTTCGGGGCGCGTGCTGGGGGTGTCCCTTTTGCACGCGCTCGTCAGTTGCGTCGGGCGCCGCCGCGCTGTGGCCATCGGCCTATCTATGCGTCGTGGGGTGCAGCCAGAGGGCCGGGCCGGGTAGCCGCGGGCTGGTGGGGTTTGGCGGGGAGGGCGCTTTGTCAGCACCCACCCACCACCTTAGCCCGTCGCGGCCGTCCTGGATGGGGTGGTCGAGCACCTTACTCCATCGCGGCTTGGATGGCGGTCAGCACCTGCGTACGCGCGCACACAGGACGTATTTGGTCAGTTGCATTCACACGCACGCACGCGCACACGCACGCACGCGCTCACACACCTTTCCGAGCTTCTCGGCGGAGTCTGGGAACCCGGCGGGCAGCAGCTCGCCATCGCCGATCTTGGTGTGCACGAGCACGCCGTTCACGGTGACCTCGAACTGAGGGGGGGTTGTGTGCGTGTGTGCATGTGGTCGGGTGTTCATGCGCCGCCGCCATGCATGCACATGCTGCCACAAACCAACTCATGCGCATGCACGCCGCTGCTGGCTATGCAGCTGTATAGGTGCTGCTGGCGCCGTGACCAGCTGCTCAAGTGGCAACCAGGCTCTGGAGCATAGCTGCCCATTAGCTGCCAATAAGAGGCCCCTGGCCTCATCCCTGGCCTGTGTGCCTCCCCCCCAGCAGAACTCCCGTCTCACCTTGGAGGACGGCTCCTGCGGAGGCAACGAAGGGAACAGAGGCTTGTCAGTGATGGGTGGGTGTTGGATACCCAAGACCATTAGGCTTACGCGCCCCCACGCGCCCTCCCACGCACCGGAGTTGCCACCGAGGAGAAGGCCACGCCATCAGGGTACGTCTTGCGGACCGCGCTCTGCAAACAAGGACGAGAGCGGGTGATGAGGACGATAGGCAGAAAGCCCCAGACAGCGTGAATGGGCCCACTGTCCTGTGCCCTCACCTCAAAAGCTCGGTACCGACTGCCGTACCCTCAGGCACCACAGTACACGACGTGCACCTGAGCAGGAGGAGATGAGCCGTGAGTTTTGGCCGAAAACAGGCGTTGGAGACGAAGCGGGCGCCAGAGGAGAGCGGTGCGTCTAACCACCTTGACGGGGGTGGCGCCTGACATGGTTGGAGTTGTGGGGTCCCTTGGAGGAGGGAATGCGATAGTGGTTCCGATTCGAGAGCAGGGGTTTTGAGAGAGCGATTGTGATTGTGTGACCCGCGCACCTCGACGCATTCAGAGCTGCGAAAGACTCAACTGCGATGGTCAGCCAGCCTAGGAATCAGGCATCTGACACGGCTTGAGCGCGCCGAGGGCACGCACTGGAGCCGCGCTGCCGTTGATCGATCGCGCCCTCCTTCTTCTCCTCGGTGGGGTGGCCATCCGCAGCGCGCTCCCCCCCCTGTGTGTAGACGCTGTTGGGAACCATGGGCGATCTGGGGGCCGGGCGGCCGGGCATCAAGCCCTCTCACAGCAGCAGCATGGCCAACTTGAAGGCATCGCAATCCAATGTTGTGCTCCAAGCCAAGCTCATGGACTCGGCCGGCACCGCGTGGCATGCAGTCAAGTATGGAAACCTCGAGGTGGGTGGGGCCGTGCTGCTGGCCTGATCCTGCGCCGCGCGCGTTTGCAGCACATGGCATGCGCGCATGCATGCGTGCCCATGCAGGGTGTTGCTTGTCTGCTCATGCTCACCCAGGTGCCACCCCCCTACCCCCCGAACCTGCCGCACACACACAACCCTAACTCACCGCGATCAATACATACATTGATTGCATTGTTGAGCCATCGAACCACACACACACACACACACGCGCACGCACACACACACACACACACACACACACACACGCACGCACGCACGCACGCACGCACGCACGCACGCACGCCCACACGCACGCACGCACGCACGCCACGAACACGACCCCACCCCACCCCCACCACCCACTCGCCCCTCTCCTCCCCCAGGCCATCACCAAGCTCTTCCCCTCCACGTGCAACGTGTACGCACGCGGCCCTGTCGGAGAGAATGTGTTCCACATCGCGATGTGAGTACAATGGTCGTTGCCTAGCTCGCGCGGTGATGGACCTGATGATGATGATGGATTTTACAGTCGTGTGTGACGCACCTACTGGCAGCATAGTTGACCTTGCTCGGCGTATAACGCCCAAGTGCTACAGGCGGGTGGCTGGCTACTGGTGGTGGGGGACGAGTGGGTCGGGGCTGGACCTAGACAGGGCAATTGGCCCCCAGATCTGTCTCCTCCCCGTGGAGGCACGGCCGGGGTTACACTGTGACAGGCTCGCGGGATCGTGTCCCCTAGACCTCCACCACAGCGGCAGCAGAGGCTACTGATAAGTGTGTATCAGACCGAAGAAGTGTGGCGATGGCCTCGCCTTCATGTGCCCTCCAATGTTGTGGGGGCAAACAGGACCGTCTCGGTTCCCTTAAGGACACCACTGCCTCATGCTCTGCACGCAGGCTGCTCAACACGCCGTCATCGCTTGCCATTGCAAAGTACCTTGTGAAGCTGTACGGCAACGTGCTCGTCAACACGCCATACCAGGTATGTGTTTGTGAGGGAGACAGATACAGAGAGAGAGAGGCAGAGGTGTGTGTGTATGTGTGTGTGAGGGAGAGACAGATACACAGAGAGAGAGAGAGAGAGAGAGAGAGAGAGAGGGAGAGAGGCAGAGAGAGAGCATGTGTGCGTGTGTGTGTGTGTGTGTGTTTTGAGCGTGTGAGCGTTATTGCAAAGAACCTCATTAACAGCTGTACGGCAACGTGCTCGTCAACACGCCATACCAGGTGTGTGTGTGTGTGAGGGATACAGAGATAGAGGCAGAGGTGTGTGTGTGGGAGAGACAGATACAGAGAGCGAGAGAGCGAGAGCGAGAGAGAGATAGGCAGAGAGAGAGCATGTGTCTGTCTGTGTGTGTGTGTGTGTGTGTGTGTGTGTGTGTGTGTTTGAGCGTGTGAGCACGATTGCAAAGTACCTATGTCGTTAACCTGTACGGCAATGTGCTTGTTAGCATGCCATACCAGGTTTGTGTGTGAGAAAGAGAGACCGAGAGAGAGAGGGAGAGAGGGAGGGAGAGAGGGAGTGAGGGAGAGGGAGTGAGAGAGAGGGAGAGATGGAGAGGGACAGACCAAGACAAAGAGAGAGAGAGAGAGAGGCAGCGAGAGAGAGAGACAAACAGGCACAGAAAGAGAGAGTCTGTGTCTGCACGTATGTGTGTGTGCATGTGGGTGCGTGCGTGTGTGTGTGCGCAACGTACGCGATCAAACTGCAAGTGCTCGTCAGTACGCGGCACCCGGTGTTTGTGTGAGATAATTATAGAGGGTCAACGAGAGAGAAAGAGGAGGATGCGGTGTCCGTGCTTGTTTGCTTGGGCGCGCGGGTGCGCGTGTGTTTGTGTGTGTTTGTGTGTGTGCACGTGCACGTGTGCAAATGCGTACATGTGTTTGTGTGTGTGCTGTCTCACGACGTTACATGGATACATGTGTCACACGGGAGGGTGCGTTTGGGGGACCTCCGCACCGCGCCGGAGCGTGAAACCAGACACAATTGCGTTTTTGTGTGCAACTGAAGAAATGGCGTTATTCGCACTTCCGCGTCACACGATCGACCCCGTGCGCGCCGACGCGCCCTCACGGGCTGGTTTGGCTTCACACGAACGCAATCACGCAGATAACTGTATGCGTCACTAACACGCACACACACACACACACACGCACACTCTCACACTCAAACTCACACTCAAACTCACACACACACACACACACGCACACCAGCGCCGTTAAAGGCGTCCGACAGACAGTTAAGTCGACCATATCCCACACTCACAGGAGCGCCACCACGAGTGCGATCCTCCAGGGCAGTACCAGGGAACACAGCTGCACACAGCCGCATACACACGCGTGCACACACACGCGTGCACACACATGCACGAACACATGCACACACACACACACACACACGCACACGCACACACACACACACACACTCGCACACAGGCACACACACAGGCACACACACACACTCATACACACACACACACATGCACACACACACACACACACACACATGCACACACACACGCACGCACACACACGCACTCACAAATACACACACACTCACAGGAGCGCCACCACGAGTCGGACCCTCCAGGGCAGTACGAGGGAGAGACGGCGCTGCACATTGCGATCGTGAATCACGACTTTGACGTGGTGGGTGGGTTCGTGATGCCTGGCCACCATCAGGTTGGTGGTTTAGTGATGTCTGGCCACCATAGTGGCCATCAGAGTGATGCCTGGCCACCAGAGTGACCATCAGAGTGATGCCTGGCCACCAGAGTGGCCATGAGAGTGACCATCACAGGCGGCGCTGCACATTGTGATCGTGAAACACCCACGTGGGTGCGTTAGGGTGATGCCTGGCCACCAGAGTGGCCATCAGAGTGATGCCTGGCCACCAGAGTGACCATCAGAGTGATGCCTGGCCACCAGAGTGGCCATGAGAGTGACCATCACAGGCGGCGCTGCACATTGTGATCGTGAAACACCCACGTGGGTGCGTTAGGGTGATGCCTGGCCACCAGAGTGGCCATCAGAGTGATGCCTGGCCACCAGAGTGACCATCAGAGTGATGCCTGGCCACTAGAGTGACCATCAGAATGATGCCTGGCCATCAGCTTGGCCATCAGCGTGATGCCTGGCCACCAGAGTGGCCACCAGAGGGGTGCTTGGCCGAACACCAACCATCAAACCAACCAACCACCACCCACCCACTTACCCACCCACCTTCAAACAAACAAACAAACAAACAAACAAACTGCAGGTCAAGTTCCTGATCCAGAGCGGTGCCAACATCCACGCGCGCGCGTATGGAGCGTTCTTCTCCCACGGCTGTGCAGGTATGGCAACCGCTCGCACACACACACACGCACACACACACACGAAACTTGTCATGTTCTGGTCCGACGGACTGTAAAATTGACCACACACACACATACATGCCCCCCCTCCCCCCCCCACACGCACGGTCACGCACGCACATACGCATGTACCTGCACGCCCCCCCACACACACACACACATGCACACACACACACACACACACACTCGTGCGCGTGCACATACACACGCACGCGCACCCATGTGCACGCACACGTGCACATGCACACCCACGTGCCCCCCCCCCGACACACGCACACATACACCCACCACCTGCACAGTGTACTACGGGGAGTTCCCTCTCTCGTTCGCTGTGTGCACCGGGCAGAGAGACGTCGTCTCTTACCTTTGCCGCCACGGATCGCGCGTCAACCAGGACAGGGACACATGGTGGGGACCTACGTGTGTGTTCTCATGCGTGTGATAGTACTTGTCATCAGCATTCCAATGCAAGTCGAATGGTTCAAATCCATGCAGAATTAAGGAATTGTTTTGCTGTTGTTGCACGCAGCAAGAGCGCAACACCGCGCTCCACTCACTCACACCGCATGCACCACGACCAGACATAGACATCTCTGCCCCCCTCGCCCCCCCTCCCCCCCCATCTCTCCTGTTGCTGTTGCTGCTGCTGCCGTTGCTGTTGTTGCTCGCAGGCGCAACACCGCGCTCCATATGTGCGTGCACCACGACTAGACATTGCCCCCATCCCCCCCCTCTCTCTCCTCTTGCTGCTGCTGCTGCTGCTGCTGTTGCACGCAGGCACAACACCGCGCTCCACATGTGCGTGTGCCACGACCAGATCGACATGTACGCCCCCTGCTCCCCCTCCATCCCCCCACCCCTCCCCATCTTCCCTGTTGCTGTGGTTGTTGTACGCAGGCGCAACACCGCGCTCCACATGTGCGTGTACCACGACCAGATGGACATGTACGACCACCTCATCGAGTACTGCGGCGCATCCCCGCACGTGCGCAACAACCGCGGCCAGACACCGCTGCTCCTAGCGGCGGGGCTGGGCAAGGTACGGATGTTGCATGGCTGTTGCAACATACGTGTGTTGCGTGGTTGTTGCAAATAGCAGTTGTTGCGTGGTTGTTGCAACGTACGGGTGTTGCACGTTCGCAACAACCGCGGCCAGACACCGCTGCTCCTAGTCTTAGTTCACGAGGCCGTATTACCCGTAAGACAATTTATTACTCGGAATACAGATTTTGTTATTAAAAAAATCGTGGTCAGAGTCACCCCCACCCCCCACCCTTCAACCAAGGTGTGTGTCCACACCCCAATGTCGAAGTTTTTAACCCGGGGGAAGCAGGGGTTACGTCTAGTGCCCCCAGCACGCGCTCAAAGTCGGTCCGATGCCTCTAAGGAGGGCAAAAGGCGGCACATCAGAGGCGGTCATAAAGACGTCCCTGCGCGCCACGAACGGACTCCTCACCCCACCCCCGCCCAAGGCCATGCCCTAGGGACCCAATCGCAGCCTGCGACGCTGTTGGTGGCCACTTTGCGGCCGCGATGGCCGCCCACGGCCTCGCGGCAGCCTCGCAACACCGAGTGTGGGCGCACATCGACTTTTTGCGCTTCGACACCGCACGCGCGCGCATGTCACGGCCCCAGACGCTCAGTAAGCTTTCCATATGTACTCAGGAGCTTGAGTTCGGGAGCGAAGGTGAGGGGGGGCCGTGCACTGCTTGCGGTCAGTCGAAGTGTGTGCATGGGAGCGCCATGCAGCTGTGAGCCCCATGTGCTGCCCCAGCACACTCCTGGACACAGAGGGTCCATCCAGTGCTACCCAGGCCTCCATTAGGGTCCCAAATAAGCATCCCTTGGGTTTTATGGCATGGGGGGGGCGTGAGCCAGCTGCTGGGCCCTGATATGTGCCCCAAAGTGTGGGAAAAGTGTGTACACAGCACAAATCAATGATGTCACAGCCCCGCTGCGCATCTGAGACCCCCCAAAGGCATAAATGACTTGTATGTACCCCCATCAACATGCTGGAGGGGCCACGGGTGGTGGGGAGCCAAGATGCGCCTTCAGTGCCATGGAATGCACATTTGGGTGCCAAAACCGCGTCTCCCCGGGGTGCAAAATCTGGTATTTGTCCCCAATGGAAACAGTGATGCCGAGCAATTCAGATCCAGCTCTTTCAGCCACAGATGCCTTGGTTGGTGGCCTAAGACTCCAGTAAGCCTCGGGCCCTAAGCTGAGGGTTTGGGTTAAGTTTCAGCCTTTGGCAAACAAATGTTTTTCAAAATCGGCATTTGCCCGAAAAAACAAACTTTTGGCGCCCACTGTAACCGCCAGAGTTTGAATTTGAACGATCTAAGACCACCACCAGATAGCCAGAACTGTAAACTGTCTGACGAGCTGCCCCACATCCCAATCGTCCAACAACAGCTCTCATGCCATGCATCCAATTTTTTGCTCAAAAGCGTAACAGTAACAGTAACAGTAACACGGGGTTTCCAGCTAAGCAGGCTACTCTTCTACTAGAGACACCCGCCGATACTCCAGCACACTTCAGAACTAGAGTACCGCCGGCTCCCGGCCGAAAGACTACCGCTCCCGCCGGCTAGACTACCCCAAACAGCGGTCTCTGAGAGACATGTCTGGCAAGGAGCATATAGGAGAGGACCTTCCTCAGGGTCACAGTTGCGGCCTTGTGGCCAGTCAAGCCGGCAGAGCCGACTGGCGCTGACTGGAACGGTCCCCGCCTGGCAGTGCATGGCTGTCCAGCTCTCGTTTGCATGGGGCTCAGCCGGCGCCCCATGCCTCATGCATGGCCAGGTCCCACCCTCCAGGGGTGCATGGACGACAGAGTTGTCATGGAGGCTGCCTGAAGACCTTCCAACGCCAGTCACCGGCAGACGAGCGACCCCGAGGATGAGCGCGGTGACGAACGCTGCGATTGGTGAAGCGGATTTACTCTGTGTTGCCTCGGCGGTCGCCACCGCTGAAGCCGTGATGGTAGCCCGCCTCCACGGGCAGCCATCTTGACCAATGTCCAGCATGCATTGACGGGCGCCAGCTCCTCCGCTCGTCGATCAACTCGTCGAGATCGGTGCCGCATGGCATAGCAGCGCCGGGCAAGCCGCTCCTGAAGTGTTCCACCGAGGGCAGTCTAGCAGGAGCCGGGCCAGTCGTATTTTACCCCGCTCGTCAGCGGCACGGAGATCCTCGTCACCAGCAGCGCCGCATTGCTGGGTCCAGGGCTCGGCGACGAGAACGCGCCTCCGTTAATCGAGCCCCCAAAGCCCTCAAAAGCGTATTACCCGTAATACGTAACCCCGTGAACTAAGACTAGCGGCGGGGCTGGGCAAGGTACGGGTGCTGTGTGGCTGTTGCAACGTATGGGTGTGGCGTGGTTGTTGCAAAGAGCAGTTGTTGCATGGTTGTTGCAACGTACAGTTGTTGCACAGATCGCAACAGCCGCAGGCAGACACCGCTGCTCCTAGCGGCGGGGCTGGGCAAGGTACGGGTGCTGTGTAACTGTTGCAACGGGTGTTGCGTGGTTGTTGCAAAGAGAAGTTGTTGCATGGTTGTTGCAACATACGGTTGTTGCACCGATCGCAATAGCCGCGGGCAGACACCGCTGCTCCTAGCGGCGGGGCTGGGCAAGGTACGGGTGCTGCGTGGCTGTTACAACGTACGGGTGTGGCGTGGTTGTTGCAAAGAGCAGTTGTTGCATGGCTGTTGCAACGCACAGTTGTTGCACAGATCGCAACAGCCGCGGGCAGACACCGCTGCTCCTAGCGGCGGGGCTGGGCAAGGTACGGGTGCTGCGTGGCTGTTGCAACGTACGGGTGTTGCGTGGTTGTTGCAAAGAGAAGTTGTTGCATGGTTTTTGCAACATGCGGTTGTTGCACCGATCGCAATAGCCGCGGGCAGACACCGCTGCTCCTAGCGGCGGGGCTGGGCAAGGTACGGGTGTTGCGTGGCTGTTGCAAATAGCAGTTGTTGCATGGATGTTGCAACGTCTGGGTGTTGCACCGATCGCAACAACCGCGGTCAGACACCGCTGCTCTTAGCGGCGGGGCTGGGCAAGGTAAGGGTGTTGCGAAGCATATGGCTGTTGCATGGTTGTTGCAACGTACGGCTGTTGCACGCGCGCAACAACCACGGGCAGACGTCTTCTAGTCCTAGTAACGCCGCCTAAAGACCCAAGCCCAGTTCCGGCCCTCACAATCACTTGTGAGGAGCTGCTGCTGCCTTCCGCCTTGCTCTTGAACTGCCTCTGCGGCCCCTACACCCGAACCGTCGGCCATCAGCTGACGCCCCGGCAGGTGCCCGCTGCTGCTGCTGCTGCTGCTGCTGCTGCTGCTGCTGCCTCCCGCTTGTCTTGCTCTTGAACTGCCTCTGCGGCCCCTACTAAGCTCTTGCGTTAATACTTAGATGTACCCAGCCCAACCCCGAAGCCCTACCAAACCCACCTGAGGCTGCCCGCTGCTGCTGCTGCTGCTGCTGCTCGGTGGCCACCACCCCGTTGCCTGCCTCCCAACACATAATCCCAGCGAGAGCAAAAAATGCAGCTCTTCTCTGTTTGCCTTCAAAGTAGATCCTAAACTGCTTCCCATGGCAACAGCTCGAGATTGGCTTGAGATGTTCCAGCACATCTACATCTCTTCTCTGTTTGCATACAAAATGTATCCTCTACTGCTTCCCTCGCCAACAGGTCGAGATGTTCCAGCACATCTACAACAAGCGGCGGCGCGTCACGTGGGCGTACGGCCCGGTGACGTCATACGCGCTGTCCCTGAACGAGATCGACACGCTGCAGGCAAGTGTGGGCAAGTGTGGGCAAGTTTGGTCGGCAGTGGTGATCTTGGGCAAATTATGGCTCAACCCGGGCCTCACGACTCGCTCCCAAATTTCAACCCGACGCGCCAGCCCAAATCGGTCAATCTCAACCCGAAAGTGCATGCTGTCGGGTTGCGGGTTGTCTAACGGAAACACTAGTGGGCGGGTGGCCGATTTGACAGTCCATCGGACGCCTTAGATGGCGCATTTGACCCCAGGACAGAGGCCGGCAGCTGTCAAAGCTGGGCCCCTGGCATGCCATCTGCCGTTGTGATTGCTGTGCGCGCGGTGCGTGCCTCAAAACAGGTGACAAGGAAGTCAGCCATCTCGTGCCAGAACCTAGGGTTCACCTGGCCTGGGCGAGGGTTCACCTGGCCTAGCCGAGGCCGTGAGAAAGTGCAGGCTGGTCAGGCGCGGCAAACTTGGGCAGGGGGCCAGGCGGGCGATGCCCTTCCTGCTTGGAGGCTCCTGCCAGCATCTCTCTGGTGATATTTCTCTGAGTCTGGGGCCTGGAGCGGGGGGCGAGGTCTGGGTCTGGGTCTTTGGTCTTGCATCTTGCGTCTTGGGTCTTGGGTCTTGCGTCTTGGGTCTTGGGTCTTGGGTCTGAGTCTGGTCTGAGTCTGGGTCTGGGGGTCTGGGTCTGGGTCTGGGTCTGGGTTTGGGTCTGGGTGGGGTCTCAGCCAGTACTTGCTCAGGGTTTTGACAAGGGCCGGAGACCCTTTGGCACTGAACTAGTTTTGATGATTACGATATGGATGTTACCGTCAGGGTGCCTAAGCGCAGTGCTAGGTGCCACTTCGGCTCGGGAAATAAGCGCCCCCCCCCCCCCGCCCCCCTGCCCCACCTGGGCACCTGGAGTATCAGCGGGTGATTCCTGGTAAAAAAAAAGTAGCCTGCTTAGCTGGAAACCCCGTGTTACTTGTTACTTGTTTGCCCCCACCCCTCCGCCCATCCGCGGCCCCCCCGCGGCCCCCAGATGTAATTTCGACTCGGGAAGTTAGTCCCCGGCCCCCCACCCCCACTCCTAACCCCACCCCTCCGCCCCTCCGCAGGCCACCCACGGCCCCCAGATGTCATTTCGGCTCGAGAAGTAAGCTCCCCCCCTCCCCACACCGCCCCCAACCTCTAGCCCCTCTGCAGGCCTCGACAACGTGCTAGATATCGCTTCGGCTCAGGAAATAAGCCCCCCGCCGACCTCCCCACCCCTCCGCAGGCCACCCGCGGCCGAAGCCCTTCTGCGATCGAGATCATGGTCCGCAAGCGCCACCTTGCGATCCTCGCCGACCCGCTCGTAAAGACGCTCATCTCGACCAAGTGGGAGCGGTTTGCACGCGCGCACTTTGCGGTGCACGCAGCGCTCTATGCGGCGCTCGTTGTGATGCAGGTATGTGGTGATTGCTGAGTTGCATGGTATAATGTTAGAATGCTTGTACCCGGTGCTTAATCAAGTACCCAAAATCCCGATTCCATTGTATAATAGGAGTTGTCCTTCTTGATTCGTTATCGATCGATTGATTGAAGATTCTCCTACTTGATTGATTGATCGATCGATTGAGGATTCCCCAACTTGATTCCTTGATCGCGTTTCTGGCTGCGGTGCACGCCGCGCTCTACACGGCGCTGGTTGTGATGCAGGTACATGACCAGTGTTCCCGTTAACCAACCCGCAACCCGACAACGTGCACTTTCGGGTTGAGACTGGCCGATTTGGGCTGGCGCGTCGGGTTGAGATTGCGCGTATTTCGACCCGAAAAGTGTGAAATTGACATTTTCACGCAATTTTCACAACTCGACCGCGCGCACGCACAAACGCACGCACGCACCTCCCGCCCCCCCCCCCACACACAAACACACACGCGCGTGCAGGCATTCCTTGCGTGGCTGGCGTCAACGGGCGGCTGGAACTCGACCGCGCGCACGACCCTCGAGGCCCTGTGCCTCGTCTTTGCGGTCGGCTTCCTCGCACTCGAGGCAGCGGACATGCACGAGTGGACGATGCAGGTCAGTGGTGTCCTTGCGAGGGCAAAAAGCCGGAATTGGGCTCTGGAAAGTGTGGGAATCGGCAATTTCACACTTTTCCGCACACACACAAAAACGCCTCGTTTCGGGGGCAATTCGGCATGTTCCCTCCAATGTTGCGGGGGCAAACACCGCATGCTCTGTTTCCTTACGGGCACCACTGATGCAGGTGATGGTGGATTTCACAGTCCGTCGGACGCCTGTCATGGCGCATTAGGCCCCAGCAAAGAGGCCGTCGGCTATCAAAATTTGACCCCTAGCATGTCATCTGCCATCATGCATGAGTGGACGATGCAGGGGATCAGTGATCCTCCCCCCCCCCCCGCAAGCCGTACACCGCTCTGGGCCGGATTCCCTATCCCCCGGGAAGCCATCCCACACTCTGATGGGAGAGGCCCTGTGCCTTGTCTTTGCGGTCGGCTTCCTCGCACTCGAGGTGGTCGACTATCATGAGTGGACAATGCATGCCAGTGGTGTCCTTGGCGCCCCCCAGTGATGTCCTTTTCAGGATTTTTAATCTATTCTTCCATGTGGCTGTGCAGCCGGATTTTGCTTTGACCGCGGTGACCCACTGGGTCTGTGGCAGCGGTGACCGTTGACCTCTCGTTGACCGTTTGTCTTCATGCATAGGTCATTTGAACGCTGTTGACGTGCTCTGCCTGGCGGGCTTGTCACACTAACAATCCACTGTATGGGTTGAGCTGTGGGCAAGGTCAAAGTACAGCCGGAATACAGCCAAACGGCTGTGTAGAGCCAAAAAGGACATCACTGGTGAGTGATCACCACCGGCGCGATTCGAAGGAGGCGGACCAACCGAGGCACGCACACACACATCTGCACCACGCCCACATGCATAGCCATCAATGATAACGTTTTCTCGGCCTGTGGCTGCATGCGCCTTCATCAAGCTTGGTGTTTGGTACATGGTGTTAAGCAGCCGTGTGCATACTTTTGCAAGTACATGGCCTGTAAAACGCATAGGAGGCCTCCTACGCCGATCCGTTTGCACACACGCTTGCATCTCCCACTCGTGCATGCCCGACGCGCACGCACCCTCGGCCCTCGTGCACACAGGCGCTCTACCGCCACGCGTTCAAGAGGTCCAACCGGGGCTACGTCGCACCGCTCTACCCCATCCCGGGCGAGGACTTCGTTGGCGGGGAGGTGAAAAACTCGGCGGGCCCCCCCGGAACGCGCTCCCGCATTGTGTCAGCGCTCAAGTCGTTTGTGGCCGGGTCCCGGGACTCTCGGCCCACCGCGGAGAGGCGCAGCAGAGCCGTCAGCGGCCCCGGCACGGGTGGAGGTGCGTCTGCAGTGCAGTTAAATTCCGCGAGGGTTCATTTTTCGTTGTTTCGTCGTTTTGACGCCCCAAAACGCGACTTTCATTTTTTTCATTTTTTGGCTTCGCGGGGTGGAACGAAACGATGTATAATTTGCTCAGGCTCTGGGCAACTGCGGCAGGTGTATATATATATATATAAGACCACCAGCAGCGTGGGGTGGGCTTGCTGTTGTCCCCTGCATGGGCATCAGCACTCGTCTCCTGGGAGGCGGTGTCCGACCGCCTCATCCAGGCCCGCTTTGCAGCGGACTGTGGGCAGATGATCACCATCGTCAGCGCCTACAGTCCAACGGAGGCGGCGAGCGACGAGGAGGCTGGCGACTTCTGCCTTCGAGTAGCGGCGCTCGTGGACAAGGCCAACGACAAGCGCGATCTGCTCATCATGGCAGGTGATTTCAATGCAGCAGTGGGGAGGGACTCGGTGTCCGACCACGAATGCGTTGGCAAGCACCTGCCCCTCACGGAGCCAGCGGTGGCCAGCAGGAACGGTCGCCTGCTCCTCGACACTGCCACTGCATGCAGCCTGCGCGCTGCCAACACTCTCTACCCCCACAGGCCTGAGCACCAGTACACCCACATCAGCCCCATGGCTGTTGCACAGAGCAGATGGCATGCATGCTCTGTGCGCCGCCTGCACAGCGTCAAGGACTACATCCTGGTCGCGCGCCGCCGCATGCATGCGGTGACAGACTGTAGGGTGCGTAGGAGCCCAACCTGGGACAGCGATCACCGCATGGTGGTACTGTCCATGCGCCTCCGCATGCGAGCCTCCCGCCATGCAGGCGGCTCTCAGCGGCGCGCATGGGACTCTTCACAACTGCGGCGCCCGGCTGTCCGTCGTGAGTTCAACCTCCAGCTGTCCGATCGCTTTGGGCTGCTGGAGGCCGTGCCGCCCGAGGGCGCTGATGCCCAGGCGGAGTACGACGCGATGGCTGCTGCCATTCGCGAGGTGGCCACCAACCACCTCGCTCCACGCGGCAGCCGCCGGCGGCGCGGCTGGCAGTTCACTCTGTCGCAGCGCACCCTCCGGCTCATGGACGCCCGGCAGCGCGCGCACACGGCATGGCTCAGGAGCAAGTCTGCTGCTGCCAAACAAGAGCGCAACCGCGCCAACCGCGCGGCCGACGCAGCTGTGCAGAGAGACAGGGGGAGGTGGATCAGCCAGCAGGTGGCGGAGGCGCAAGACATGCTACGCAAGAAGAATCTGCGCCAGTTTGCGCGCGCGTGCGACAGGCTGGCGGGCCGCAGCCGCAGCCATCAGATCCCACCTGCCATGCGTGACGTCTCGGGCGCGCTGCACAGCAGTCCAGACGGGGTGCTGAAGGCCATGACAGAGTCATTCGACAAGCTATATGGCGGGGAGACCAAGCTCAGCGACAAGACCCTGAACCAGCTGGAGAACGATGTAGCGGCGTTTGAACTCACACGCGCCACAGAGGTGGATGAGGCGCACGGGAGTCTACCTGACCTGGCTTAGACGGAGGCGTGTGTGCGAGCGTTGCGCTCGGCCGCCGCTCCGGGCGGTGACCAGCTGGACGCCATGCTGTTGCGGTGCCCACCTGCCATCGCATGGCTCCACCGGGTCATCATCGCCGTATGGCGGTCGGGGAGAGCCCCGAGGGAATGGAAAACTGCTATTATCACACCGTTATATAAGGGGAAGGGTCCGCGTGACTCCCCTGGTAACTACCGCGGTATAAGCCTTCTCTCTATTGCCGGGAAAGTGTACGCTGCCATACTTCTGCACCGCGTCTCCACGCAGGTTGATGGTCAGTTGCATGAGGCTCAGTGTGGTTTCAGAAAAAGCAGAGGCACTGTTGATGCGATTTTTACTCTGCGCTCGCTGAGCGCGGCACATGCCGAGTACAAACAATGCATGGCTGTGGCATTTGTCGACTATTCTAAAGCTTACGATTGCATAAACCGTGCGGCACTGTGGAGAGTCCTTAGATTATATAGTGTTCATCCGCACATTATTGATCTGTTGGAGGATCTTCACACCAACACCGCAGCTGCCGTGCGGCTGGCTGGGAAAATCGGGCACGAATTCCCCGTGTCGTCTGGTGTGCGACAGGGGTGCGTCATTGCTCCTGTGTTGTTCAATGTTTTTATTGACCACATAGTGAAAAAGGCGCTAGACATGATGCCAGAGGGGGCTGGCGTGTCAGTCGTGACCCGAGCCGGCGGCTCTGTGTTGTCGTCGTCGGTTGAGCGCATAGTAATGCTGATGTATGCCGACGATTTATGTTTGTTCTCGCATGACCCAGCTCAGTTGGCGCTTATGCTGAAAATCCTTGACAAAGTGTCCTCTAGCTTTGGCATGCAAATCAACGCCGCCAAGACAGAAGTGATGATTTTGCCAGCAGATTTTGACGCGGATCTGCCCACGTTTGCGCTGACTGGTGGTGAAGTGAAGACCGTCTCTGCATTTAAGTATCTAGGGAGTTGGATAACCCAGAGTGGTGGTGTGGAAAAGGAGATCGGTGTGCGTGTCGGTCGCGCGCTGGGCGTGTTTGCGTCTTTTGATAAGATTTGGGCCAGCAAGAAGATGCAAGTGCGGTCTAAGATGCGGGTTTACAACACTTTCGTGCTGCCCCACTTTCTGTACGGCTGCGAAACATGGGCCCCTACTAAAACACAACTGACTCGATTGGAGGTTGCCCACTCTAACTGCCTTCGTCGCATTCTGGGTGTGCGCCTGGTCGACCGGCACAGATTAACTTATATTCGGCAGGCGTGCGACACTGAGCCAATTGAAAGCCTTGTGGCAAAGCGATCAATGCAGTGGCTAGGCCATGTGATGCGCATGCCGGCTTCTCGTCTTCCTCGTACGACTTTTGACTGCACAATGGATGTGGCTCGGCAGCAAGGCCGGCCTCCAGCCTCCTCCCGACACTATTTTTCTTAAGCTACTGATTCAGCAGCTAGGCGAAACTAGTGGCACTCGTTCTGATTGGAAGACTTTTTCGGACACGGCGTTTGAGCGTGCTCAGGATAGGGTCGGGTGGAGAGCCGTGGTGTACGGTCCGGCTGCCCCTCAGGCGCCGGCCCCTCCACCACGGCGGTCAAGTAGATTGGCAAGCGCCACTTGACCCCCTATCCCCTGGAAGCAGTCAGGACCTATTTGGAGGCGTCGCACAATAGCTCTCCTTTTTGCTCTGGGACTACACGTTGGCAGGCGGCCGGCTGGTGGCTACCGCCCCTCACAAGCAATTGCTAGGGCCAGAACTGGACTTGGGTCTAGGCGGTGGTACTAGGACTAGAGGTAGTCTTTGCTGGAAAGCCGATGTAACTGCAACTGTAACTGTAACTGTAAGACCACCAACGTGCCACCAACGAGCTCCATCCAATCGCTCATATCATGCGGTGCCCGCTGATGGTGCAGGCGGCGGTGTCGGTGGTGTCATCATGCGCAGCAACACCGGCAGCATCAGCGGCGGCAACACCGGCATCATCCGCAGCAACACCGGCGGAATGGATGGGGTGAGCGGAGGAGGAGGAGGCCTCGGCGGTGGAGGGGCACGCCGCGGCGCGCGCCCCGTGGCCGAGGCCAGCGAGCCGCCTGCTCTGCCCCGAGCCCCTCCAGCAGGTGCTGCTGCCGCTGCTGCAGCGGCGGGCGCGGCGACGGCAGCCGCTGCGGCGGCGGCGGCAGCACGCACTACCGCTGTGGGCGCGAGCGCGCTGGGAGACCCGCGCGGCAGCGGCGGCGGCGCATGGGCTCAGCGCGGGCGACGAAGCGCCGGCGCCTTTGGCGGTGGTGCGCATGCTGGTGAGGGAGCCATTTGTGCATTCACTTGCATGCGGCCCGGGCGCACCCCGACTGATAGGTGGGCGCTGATTGACGGACGGTCGGACGGACGGACGGACGGACGAACGGGGGGCTGATTGGCTGATCTACTCACTGACGTTTTGGGTGACCTTTGCGTGCGCACGCAGGCGGCGGCGACTCCACCAGCGAGGGCAGCGACTGGTCTGATGGCGGCGATGATGACGAGCACGGCAGCGGTGGTGGCGAGGGCTCGTGGCTCGATGTGGAGCGCCCGGGCCGGTCCGCTTCAGGTGCCCCGTGGGCTGCCACAACAGCACGTGGTGGTGGTGGTGGTGGTGGTGGGACAAGCGCAAAGTACCACGGGCCGGGCCCTGTGGCGGAGGCGGACGAGGAGGGAGGCGAGGAGTCCCCGGCACCGCCGACGGCAACCAACAGCCTCGAGGCAGGTACTCGCAGCAGCTTCAGGGTAGCTACCGGCAGCTTCGGAGCTCTCGCCGCTGCTGCCGCGAGCGGAGGAGCCATGCTCGATGCCGAAACATCCCCGCCGATGCTCAGCCCGCGTGGCTACCGGGGACCGGGGCCCGTGGATGATGGCGGCGATGGCGGCGACGGCAGGGGCATGCCCGAGGCCGGCGCTGTCAGCACTTCCGTCACGTTCGCCGATGTTGGCGACGGCGAGAGCTCTGGCAGCTCTAGCCGCTCGAGTCGCTTGGGCGCACCACCGGCAAGTGCTCGAAGCCTCGGTGCCTCTGGCGCGGCCAGTCGGCACGGCACGGCACGCACATCCGCTGAATTCGGTTTGGAACCGCCTGTCGCGTCCGGCGCCTTTGGCGCGCATGGCTCTTCCAACGAGTTCTCTGCCGGCGGCGCGGCCGGTGTGGGCGGTGTAACCGCCGCCGGCGGCGGTTACGACAACGCAGGCTACCCGCTGCTCGACGATGAAGACGGCGACGGTGAGGGGCAACGACGGGTCGAGGCACTAGGGATGGTTCACCTCCCCTCCTTGCTAAAACCATGCACACATCATGAACTTGGAGCCATGCGCCTGAGCCGCACGCCTCAAACCCCACACCACGCAGCCGGTGACGACAGTGGCGGTGGACGCAGCGGGATGAGCAACTACCAGCCTGACTTTGTGTCGGTCGGAGTGGTGGCGGGGCGCGGTAATGTTGGTGGCGTTGTTCGCGGATTTGGCGGCGGTGGCGGAGGAGGAGGCGGAGGCGCCGGGCCGCCGCCGGTTCTGCCACCGGTGAGTGGTGTGTGTGTGTGTGTGTGTGTGTGTGTGTGTGTGTGTGTGTGTGTGTGTGTGTTTTGCCTCTTGTTGTGTGGTCGTGTGGTTTGGTGTGTGGGGTGCAGCGACGTCAGGGGCGGCCTGCACCGATGACATTGGGCATGCTGGCGCCCCCAAACTGCCCCCCCCCCCTCGCCCCTCGCCCCCCGCGGATGATGATGATGTCTATTGCAGTCTGTGTGACACCAGTAATGATGTACCGTAGTGCTCCAAGTACTTCACGTTCAGAGCAGTTCACGGCAGCCAAAATGGCCGTTTTAGCTTCCTAACGTCCCAGAGTTCACGGCAGCCCCGACCCCAGACCATGCTTCACGGCCCAGTTCACGGCAAAAAATTGCACTGGGCACTGCATGGGCACTGCATGGGCAGCTTGTGCTGACATGCTTCCTCTTCCCGGGAGCGCCCCCCTCGCGAGGGTGATCGCTGCTGCCAGGCGACATGTCGGGCACGGGGGCGAGTGAGCGGCGGTGCGGTGCGAGTCCCACACTTTTCTCTTCCCGCTCGGGAGTTCACAGCGCACCCGGCGCCGAACCCCTCATCACGGCACAGTTCACGGCAGCCTGCCGTGAACTGTGACGTTAAGTTCATTGATCACTACGGTATAAGACCTGTGTCGGCGCTCGCGCCCGACACCTTGAAATCAGTTTGTAGTCTGACACCCTTGGCCCTGGACACACTTGATTGCAGGCACTTGCCGTAGCGCTAGCGCGGAGTGCGACTGCCACCCCTCCAGTGACGAGCATGTTGGCGCCCAAGGGTCAGCCAGCGGTGCTGGACCGACAGGTGAGTGAATGTGTGTGTGTGTGGGTGGGTGTCGCGGTCGCACACACACACATGCGCGTGCACACGCCCCCCCCCCTCCACACACACATGTCCAAACAACCACACATACACGCATCCGCCGCAGACCACGGACATGTCAGAGGGGCCGCACCAAATGAGCCGGTTAAGCGCCGCCGGCGTTGTCGTACGCACTGCGGCCGGGGATCGGGACCGGGTGAGTGGCGTGCGTGTGTGTACCGTACTGATCAGAGGATTTGGTGAAACTCAGTTTGGGGAACACCCCAAACTGCGTAGCACGGCCTTAACTCCGTCCCCGAAACTCACCAAACCTGTAGCGATGTGTGGGGGTATGAACATGCCCCCCCGCCCCAGAGCATGCGAGGCTCATCGCATCGTGAGGCAATGGAGGTATCCCAAATCATCGTCTTGTTGCTCGGCAGATCGCAGTGTTGGAGGGAGTCGGGTGACCCCCCACACTCGGCCTGCAACAGCTGGCTCGTAGGACCCCCGATTGAGGTCCTAACACTTGCGACGCCTCAGAAATGCGCAGGAGGGAAGATTTATTTTCGATGGGCGCAGGGTTAGGGGCTGCATGGGGGTTGCATGGGGTGGCTGCACCCATGCAGAGTTGCTCATGGCACATGTGCCCTCACTCTCTCATTGGCTAGGAGGAGTGGGTCCAGGAGGCGTAGGCTAGGAGGAGCGGGCCAGTTTCCAGCCCGCTCATAGATGGCAGTCAGTGGAACGTGGGGGCAGGAGAAGAGATTGACTGAACAAAACTCCCCAAACGTGTATCTACGTGTATCTGAGTGCTCATGCGGCAGCCAGACTTCCCCAAGCGTGTGTCACCAAAGCACGCCTAAATGCCCCCCAAAATCTCCCCAAACTGAGTTTCACCAAATCCTCTGATCAGTACGGTATGTGCATTGAGTTACAGTTACAGTTACATCGGCTTTCCAGCAAAGACTACCTCTAGTCCTAGTACCACCGCCTAGACCCAAGTCCAGTTCTGGCCCTAACAATTACTTGTGAGGGGCGGTAGCCACCAGCCGGCTGCCTGCCAACGTGTAGTCCCAGAGCAAAAAGGAGAGCTATTGTGCGACGCCTCCAAAATAGGTCCTAACTGCTTCTAGGGGATAGGGGGTCAAGTGGCGCTTGCCAATCTACTTGACCGCCGTGGTGGAGGGGCCGGCGCCTGAGGGGCAGCCGGACCGTACACCACGGCTCTCCACCCAACCCTATCCTGAGCACGCTCAAACGCCGTGTCCGAAAAAGTCTTCCAATCAGAACGAGTGCCACTAGTTTCGCCTAGCTGCTGAATCAGTAGCTTAAGAAAATAGTGTCGGGAGGAGGCTGGAGGCCGGCCTTGCTGCCGAGCCACATCCATTGTGCAGTCAAAAGTCGTACGAGGAAGACGAGAAGCCGGCATGCGCATCACATGGCCTAGCCACTGCATTGATCGCTTTGCCACAAGGCTCTCAATTGGCTCAGTGTCGCACGCCTGCCGAATATAAGTTAATCTGTGCCGGTCGACCAGGCGCACACCCAGAATGCGACGAAGGCAGTTAGAGTGGGCAACCTCCAATCGAGTCAGTTGTGTTTTAGTAGGGGCCCATGTTTCGCAGCCGTACAGAAAGTGGGGCAGCACGAAAGTGTTGTAAACCCGCATCTTAGACCGCACTTGCATCTTCTTGCTGGCCCAAATCTTATCAAAAGACGCAAACACGCCCAGCGCGCGACCGACTCGCACACCGATCTCCTTTTCCACACCACCACTCTGGGTTATCCAACTCCCTAGATACTTAAATGCAGAGACGGTCTTCACTTCACCACCAGTCAGCGCAAACGTGGGCAGATCCGCGTCAAAATCTGCTGGCAAAATCATCACTTCTGTCTTGGCGGCGTTGATTTGCATGCCAAAGCTAGAGGACACTTTGTCAAGGATTTTCAGCATAAGCGCCAACTGAGCTGGGTCATGCGAGAACAAACATAAATCGTCGGCATACATCAGCATTACTATGCGCTCAACCGACGACGACAACACAGAGCCGCCGGCTCGGGTCACGACTGACACGCCAGCCCCCTCTGGCATCATGTCTAGCGCCTTTTTCACTATGTGGTCAATAAAAACATTGAACAACACAGGAGCAATGACGCACCCCTGTCGCACACCAGACGACACGGGGAATTCGTGCCCGATTTTCCCAGCCAGCCGCACGGCAGCTGCGGTGTTGGTGTGAAGATCCTCCAACAGATCAATAATGTGCGGATGAACACTATATAATCTAAGGACTCTCCACAGTGCCGCACGGTTTATGCAATCGTAAGCTTTAGAATAGTCGACAAATGCCACAGCCATGCATTGTTTGTACTCGGCATGTGCCGCGCTCAGCGAGCGCAGAGTAAAAATCGCATCAACAGTGCCTCTGCTTTTTCTGAAACCACACTGAGCCTCATGCAACTGACCATCAACCTGCGTGGAGACGCGGTGCAGAAGTATGGCAGCGTACACTTTCCCGGCAATAGAGAGAAGGCTTATACCGCGGTAGTTACCAGGGGAGTCACGCGGACCCTTCCCCTTATATAACGGTGTGATAATAGCAGTTTTCCATTCCCTCGGGGCTCTCCCCGACCGCCATACGGCGATGATGACCCGGTGGAGCCATGCGATGGCAGGTGGGCACCGCAACAGCATGGCGTCCAGCTGGTCACCGCCCGGAGCGGCGGCCGAGCGCAACGCTCGCACACACGCCTCTGTCTCAGCCAGGTCAGGGGGGCGCCCGTGCGCCTCGTCCACCTCTGTGGCGCGTGTGAGCTCAAACGCCGCTACATCGTTCTCCAGCTGGTTCAGGGTCTCGTCGCTGAGCTTGGTCTCCCCGCCATATAGCTTGTCGAATGACTCTGTCATGGCCTTCAGCACCCCGTCTGGACCGCTGTGCAGCGCGCCCGAGACGTCCCGCATGGCAGGTGGGATCTGATGGCTGCGGCTGCGGCCCGCCAGCCTGTCGCACGCGCGCGCAAACTGGCGCAGATTCTTCTTGCGTAGCATGTCTTGCGCCTCCGCCACCTGCTGGCTGATCCACCTCTCCCTGTCTCTCTGCACAGCTGCGTCGGCCGCGCGGTTGGCGCGGTTGCGCTCTCGTTTGGCAGCAGCAGACTTGCTCCTGAGCCATGCCGTGTGCGCGCGCTGCCGGGCGTCCATGAGCCGGAGGGTGCGCTGCGACAGAGTGAACTGCCAGCCGCGCCGCCGGCTGCTGCCGCTTGGAGCGAGGTGGTTGGTGGCCACCTCGCGAATGGCAGCAGCCATCGCGTCGTACTCCGCCTGGGCATCAGCGCCCTCGGGTGGCACGGCCTCCAGCAGCCCAAAGCGATCGGACAGCTGGAGGTTGAACTCACGACGGACAGCCGGGCGCCGCAGTTGTGAAGAGTCCCATGCGCGCCGCTGAGAGCCGCCTGCATGGCGGGAGGCTCGCATGCGGAGGCGCATGGACAGTACCACCATGCGGTGATCGCTGTCCCAGGTTGGGCTCCTACGCACCCTACAGTCTGTCACCGCATGCATGCGGCGGCGCGCAACCAGGATGTAGTCCTTGACGCTGTGCAGGCGGCGCACAGAGCATGCATGCCGTCTGCTCTGTGCAACAGCCATGGGGCTGATGTGGGTGTACTGGTGCTCAGGCCTGTGGGGGTAGAGAGTGTTGGCAGCGCGCAGGCTGCATGCAGTGGCAGTGTCAAGGAGCAGGCGACCGTTCCTGCTGGCCACCGCTGGCTCCGTGAGGGGCAGGTGCTTGCCAACGCATTCGTGGTCGGACACCGAATCCCTCCCCACTGCTGCATTGAAATCACCTGCCACGATGAGCAGATCGCGCTTGTCGTTGGCCTTGTCCGCGAGCGCCGCTACTCGAAGGTAGAAGTCGCCAGCCTCCTCGTCGCTCGCCGCCTCCGTTGGACTGTAGGCGCTGACGATGGTGATCATCTGCCCACGGTCCGCTGCAAAGCGGGCCTGGATGAGGCGGTCGGACACCGCCTCCCAGGAGACGAGTGCCGATGCCCATGCAGGGGACAACAGCAAGCCCACCCCACGCTGCCGGTGCTCCCCACCCGACCATAGCAGCGTCCACGACGTGTCGCCCGTAGCCACTTGCGCCTCCCCGGAGCCGGTCCTGCGCAGCTCCTGAAGCGCTGCAACACCGACGCTAAGCTTGGCGCAATCTTGCACCAGACTCGCCAGTTTGACCAGTCCCTCGTCCTCTGCAGGACATGTCCGCACGTTGAACGTAGCCACTCTGGTGTTCTGATTGACGACTTGGACGCGTCGCCAGGCGTGCCCCGCTACACGCGGGGACTGGGCAGGAAAAGGCTGCATGCATGGGGTGCCTTGTTTCCCCTTTGCTCGCATCCGCGGCCAGCCAGCTCAAGTCCGCGAGGCGTCCTTGGCCGTCTGTGATGCCGGGCCGGTATGCCCTCCTTGGGTTGGCTCTACGCTACAGGGTCATCGGACTCGCGTCGTCGACACCTGGATCGCAGCGCGCCCGGGGGGTTGCCACCCCCCCGAGCGCACTAGTAGAGCGTAGAAGCGGTGTGTTGGACTGTGTTGGACTGTGTTGGACTTGGAGAAGCGACCGGTCCTGGTTTCAAGCTCCTGCATTGAGTGTTCATGTTATAACATAAGAGAGGGAGGCGTCTTCCCCATCTTCGCCACATGATGCCAAAGGGTTACGAGCTGTAGGGTTCAGGGTTGAGAGTTTCTCCCTTGGAGTGGTAGTAGTACACACCCGGCACGTGTTGCGAGGTTTGGCCCGTGCAATGGGGTGTCTTTCGAATAGCCAGTGACACGGACACACGCACACACACGCACGCACACACACGCACACACACGCACACAGAAACACACACATACACACAAACACACAAACACACACACACACACACACACACACACACACATACATGCACGCACGCACGCACACACACACACACACACACACTCCCCCCCACCCACACAGGCCACCGCCGCCCTCTCACCGGCCCGCCTCTCGTTTGTCGGCTCCATCGACAGCGAGATCCACTCAGAAGACGGCTTCAAGAACCGACGGCGCGGCGGAACCGATGGTGCGTGCGCCCGGCCCTACCGCAATCTCAACTCCTTGGCTCCCACACTGTCCAAATGCTTGTGGCCGGTACTTGAATAAGTACCCAAATCCCCCCCCATGTTTCCCACCACAATCCCATCTCCTTAAGTCCCACATTAGACGTGCAAGTCTAGGCGGTCATAACGCCTGAGGCGGTCGGGGGTGCGGCTCAGGCGCTGGTGGGCGCCTACGGCGGTCGGGGGTGACGCCTGAGGCGACGCCCGAGGCGGTAGGGGGGGCGCTTGGGGCGGTCTCGGCGCGCCTGGGGCGCCGCCTCATCCACGCAAGTGGAGGCGGCGCCTGACACGGCGCCTCGTGCGGCGGGAACGTGGTAGGGCGGGTGCTTGGTTAGTGGGTGACGCCCGGACGGGGAGGTTTTTGGATGGATTTTAGGACAGGTTTCAGAAGCGGAGGCGCGGGGGCAGCAAGGGCGCGTGCGCGGTGTGTGTGTCTGGGGGAAACAGGTGAAGGAAGTGTACCGGGGGTGCGTGCGCCATGGTGCTTAGAAAGTGGGGATAGTAAGGGCATCCGGAGGGGTTTGGGGTGCATATAATATGTGGTTCTGGGTTCCGTATACTATGTAGCTAGGAGCATCACTGATAGCGCGTGCGTCCAAGTGCTTCGTATGGGGAACCGGCCCCGGGTTCATACGGGTTGAAGTGCTGGGGTCAAGTTGGTTTCCCCGATTCAGCCCCCCCCCCCTAGACGTGCATGCACGCACGTGCTCTCTCACTTTGCACCCCGCAACGCAAGCAAGGACCTGACACACTCAGGCATGCACGCACACACTCACTCACTCACTCACTCACTCACTCACTCACTCACTCACTCACTCACTCACTCACTCACTCACTTCGCACCTGCGTCCTGCCTACCCCTACAGGCAAGCGGCGCACGGCACGCAGCCAAAGTGAGGACCTCGAGCAGGATGACCGCTCTGAGGTGAGCGAGGTGGAGGTCTTGGAAGTGGAGGGGTGTGTGTAGTGGGGGGGCGTTCATGGATCGCATTGGACATTTTGTGTGGGGCTCGCAAGGATGGAGGAGGACAACTGCGTGGCGGGGTTGTTGGTGTGATTGCGCACGAGGGGTTGTTGGTGTTGTTGCGCACTGGCACGTGCTCACGTGCGTGCGTGTGTGCACACGTGGCCGCCCGTCTACCCCCTCGCTATCACCTCTCTCTATCTCTCTCTGACACTGCCTCCGTCTTTGTCTCTCTCTCCCTCTCGCTGACACGCTGCATGTCCGCACGCAGACGCGCACAAGCGCGACGCATGGGCGCCGGCAGAGCCTCGGTTCACGGCTCACCACGGTGACGCGCGCGCTTAGGGGCTACGGGCGGACGCAGGTGCGGGGTTCCGTGGTGCCTTTAGGGGTGTTATCTACGGAACGGTAGTTTCCATGTTGTGTAGGGTGCAAGGTGTTTGGGTTGGGTAAATAATGTACCTACGGAACCAGGGGGGGGGGGCAGGCAAGTTTTTTTCAGACCTCATGCCGTTTTTTTTTCATAAGTCCCCCAGGGGGGGACCCCCCCCAGGTACACCCTGGCCTTATCTGTTGGAGCTGAAGCTTGGTGTGCAGCTTTGTCACATCATCCTCTTGCTATGGTTTCATTTGGAAGCTGTGCAACTCAATTCTACTCCTGAAAATTGACTCAGAAGGCAGCCACGCGCCTCGGTGCAGCCCCCATACACCAAGGCCCCATCCACACCCTCCCAACCAATGCACCACACAAATGACCATGCATTCGTCATCTGTACCACAAGACAAATCCAACGCACCCACTCCCAGCCCAATCAGAGGTTTGCAGAGCATCCTCCCCTCAGGGCGTGTGAACCGGTGGTCCACACCAGCTGCCCCACCTCCCACACCCACACCCCTGCAATATGTATTGTGTGTGTGAGTGATCTGGGGTGGATTTGGACTCCTGTTAATAAAAGGAATCCAACGCGCCCACTCCCATTTCGAGCGGAGGTCGTAGTAGAAAGTTACAGTTTTGTTTTAGAAAAGGACCCGGAGGGCCCCCCCCCCCCCCCCGGCGTGTTTTTATTAGGGGTGGATATGGACGTAACCAAGGGAGGGGAAGGGCATGGCGCCGGTCCGGTGTCAAAATTCAAAGTTTGGGGGCATGGTGTCTGAAATCGACCTACCTGCTTCCCCCCCCTGTACGGAGCGGTAGTTTCCATGTTGTGTAGGGTGCGAGGTGCTTGGGTTGGGTGAATATGGTACGTAGTGTTTGTGTGTGTGTGGGGGGGTCTCCTTGTGCATGTTGCAATTGGGTGAGGAAGGTGTATCGTGTGGGCGGGCACCTCGACGGCAAAGGGTACGGCGAAGACGTACGTCGCGCGGCATGATGCCGATGAGCCAGGGCACGGCACCATGGCTTGCGTCATCATCTTGCGACACACGCGGCTTTCACCAGGGATTTTATTTTTGGAAGTTTTAACTAATTATTCCACAGCCGGATTTTCCTTTGACCGCGTTGACCGTTGATCTCCCGTTGACCGGTCCTCAGGCATAGGTAGTTTGAAAGCTGTTGACGTGCTCTGTCTGGCAGGCTTGTCTCACTAACAATCCACTGGATAGGTTGAGCTGTGTGCAAGGTCAAAGTACAGCCAGTATACAGCCAAATGGCTGTGTAGAGCCGAAAAGGAAATCACTGGCTGTCACACTCGTCGCGCAGGCGTCCGACCCCATCACCCTCGTCGTGATGTTCCACTTGGTAGCGACCGTCGTTCACTTCATCACGTGGGCGGCGTCGTACGGAGGGACCGGCGGCGCAGGGCCGAGCAGTATGCGAGTGCAGGTGGGCGCTGAGGCTGTTGCGTGTATGGGCTGTACTCCCACTCTTGTCTCGTATAACGGGCTTGCATGCCGATGCCGTCATCGTGTGCTTGACCGCTTGCGCTTGGAAGCTCAATGCAAGATCTCTTTGGACAAATATTGCATGCCTCTCCCCTCCCCCCCTACCCACCCCAGTAGTTGCATTGACGCGCTCCATTACGCTTCAACCTGGATTCCTTATTTCCAAATAATTGTGGCTGGATCGGCAGGCGTGTTGCCTTGGCGGAACCCCAACACCCCTCACTCCCCCACCCCTCAAGAGTTTCACAGTGTTCTCCTCTCCCTCGTGTGCCCGACCTGCTGTGCTTGAGATGTTGCCTCCTCCCATGTTACCCCCTGGCAGGAGTTTGATGACGTCCTCCTCTCGCTCGTGTGCCTGACCGGCTGGGGCGCGATGGTGTACTTCGCACGTGGCTTGCGTGGCGTCGGCCACCTGCAGGCGAGTGTGGTCAATGCTGCAGTCTGTCGGACGCCCTTGATGGCGCATTAGACCGTAGGAAACCTCCTCTCGCTTGTGTGCCTGAACGGCTGGGGCGCGATGGTGTACTTCGCACGTGGCTTGCGTGGCGTCGGCCACCTGCAAGTGAGTGTGGTCGATTGTACAGTCCGTCGGACGCCTTTGATGGCGCATTAGACCGTAGGAAACCTTCTCTCGCTCGTTTGCCTGACCAGCTGGGGCGCGAGGTTGTACTTCGCACGTGGCTTGCGTAGCGTCGCCCACCTGCAGGTGAGTGTGGTCGATTGCACAGTCCGTCGGACGCCTTTGATGGCGCATTAGACCCTAGGAAGCAGGCTGTCGGCGGTCGAAAAAATAGACCTTTGGCGTGCCATCTGCCATCGTGATTCGTGTGCACACGGTGCGTGTATAGCAGACGACAAGGAAGGCAGCCACCAGCAGCCTCGTGCCAGTGTATCCATTCCCAATGTGGTGGTGCTCTAGCATTGCGTCTGGCAGCTGCCAATGATCTTCCCACATGCGCACACGCGCACACCAGGGGTTTCCTTGGAGTAAGTCATCCTTTCGTTTTTCCCGAAAAATGTTTGTCGGTTTCATCAGATTTTGCGGCTGAATCCCAAAATCGCTTCGAAAAGTGCAAAAATCGACGATTTCTCACTTTTTCTCGGAAAAAACGCCTCCGCACGTTTTTCTTCCTCTACGTGCCCTCCCCAAAACCATAGGGGACGCGCTTTTCGGGCACGTTTTTTTTTTCCCCGATCGGGAAGGAAACCCCTGGCGCGCACCCATTCACGCAGGTGCTCTTGGAGTACTGCGTGTGGCAGCTGCTCAAGTTCATTCTGCTCTTCATTCTCGCCGACGTCGGATTCGCGCTTGCGTTCTTCACGGTTCTGAATGGGACGACCAAGTGGGTGTGGGGTGTGGACGGGAGGGCGGGGGGGCAGTGATTTCCTTTCAGGATTTTTAAGTAATTCTTTCACAGCCGGATTTTGCTTTGACCGCGCTGACTGTTGACCTCCCGTTGACCGTGTGTCCTCATACATCAGTCGTTTGAAAGCTGTTGACGTGCTCTGTCTGGCGGGCTTGTCACACTAACAATCCACTGGATGGGTCGAGTCGTGTGCAGTGTCAAAGTACAGCCGGAATACAGCCAAATGGCTGTCGAGCCGGAAAAAAAACACTGGGGGGCTACACACGTGTTCACCCGCTTGTGTGGCAATGTATATGACAGACTGCCCCCTGGGCACCTTTGGCCCTGTCAAAGTCGTGTTTGACATGCGAGTGTGTGTGCTCCCTGTCTCGCAGCGTGGCTTCCACGCTGCCAACCAGGCCGACTATCGCGAGGACGTCTCCATGGCGCACGGCATGCCCTTGTAACCCCTTCCAGACAAGCATTTCCTGACACAGCGCGCATGCAGCAGGCATGGCTCCAAGTCAACGCAATTTTGCGGAGATTAATACATGCGGTGGAGCGTGCGGTTAAATACAAACATCCCCGCAAAAAAAAATGCCACTTCTTTCCCTCACCCGCGTGTGTGTGTGGCCTTGTCTCGCAGGGTGACTGGCACGCTGCCCACCAGGTCGACCTATGGCGAAGACGACCCCATGGCGCACGGCATTGGCTTCACGATGGCGCAGCTGGTCAGGTAGGAGGTTTTTGGGGGGTGCACGGGGGAGAGGCTGCGTGGTCGAGTTTACAGTCTTGTTGAACGCCTTTAATGGCTTATTAGACTTGTGCTTGCGTACTCTACTTGGGGCTCGATTAACGGAGGCGCGTTCTCGTCGCCGAGCCCTGGACCCAGCAATGCGGCGCTGCTGGTGACGAGGATCTCCGTGCCGCTGACGAGCGGGGTAAAATATGACTGGCCTGGCTCCTGCTAGACTGCCCTCGGTGGAACACTTCAGGAGCGGCTTGCCCGGCGCTGCCATGGCTTGGCGAGTAGCCGCGGCGCTGCCACGGCCCGTGCTGGGAGACGGCCCTTTTCCTCCCCCCATGCAGGACGCCATGCGGCACCGATCTCGACGAGTTGATCGACGAGCGGAGGAGCTGGCGCCCGTCAATGCATGCTGGACATTGGTCAAGATGGCTGCCCGTGGAGGCGGGCTACCATCACGGCTTCAGCGGTGGCGACCGCCGAGGCAACACAGAGTAAATCCGCTTCACCAATCGCAGCGTTCGTCACCGCGCTCATCCTCGGGGTCGCTCGTCTGCCGGTGACTGGCGTTGGAAGGTCTTCAGGCAGCCTCCATGACAACTCTGTCGTCCATGCACCCCTGGAGGGTGGGACCTGGCCATGCATGAGGCATGGGGCGCCGGCTGAGCCCCATGCAAACGAGAGCTGGACAGCCATGCACTGCCAGGCGGGGACCGTTCCAGTCAGCGCCAGTCGGCTCTGCCGGCTTGACTGGCCACAAGGCCACTACTGTGACCCTGAGGAAGGTCCTCTCCTATATGCTCCTTGCCAGACATGTCTCTCAGAGACCGCTGTTTGGGGTAGTCTAGCCGGCGGGAGCGGTAGTCTTTCGGCCGGGAGCCGGCGGTACTCTAGTACTGAAGTGTGCTGGAGTATCGGCGGGTGTCTCTAGTAGAAGAGTAGCCTGCTTAGCTGGAAACCCCGTGTTACTGTTTTGCGTACTCAATCCCTGAGGCAGGCAGATATTTAGCACCCGCACTAGTCCGCTGCGTGGATACACATTGACTGTGACCATCCCACTAGTCTAGTCCATCTGGTCTCGCCATGCACCTCAGTTCTCAGTTCTCCGTTGCGTGCGTGTGGGTTTGGGGATTTGGGGCTCAGTACGCAAGTGTGCGTGCGAGAGGACGGCTCCATGGCGGTTGGCTTCATGGTCGCGCAAGTGGCCAGGTTGAAACCCTTTATCTTGGGTGGTACCTGGGTAATATAGAGTGGATCTCGCCAGGTTGAAACCCTTTATCTTGGGTTGGTTAGGGTGGACCTGGGGCCTAGTGCCCTTTCTAGACCCAGTGTGTGCGCTCATGTGGGGGTCACCCCTCACCCCGACCAGGTAGCCAGCCAGTTTCAGCCTGAGTGAAACTGAGTAAAGTTGTCGGGCGCTAGCGCTAACACAGTCGTATACATCATTGCTGGTGTCACACAGACTGTAATATCCATCATAATCTTTCACCCCACACCCCACACCCTGTTGGTTGACGTCTGGAGAGGCATTCTTTCGCGGCAATCCCCCCCCCCCACCATTGCTCGCCACGCACCCCACCCCACCCCCATACCCTGTCCCCTCACACACACACTACCTACAAGCGTTTGCTGCCGCTGCGGTAGGGGACCAGGGGATGCGCCCACGCTCTGTACAGAGTGGGAGTTTCCTACCACCAACAGCCAGCCATCTCATCAAGATGCTCGGGCCATACGCGCCGACCATGGTCGTATACGCCTTGAGAGGTGTCCGTGACTGTAACATGCATCATCACCTACCCTACACGTGGCAGGTTCATGTACGGCGAGGCGTCGTTCGAGGCATACACGGAATCGCCGTCGCGTGCCAAGCAGGCATTTGCGACAATCTACTTCCTTGTGTGAGTGTGTGTGTGTGTGTGTGCATGTGTGTGTGGTGGCGGTGGGAGGAGGGCCGCCTGGCCTCGTTGCAGTGATTTTGTTTTCAGTTTTTTTGTTATTTTTTCGGAGCCGGCGTGCGGACCAACGTCCCATTGACCGCCTTGACCGCTGCCTTAGCGTTGACCGTTGACCATCACAAATCTGTCATTTAAGCTCTTAATTAGACCTATCTGATTGGCTCGTCAGACCATCAAGCAACTTGGTGGGTTGAGCTCTATCTGATGGGACCGTCAGTAGCCAAATGGCTCCCCATGGCTCCCAGGAGCCCAAAACAAAAAGACTGCCTCGTTGCCCCTATTGATTGCTGATGTCGAACAGACTTTGGTCCGTTGGGCGCCTACCCAGCGCCTAACTATGTACACAAATAAAACTGCTAAGTTTCACCCGCTCGGCTATACGGACGGACGGACGGACGGACGGACGGACGGACGGACGGACGGACGGACGGACAGACAGACAGACAAGCAGGCTTTCGCGACGCTGCGCTGCCGAGCCTTCGACCTAAAACTCTGCCAACTCCCGCGTGTTAGCCCAATCAACCCCATCTCCTTCTTCTTCTGTACAGCCTCCTCACGGCCATGGTCATACAAGTGTGGCCCACCCTACCCCAGTGATTCCCCTGCAAGCCGTATACCGCTCGGGGCCGGATTCCTCATGTCCCAGAAAACCACCCCGCACCTGGTGGGAGAGGGCTTGGAGGGGTGCGTTGGAAAGCTGTCGCTGAGAGCAGCACAACAGCATGTGATGCGTGAACACCTCCTGTGAATTGTGCCTGGTATGAGCGGTCAAAGTTGCTCGAACCCAGGAAAAAATAATTGCTCATCCTTTCCAGGGACCACTGCCCTACCCCAAACCGACACCTTGACAAGCCTTTGGAACCTCGAACGCTGTGAGCTTCAAAGTGACTCACAGAGTTGCGTCGCCGTGTTGGTGTCTCTGACCAACCTCCTGACTGCCATGGTCATCCAATTTATCCCCCCCCCCCCCCCCCCCCCAAACACACACACACACACAGTTACAGTTACAGTTACAGTTACATGGCATTCCAGCTAAGACAACACTAGTCCTAGTGCCACCGCCCTGTGAAGGACGATAGCCACCAGCCGGTTACCTGCCGTCTAGACTACCGCTCCCGCCGGCTAGTTTAGACCCAAACAAGTCCCTGAGGGACATGTCTGGCAAGGAGCGTATAGGAAAGGACCGTCCTCCTCCTGGCCTTTGAGGCCAACCACGCCGGCTGTGCCGACTGGCGGCGCTGAAGCAGAAAAGTCCCCGCCTGGCATGGTGCATGGTTGTCCAACTCCATGCATGGGGCTCTGCCTGCGCCCCATGCGTCATGCATGGCCAGGTCCCACCCTCCAGGGGGGCCTGGCACACACACACACACACACACAAACACACCCTTCCCCCTCCCCCTTTATTTTCTACCAATCACTCATCATCGCCATTCAACTGCAGCTACGTCGCTGTCGTGCTACTGCCCCTCACCAACCTCCTAACCGCCATTGTCATTCCAGTGTGGCCACACACCCTTCACTAACCACTCATCATCACCATTCAACTGCAGCTACGTCGCTGTCGTGCTCCTGCTCCTCACCAACCTCCTAACCGCCATGGTCATCCAAGTATGGCTGAAGCGCACGGAAGAGGCGCTCAACGTGTGGCGGCTGCGGTGGACGTCGTACGTGATGCGCACAGAGGTGTGTGTGCGTCTATGTGTGTGTGTGTGTGTGTGTGTGCACGTGCGTGTGGGGAGAGGTGGGGGAGGGGGTGACACTAGCGTCAATTGTGCCGATGGCCGGGGCCAACAGCCACGGCCCTGGTTCAACCGGCGTCGACCCCCTCAACGCGTGGCAGCTGCGTTGGACAGCGTACGTGTTGCCCTACCACAGCCCCAACGTTTGAGGCGTGCAAGTCAGTTACAGTTACATCGGCTTTCCAGCGAAGACTACCTTCTAGTCCTAGTACCACCGCCTAGACCCCAGTCTAGTCGTGGCCCTGACGATTACTTGTGAGGGGCGGTAGCCACCAGCCGGCTGCCTGCCAACGTGTCGTCCCAGAGCAAAAGGGAGAGCTATTGTGGTATTTATGGGCTCCACACAAACCTGAGATCCGAAACCACTCGCCACTTCCCCCGCAGGCTCGCATGCCGTGGGCGCTTGCGCGGCGCTACCGCCTGGGGGAGCCGGCGTACGACGTGGTGCTACGCCAGCGCGTGTTCAACCACGTGTTCGAGGTGGGACCAGAGAGGTTTTACAGGTTTTACACACGCGCACCCGGAGGACCCCGGGGCGTGAATTGAGGCCTAGACTACATGTCTAGGGGGGCTGTACTAAGAGAGCCCGCAAGGCCACGCAGCGCGCCAGCCTACCACAAGGGCTCAGAGAGAAAGTGAGCTGCGTTGCGCTGTGCCTCCCCCCCCACACATCACACATCACACACACACACAGAGATATTGTTGCAGAGAACTCTGCACGGCAGACCTAGATAGGCTGTTTCTGGTCATCATTGACAAATTCCGTTTGGAGGCAAGTGACCAACCGTGCGCCAACAAGAGGGTGATCACCTCATTACATACGCACGTACACACACACACGCATACATGCAGGTTGTGGAGGATGTCAACAATGCGAAGGAGGCGGAGGCGCAAGCGAGGGCACTAGAGGTCGCGCTCGAGAAGCTCAGGGGCGAGAAGCGCGCACTGTAGTAGCGGGGATGGTGTAGTCGTGATACGGCACGGTATCTGATAAGTCTAACGCGACCGAGACTGAGCACTCGCCGTCCCGTGACAAGTCGGATCCATCTGGCTGTGATCTGTCTGCCTGTGTACACACACCGACCCACTCACATGTGTGTGGGTCGGGGGGAGAGGCGCGCGTAGCAGTTGGGCTTTAGGCCACTCGGAATTGGTGTCAGAGCTGGGAACACCGGAAGTTGTAATTGTCTAACAAAGTCAAGATTGGATCGGAGTATTGGGGACACACCGCCATCCCTAGGGCTGCTGTGCCGTGTCTACAAAACAACACTAAAACAACGCCTATGAGAGAGGCTCGTCACTTTGGGAAGAGTGCGCTACCCTAGGGGTAAGAGCACTTCTGCTGTCTGACCTCACACATAGCGTGGTAATTGGACAGGGCTGCATACCTTGCAGGGATCCCTTGAAGGGACTGGCACCGCACAGCATTAAGTACTGTAGCAAATGCGTGAGGGCAGCACAGGACGCCTTTTACTTGCCTCAACAACCACTTACTCCCACAACTCGCTATTTTTTCAGGTCGGTGAGAGCGATGCATTTGAAGGTGCTGGGGTCATATTGCCGGAAACGTGGTGAGCCTTCACGCACACAGTCCCCATACGCCCACCCCCGCACACACTTTGGACGGTTGATATTGTTTGAGGTAGTTTGCACGCGATTCTGCATGCAAAACTTTGCAGATATCTTCTAAGATACTCAAGAAGCCGGGAAAAAAACAAAATCGCTGTGCACCCTCGGGGATTTTGACGTGTGTGGACACACTTGTGTGAACACACTTTGGGGGGCAACTACCCCCAGACGTGCTGCCACGCAGTAAAAAAGCGGTAGACGTGTCCTTAGTAAACCCACAACGATAGCCAATTGGTCGTCGGGTGCCGCGGAGGCGCGTGGCGCTGCTGCATGGGCGTAACGCCCCCCATGCGACGGCCACGGCATGGGCATTGATGATGACGATGAGTTTTTACAATCCACTCTCTGGCGGGCACGCGTTCGGTTCCAAAGCTCCAGCAGGACTTAGAGGAAGCAGTCCTGAAGACCTGCCAACAGAAAAAAAGGGGGGATGCCCCGCGGAAGCGCCACCCACACGCGGTGGCGGGCACCAAGCAAGCAGCACCACAGTGCAGGCTCCACACTCAACCCCTCCAGGAGACGGATGGCGGGCCCAAGGTATAAAACCATGAAGGGACCAAAAAGCCCACCCTCAACCCACCGGAAGCGGGGCCGTTGTGCACACCCGCCGCAGCACTCCGCTCAGCTACCACATCACAACCCGCCAGCGCACGCATGTGGCGCCACCTCCCCTCAAAAGAAACCATCCTCTCAGGGATCTAAGACGTCTTGTTCAGAGTGAGCCCGCCGTCCACTACTCCAACAAAGGGGTGGGTCGGGCCCACCACACCCGCCCACCCGCGCGGCATCCCCCGCCGCCCTCAGCAAAGGACGCCAGCGCGTCCCACAGATCCATCGTCGCCAGCTCCCCCGCCCGCTCAACCGCCACCGAGCGAGCAGGGGGCTGCACACCATCACGCGGGCACGTAATGCGCCACAAGTGGCGGCGGCCTCGCTCCATGGCGTCCACCACGAGCGCTGCCACCACACGCCCACACACCAGCACGCACCCCAGCGGGAGGCTGCAGCAGCCACACCTGGCAGCACGTGATGACCGGCGTAGGAGCAGGGAGGGCAGCAGCAGCCGCCACCACCACCGCCTCCGCCACCGGGCACCCCCAGAAGCTGTGCGCACGCCACGCCGTCGCCGGCGGCCCGTCCTCATCACGGCACCGCCACCCGCAGGGGCACTGGGGCACGCCTAGTGCAGCCTGCTTGTGAAAACCACTCACCCACAGCCGCCAGATGGGCTCCTTGCGAGCGTTGAGGAGCGGCATCCGCCACAGTGTCGGCACCGCCGCCTCCAGGCCGCGCAGCCCCGCAAAGACCTGCGCGTCTGTCGCGCGGGGGATTGATGGGTAGTTTGCACGCGCCCAGCAACCTGGCGCCGAGAATTCCTGCATGATTAAATGTTTATAATGATTTGATTCCTTTGTGCACCCCCACCGATTTCGCCCCGTTTGTTCAGCTGTTTCACCCCCACACATTTAGTCCAGGAGGATCCCCTGTACCCCGCACGCTCGACACCTCGATGGTCGAGTCCCCAGTATACACCCAATGACGACCAACCGGTCAGGGGGTGCGCAGCGTGACAGCCTCGGCGTGTTGGCCGTTTTCAGCGTCAAAACGGACTGCAGGAGATTGGCACCCCGGAGAGCGCCCACGGACCTCCCGCAGCGTGGCAAGGTCCTTAGTGATGTTCAGAACGGTGGCATGCAAACAAATCGGTTGGCACCCTCGCGGAAGTGGCCCTGCGCGCTCATCCCGCAAATCTCAAACAGGGTCCCAGTTTTTGGACCAAACACCATGCTGGCCCCCTCAAATGGCATCCAATCTTCATAAGGGTGTCAATGAATCGCGCCAGCGCGGCGGAGGGGTCGCTGGGGCCATTGGACGTGGCCGTGTTGCAACTGCGGTGTCCAGGGTGCCCCCACCCAGCCAACGCCTCAGGGACAGCCCCCAACCCCATGAGTCACCAGACCTCTCTAGTGAAGCCATTAATAATCATCCGTCGACGTGCATTGCCTCGCGCACGACCATAGGCGAAGGGCACGCCCTTTCCAACCACCACACCGATCACCTCCTGAACGCTCCAGGAGGCCTCCCAGCCTCTATCTGGGGGCACGCACAGCCTCATGGGGTCGACTTCTAGACATATTCAGCGCGAGGGGGGCCACGGAGCAGGTCCAATTTGACCTCGGCCCCACTGCAGATTCAAGTTTTGGCACCCCCCAAACGCGGTTCCGCCCACTCCCCAGGGCCAGTGGCGAGCTCGATATATCGACCAAAGTCCATATACGATGAGCCAGGGTCCGGAGAGAGCTCCGGGTTGCATGACAGGCATGTGACCCCAGCTGTCGGCGTTGCCAGCTGCCCCTGAGCCCGTACCGCATGCCCCGCCCCACCCCGACGCGCGGGATCGCTAGCCTGGGATGCTGGCTACACACAGGTCGCGGAATCAGCCAAAACCATGCATGGGTGCGACGGTATAACATAAACCGTGTGGGGTGGGAACCTCCCAGTGGGGAGTGGGGTGTGTATGGGGACTGTGCTTCACGAATATGTATTGTTTTTCCAGGGGGGGGCAGGCAAGTTTTTTTCAGATCCCATGCCGTTTTTTTCTTCATAAGACCTCCAGGGGGGACCCCCCCCAGGTACACCCCGGCCTTATCTGTTGGAGCTGAAACTTGGTGTGCAGCTTTGTCACATCATGCTCTTGCTATGGTTTCATTTAGAAGTTGTGCAACTCAATCCTACTCCTGAAAATTGACTCAGAAGGCGGCCACGCGCCTCGGTGCAGCCCCCATACACCAAGGCCCCATCCACACCCTCACAACCAATGCACCACATATATGACGATGATGATGAGATGAGAATTTTACATATGACCATGCATTTGGCATCTGTGCCACCAGACGAATCTAACGCAACCACTCCCAGCCCAATCAGAGGTTGGCAGAGCATGATCCCCTAAGGGGGTGTGAACCGGTGGTCCGCACCAGCTGCCCCACCTCCCACCCCCACACCTCTGCAATATGTATTGTGTGTGTGAGTGATCTGAGGGTGGATTTGGACTGCTCTTAAAAAAAGGAATTTAACGCGCCCACTCCCATTCCGAACGGAGGTTGTAGTAGAAAGTTACAGTTTTGTTTTAGAAAAGCACCCTGAGGGCCCCCCCCCACGCCCCCCGCGGCCCGTTTTTATTAGGGGTGGATATGGACGTAACTAAGGGAGGGCAAGGGCATGGCGCCGGTCCGGTGTCAAAATTCAAAGTTTTGGGCATAGGGTCTGTAATCGACCTACCTACCCCCCCCCCTGAAAACAATTAAAACTTGCGAGTTTTCGCGTTTTTGGACGTAAAAATCGACTGATAGCGACGAAAAATGATCCCCGCAGACGATTAAACGAGTACCCCCCCTAAGACTAACCGCGCGTCATATTAAAATGATGAGCGTCATAAGAGTGTCATAAGAGTGACGTAGAAGTAGAAACGTGACGCCTACGCCGGCCTAATAAAGCCGCTACGCGATGATGCAGGCGCAGGAGGGTGCTCACGCGCCCTCACCCAGCAGCTCGCGCCCGGCGAAGCAGTCGGTCGATAGTAGTGTACGTTCATCGACGTCCCCTCACTGGTTGCGCCTGCAATGCCTTGCGTTCTGGGTTCAGTTGGCGCACGCGTTGTACCGAGGTGAGGTGCCAGGGGGGAGGGGGGGCACGAGTGAACGAGCATCAGACGAGCAAAGACACCACCGTGTTCGTTGCCTTGGCCATTGGATCCAGACCCAGGTGGAAACTTGGATACATGGAGTGTTGGTGCCAGGGGGGCATCCATCTCTGGGGTAGCGGACGTGGGGCATGGGGCCCCCATGCACGTCTGCATGCACCGGCACCTGCACACACATGCTCTGGTAGGGCTGCTGTGTGCGGGCGGTCACCGGGTGCCCCTCGTGTGCCCCAGCTGCATGGCGCAGCGCAGGTGGAGGCTGGTAGACTTCACACTGATCGCCCCCCATCCCGTTGCTGGAGGGACGCCCGCAGGATGGGACCTACAGGCGGTGCTCTGCTACACAAGCATGTGTCACGCCCACCGGCTCGTGGCACGCTCCTCCCACAGCAGCGTGCAGCCACTGCAGTGCCTGCTCGCAAGGGTTAAGGCGCTGTGGGCCGCGCGCTGTGGGCCGCCCGCCACGCGCGCCGCGGAGGCATCCGGGGGGAGCGACACGGTGAGGGGAGGGCGCCCAACAGTGATTTATTTTCGTGGATTTTAATTAATTATTGCCTGTTTTGAGACACGCACCGCGTGCACAGCAATCATGATGGCAGATGGCATGCTAGGGGTCTAATTTTGACAGCTGCCGGCCTCTTTCCTAGGGTCTAATGTGCCATCAAAGGCGTCCAACGGACTGTAAAATCGACCACACACACACACACACAGACACACACACACACACGCAGTGGGCACGGCAGGCAGGCCCCCTGCCGGCCACCCTCGCGCTGCTCGACTCGGCCGTGGCGCGAATGGACGCCGCGAACGCCTCTCCACCGCCGCAGCCCGCGCCGGCCCCTCGGTCGGTCTCTCCCTCGCCTCCCGCTGCAGCAGCAGCACGCCGGGCGGCGGCAGCAACAGCAGCGGAACCAGCCGGCAGCAGCCGGCAACACCTACCGCCAATACCAGCCGCGCGGGGGGCCGCGGCAACACCGCCAAGCGCGCGGGGGACGGCGGGAGCGGCGGCGACGTGGCGGCGCACTCGCTTTGGTGCTGGTTCAGCAGCAGCGGCACCAAGGCAACACCTATCAACAACACCAGCCGCGCGGGGGAGCGCGGCAGCACCACCAACCGCGCGGGGGGCGGCGGGAGTGGAGGCGACGTAGCGGCGCACTCGCTCTGGTGCTGGATCAGCGTTGGCTTCGCCCTTATCCTTGTTGCGCGCCACGGCATTGAGAACGGGTTCAGGCGCGGTGCGTGCAACTTCACATCGGTGTGTGCATTAGGGTGAAGAGCGTTTTACAATCCACTTTCTGGCGGTCACACGTTCGGCTCCATAGCTCCAGCAGGACTTAGAGGAAGCAGTCTTGGAGACCGCCAACAAAAAAAGAGGGGGGGAATCCCACAGTAAACGCCACGCACACACAGTGGTGGGCGCCAAGCAAGCGATACCAGTGCAGGCTCCACCCTCGGGGGAGGGGGGGGGGGCAGGCGGGGGGGGGCAGGTGGGGGGGGCAGACGGGCGATGTCGCACTTGCAGCACATGAAGCATGCATGCACAGTTTGCAGTTTACAGGTCACAGTTTAGATAGCCTGCACTGCAGGCTGTCCGACAAGCCGCCCCACGTCCCAACTGCCCAACCACAGCTTCCGTGCCATCAGTCAGCAGATTGGGTGTTCGCTGTATTAAAATTAATACATAAGCCCCGTGAAATAAGGATAGAGTCTGCAGTTTTCAGTTTTCAGTAAGCAGTGCTTCCTCAACTCAGGCGGTCTCTCAACTGAGGAATCACCGAGGAAATCAATTGAGGAAGCACCGACAGTAAGCACCCTCGGGGCGACATGCATGCGTGCACACGCACGCACCGATGTTCATCAGCCAGTGATTTCATTTTCAGTTTTTTTTTGTTTTTTTTACAGCCGGATTCTGCTTTGACCGCGCTGACCATTGACCTCCCGTTGACCGTTTGTCCTAATATTTAGGTGATTTGAAAGCTCTCGACCACCTCAACCTGGCGGGCTTGTCAGACTTACAATCCACTCAATGGGTTGAGCTGTGTTCAAGGTCAAAGTACACCTAGAATACAGCCAAATGGCTGTGGACAGCCGAAAAGGAGATCACTCACCAGACCCCCCCCCTCCCCCCCCCAACCACCCGCGCCCCCCCCCACACACCGCTCCCCCCCACCAAATCCCCCGCACCCCCCCCCCCCCCCCCCCCACCCACCACCCACCCACCACCCACCACCCCACGCACCCACCCCCCACTCACCCCCCACCCACCCCACGCACTCCCCCACCACCCACCACCCACCCACGCCCCCCCACCTACCCACCCACCTCACCCACTCACAGGTGCCCCACCCCCCCCACCCACCCACCCCCCACCACCACCACCCACCCCTCACCCACCTCACCCAACCCACGCACACCACACCCACGCACCACCCGCCCACCACACCACTCCCACCCACCTACGCACACCCACTCACCCACCCGTACCACCCACCCCACCCCCCCGCACCCACCCCCCCCCCACCCCCCCCCCGCCCCCACCCACCCACGCACCACCCACCGCCCACCCACTCACGCACACACTCACCCACCACTCACCCCCCCCCGCCACCCCCCGCCACCCATCCACCCCACCCACCCTCCCTGCCGTAGAGTTATTTGTGGAGGCAGCGCTGATTCTTGCCTACATCGCGCCGTTCGTCGCGATTCTGGGGCACCTGCCGCCTGCTGCCTGCCACCTGCCGCGCCGGGCGTGGAACGCGGTGTTCTGGGTGGTGAGCGTCCCGTTGTTCGGACACGTCCCGACCGGCGTGTGCACCCTCATGCGGACCGGCATGGACATCCCCTTCTTCGCAATCATCGCATGGATCGAGCCGCTGGGCGCGAGCGCGTGGTGGGTGCGCGCGGCGATCCTGCTCCCGCTGCCGCAGCTGCTCATGTTGTGTGCGTGCTCCTCCGGGCAGCGAGGCGTCGGTGCGACGTGCACGCGCGAGGCGTGGGGCACGCTCAGCGGCCAGGTCAACTTGGTGGCGTTTGTGGCGCTGCGCGCGGGTGTGCCGCTTGCGGTCAAGGCCGCTGTGTGGTGGTGGCAAGTCAGCGCACGCCGTGGTGGCAAGGCAAAGCAGGAGTGATTTGCTGGGGCTCTGTATGCTTAGCTAGTTGGAGGGGGGCGGGGGGCAGGGAACAGGGGTATACCTGGGCCATAGTTTTTTTTCTTCTTGTAGCCCGCCCGCCGAAGGGCGCTTTCAGTGTTTGTCGTCGTTGCTCACACGCTCAGGTTTTACATGTACGCGCTTGAGGACCTCGGGGCGTGAGTTAAGGCCTAGACGACCGTAGACTCGGTGAGCCTGTACCTACAATGATATATTTTTCAACATGAGTTAAGTGATTCTTGAGACACTTTAGCCAGCGCAGCGGATTCTTCTTTTTAGTATTTTGACTTGAGCTACAGGGGGAAAACCATTCTTCTCTTAATAGCTAGGTCCCAAAATGATGCGTCCATCGGGATTTGGCCCCTGGGCGGGTGAGGTTTGAGAGTATCCAACTTTGCCTACCACCTGCTTGCTAGATGGCATTCCCTCCGGGGGTGTTTTTGAAGGGGAGGTGGCGCCACACGCGTGCGGTGGCGGGTGCGGTGTGGTCGCTGAGTAGAGTGCTGCGGCGGGTGTGCTACTAGCCCCGCTTCCGGTGGTCTGGGGGAGGTCTTTTTGGTCCCTTCATGGTTTTATACCTTGGGTCCGCCCTCGGACCATTTGAGGGGCTGGGTCTGCAGCCTGCACAGTGGTGCTGCTTGCTTGGCGCCCGCAACCAAGTGTGGATGGCGTCACCGTGGGCTACTTGTAGCTTGACCTTTTGTGGGCCTTGAGCCTTGTTTCTCGAAGTCCCACTGGAGCTTTGGAACCGTACGTGTGACCGCCAGAAGTGGATTGTAACCAAACATCATCAACTTTGACACTGTTTAATTACACTTTACTTGCTCATTTTAGCTGGGGGGTCGAAACATTAATCACATGATGATGTTTGGTTACAATCCACTTCTGGCGGTCACACGTACGGTTCCAAAGCTCCAGTGGGACTTCGAGAAACAAGGCTCAAGGCCCACAAAAGGTCAAGCTACAAGTAGCCCACGGTGACGCCATCCACACTTGGTGGCGGGCGCCAGGCAAGCAGCACCACTGTGCAGGCTGCACACCCAGCCCCTCAAATGGCCAGAGGGCAGACCCAAGGTATAAAACCATGAAGGGACCAAAAAGCCCCCCCCCAGACCACCGGAAGCGGGGCTAGCAGCACACCCGCCGCAGCACAGATAGAAGCTAACCGAGGCTACGGTTCACGTCGTACACGTATGGGGGGCTCTACTAGGAGAGCCCACACGGCCACGCAGCGCTGCGTGCTAGCGCGCCAGCATACCAGCGCCTCACGCGCTCCCTTCAGGCGCTCGAGCCCTGCCGCCGCACGCTGCTCGTCCTGCCCGCCCGAGGGTGCTTTCGCCGTTTGTTGTTGGTGTTGCTCACGCGCTCGCGTTCATGCACTCGCCTTCATGCGCTCTGCCAGGCTCTTGATCCCTGCCGCCTGTGCAGCCTGACCTGCCGCCGCATGTGCAGCTTGCCCGCCCAACGGTGCTTTCGCCGTTTGCCGTTGTCGGTGCCCACGTGCTCGCCTCCATGCGCTCTGCCAGACACTTTAGCCCTGCTGCCGCGCGACGCTCGTCCTGCCCGTCCGAAGGCGCCTGACCGTTAGTCGTTGCTCACGCGCTCGCCTGCATGAGCTCTGCCAGACGCCCAAGCCCTGCCGCCTGTGCACTGCTCGTCCTACCCGCCTGGGGGCGCCTTCGCCGTTCCTCGCTGTCGTTACTCACGCGCTCGCGTTCATGCGCTCTGCCAGACGCTCAAGCCCTGCCGCCGCACACTGCTCGTCCTGCCCGCCCGAGGGTGCTTTCGCCGTTTGTCATTGTTGTTGCTCACGCGCTCGCGTTCATGCACTCGCGTTCATGCGCTCTGCCAGGATCTTGAGCCCTTGCCGCCTGTGCGGCCTGCCCTGCCGCCGCCTGTGCAGCCCCGCCCAAGGGTTCTTTCACCGTGTGTCGTTTTCGTTGCTCGCGTGCTCGCCTTCATGCGCTCTGCCAGGCGCTTGAGCCCTGCCGCTGCGCGCTGCTTGTTCTGCCCGTCCGAGGGAGCTTTTGCCATTTGTCGGTGTTGTGGCTCACGCGCTCGCCTTCACGCGCTCTGCCAGACGCTCAAGCCTTGCGGTCGCGCTGCTCGTTCTGCCCGCCCGAGGGCGTCTTCGCCGCTTGTCATTGTTGTGGCTGACGCACTCGCCTTCATGCGCTCAGTCAGGCGCTTGAGCCCTTTAGCCGCGCACTGCTCGTCTTGCCCGCCCGAGGGCTTTGACGTTTGTCGTTGTTGTTGCTCACGCGCTCGCGTTCGTGCGCTCGCCTTCATGCGCTCTGCCAGGCTTTTGAGCCCTGCCGCCTGTGCAGCCTGACCTGCTGTGTGTGTACTGCTGGGTGGTCAATTTTACAGTCTGCTGGATGGCTCTGAAGGCAACTCGAGTTGTGCTTTCGCACCCTGAAACTGCACACCACCCGCGCAGGCCCACGTGTGCGTGTGCGTGTGCGTGTGTGACCAATCACACAGGCCAACGGGTGTGTCTGCGTAGCAGCTAGTTGACTGAGGTCGCCTAGTCTGCTCGGCCGGCCCTCCTCAATACCACGCCCCAAGGGAGCGTCACGTAAACTGTACACTGTAAATGATGATGATGATGATGTTTGTTTACAATGATGATGAGAGTTTTACAATCCACTTCTGGCGGTCACACGTACGGTTCCAAAGCTCCAGTGGGACTTAGAGAAACAAGGCTCAAGGCCCACAAAAGGTCAAGCTACAAGTAGCCTACGGTAACGCCATCCACACTTGGTGGCGGGCGCCAAGCAAGCAGCACCACTGTGCAGGCTGCACACCCAGCCCCTCAAATGGCCAGAGGGCGGACCCAAGGTATAAAACCATGAAGGGACCAAAAAGCCCTCCCCCAGACCACCGGAAGCGGGGCTAGTAGCACACCCGCCGCAGCACTCTACTCAGCGACCACACCGCACCCGCCACCGCACGCGTGTGGCGCCACCTCCCCTTCAAAAACACCCCCAGAGGGAATGCCATCTAGCAAGCAGGTGCAGGCACCCGCTCGCCGTCAACGACGAGGCGCGCGCGGTGGAACTGCGCCCGCTTCCCCGCAACCTTGGCGGCGAGGAAAGCGTGCGTGTGTCCATCGCTCACACCGCTGCGCGTAGCCCTACAACAACGCGCATTGCCCCCCCCCCCAACGCGGACTCTGCTGAAACTGAGGCATGCAGACAACACTCGCGCAGGTCCGCGGAAGTGTGTGTGCTCAACGGCGCTGGCCTGCCGGGTGTGCGCATGTGCCCATTGCTCCCGACCCATCCTTCCCTGGTACGCTGGCGCGCTGCGTGGCCTTGCAGGCTCTCCTAGTAGAGCCCCGTAGACGCGTAGTCTGAGTCTTCACTCACGCCTCGGGGGGCCCTCCGGGCGCGCGCATGTAAAACGTGTAACACCTCACAAACGCCGCGCCTAGTCCCACAACGCGGCCTCTGCCGCGGCCGCCTCGCCCGCGACCTGTGCGCCGCGCGCCTGCAGCAGCTCCAGCTCGCGGCGCAGCAGCGTCAGCCGCGCGGCCCAGAATTCGCGGCTCGCGCCGTCGCCGCCGCCGCTCCCGCCGCCGGTGCTGCAACACGCGCCGCCGCCGCCGCCGCCGCCGCCGCCGCGTGCGGCCCCGCTCCCCACCGCCCAGAGCGCGCGCAGCTGCAGGCCCGCGACCACGAGCAGCGCGAGCGCCGCCAGCAGCTGCCACCCCCCGCCCGAGCTCAGCAGCTGGGCCCACGCGCCGCCGCCGCCGCTGCCGCCGCCACCGGGGTGCGCGCCGCGCCGCGCGGCGGCACCGTGGCCCCCGTGCGCGCCTCCGCTGGGGCGGCCGCCGCCTCTGCCGGGGAGGCTGCCGACCGCCACAAACTCGGACCGCGGCTGCGGGCTGTTTGGGATGGAGGGGGCGCCACCACCGAGGCTCACGCGCGCATGGGACGCGGCGCGCCCGGACGACGGGCCCCCGCTGCGAGGGGTGTGTGTTTGTTCGTGTGAGTGTGTGAGTGTGTGTGTGTGTGTGTTTGTGTTTGTGTGTGTGTGTGTGTGTGTGCGCGAGAGGCTGCTGGGGATGAAGGGCGCGCCGCCGCCACCGGCGCTCACGCGCGCGTGGGACGCGCCGCGCCCCGACGACTGGCCCGCGCTGCGAGGGGCACGTGTGTGTGCGTGTCTGTGTGTGTGTGTGTGCGCGCGTGTGTGTGCCCCGGTGCTGCTGCGAGGAGCGCGTGTGCGCATGTGTTGTGTGTGCGTGTGTGTGTGTGTGTTGTAAGGCCGCACCAGCCGCCCATGAGCTTTACACACACGTACACACACACACACACACACACACACATACACGCACATACGGCCTGCAAAGCCCGCACCTGCCCCCCATGAGAGCTGCGGCGTTGAAAGACAGCCGGCTGCGCACCGCGGCCGCGGCGCCCTGGAGGCCCTGCGTGTGTACGTGTGCATGTGTTTGTGCATGCAGGCGCTGCTTGTGTCCCCTCCCCCCACACGCATGCGCAGAGAGAGAGAATGAGAGAGAGAGAGCAAGAGAGCGAGAGAGAGAGAGCTACGCGGCCGCGGCGCCCTGGAGGCCCTGCGTGTGTACGCGCACATGTGTTTGTGCATGTAGACGTGGCGTGTGTCCCCTCCCCCCACACGCACGTGCACAGAGAGAGAGAGCGCAAAGCGGCAGCGGAACCTTGGAGGCCCTGTTGGGTTGCGAGCGTGTGTGTGTGAGTGTGTGTGTGGGCGCGCATGTGTGTACGTGGGCGTGAGTGCGGGTCGTTGTTCAAGGGTGGGGCTGCCAGGCAGCCGGCCGTGCGTACATGCGACACAGGACGGGTTGGGTAAGTGCTTCTTCGATAGGGCGGTTTACCGCATACGGCGGTTTCTGGGCGGAAATAATCAATTGATTATTAAGGGTTTCCCGCCCGATTCTTTTTTGCCAATTTTTGCCGATTTTTGCATTTTTGTTTTCGTTTTTGGCCGAGTTTGGCCGGTTTTGTCTTGGCCGCCATCGGCCAGATAAGAACTCATTAATTGAAATCAATTGAAAAGCACTGGGTTGGGTGCGGAGCCTGCACTGTGGTACTGCTTGCTTGGCGGCCGCCACCAAGTGTGGACAGCGCTACCGATGGCTACTTTTGCAGCTCGACCTTTTGGTGGGCCTTGGGCCAGCTCTCCAAGTCCCGCTGGAGCTACGGAACTGAACGGGTGACCACCGGTAGTGGAGTGTAGACTCTCATCATCATACATGCTGCGAAGTACCAGCCACTACGTGGTAGGCGCTGCCGCGGGCTACTTTTGCAGCTCGACCTTTTGGTGGGCCTTGGGCCAGCTCTCCAAGTCCCGCTGGAGCTACAGAACTGAACGT
>VFSX01000063.1:412500-415000 GCA_016618255.1 Chlamydomonas sp. UWO 241
CCCTCTCTCACTCCCTTCACGCTCACCTGACCAGCCTCGTGCAGCCCCACAGAGCACAGAGCGCTGCGACGGCCCCACTCCTTCCCCTCTCTCACTCCGTGTCTCTCACTCCGTCTCACCCTCAGTCTCACTCCTTCACTCTCACCTGAGCAGCCTCGTACAACACCACGTCCCCCTCGTAGCGCGCAAAGCGCTGCGACAAGCACCCCCACTCCCTCTCACTTCCTCATTCTCGCTCACTCTTATCTCACTCTTGTCCCTCTCTCTGATTTCACCTGAGCAGCCTCGTACAGCACACCATCTCCCTTGTATCGCGCAAACTGTTGGAGCATGCACCCTCACTCTCTCTCACTCCCTCTCACTCTCTCTCACTCTTGTCCCTCTCTTTATCTCACCTGAGCAGCCTCGTACAGCACACCATCTCCCTTGTATCGCGCAAATTGTTGCAACATGCACCCTCACTCTCTCTCACTCTCTCTCACTCTCTCTCACACTCTTGTCCCTCGCACTCTCATCTCACCTGAGCAGCCTCGTACAGCACCACGTCTCCCTCGTACCGCGCAAAGCGCTGTGACACGTAGCAGCTTGTGTGCGAAACGCCCCAGTTGGAGAACGCGCCCTTGATCGGGGAGGTAAACTGCGGAGGGTGGGGTGGGTGGGTAGGTGGGTGGGTGGGGAAGGAGCAGGGAGTAGGTGTGTGTGTGTGTGTGTGTGTGTGTGCGCGCGTGTGTGTGTGATGGTAGCAGCAAGTGTGCAAAACACCCCAGTTGGAAAACACGCACTTGATCGGGGAGGTGAACTGCGGATGGTGTGTGTGCGTGTGGGAGTGGGGGTGGGGGAGGAGCAGGGAACTCGGTGTGTGAAACACCCCAGTTGCTGCGTGTGTATGTGTGCGATGATAGCAGCTCGTGTGTGACCCCCCCTTGGAGAACGCGCCCTTGAGTGAGGAGGTGAACTGTGGATGGTGTGTGTGTGTGTGTGTGTATATGTGTGTGTGTGTGTGTGTGTGTTCGCGGCACAGTTGGATAACACACCCTTGATGGTGGAGGTGAACTGCGGAGGGGTGGGTGGGTGGGTGGGGGAGGAGCAGCAAGGAGGTCGGTGTGTGTGTGTGTGCGTGCGTGCGCGCGTGGTGTGTGTGTGTGTGTGGTGCATGTGTGTGTGTATCGCGCGTGTGTGTGTGTCGCGCGGCCGGTCGGCCTCACCTCTCCGCGTATGTATGCGTGTGTGTGTATTGCGTGTGTGTATCGCGCGGCCGGTCGGCCTCACCTCTCCGCGCCCTCAACGCCGCTGCCAACGCCGTTGCCGCAGTCGCATCTGCCGCAGCCGCTGCCCTCCTCCCCACCTCCCTCACCCCCTCTGCCCCGGCATCCCCCACCTCCACCACTCCCGCCCCCTCCGCCGCCCCCGCCGCCCCCACCCACGCCACTGCAGGCTCCCCCTCCTTCCAGGGGTGGGACCACGCAGCTGGCACCGCCGACTCGCCCACCACCCCCCAGAACGCCCTCACTACCACCGACGCGCACACACCCTCTGAGCTCTCTAACCCCGGCACAGGGTTCGCAGACTACCTCTTGGAGGCCGCATATGCGGCCTCCAAGAGGTGCAGCACCCCGGCTCCGGTAGCCAGCAGCTCGAAGAGAATGGCTACCACTTCATCTGGTCCGGTGGGACCAAACACACCCACGGCGTCGGCGCCCTCCTCAGCCCTGACACCGCCAAGCTCCTCATCAAAGAGGGCGGCTACGCCGCACTCAGCGACCGCATCCTCGTCCTACGCTTCCGCCCCGCCGGCGCCCCTCCCGTCACCGCAGTCATCGCTCACGCCCCCACAGACGCCGCGGATGTCGCAGTCGCCAAGAACGCGTTCTACAAACAACTCCACCGCAACGTGCTCTCCCAAACCCCCGCAAACCACTTCCTTTTGGTCCCAGGCGACTTCAACGCCAAGATCACAGCGGCATCCCCCGACGCCCACCCGTCGGTGGGTCCGTACGCCTGCCCCCCCCTCAACCGCCCCTCCTCCTTCTTCCCTCCCTACTCCCCCCTTGCCGGGTTCCACCACAAACCTGGCATCAGCGACAACGGCCACCGGCTTCTCGACCTGTGTGCCGCCCACAATCTTGCCGTCACCTACACCTTCTTCCCCCACCCCCCTTGGAGCGTATTTTCCTGGTACAGCAACACCCCAAAGGATTGCAACATCCCAGACTACATCCTCGTCCGCCGCCCTCACCTGGGCTCCGTGCAAGACGTGCGAGCTCGATGCCCCAAGACCCGGGGACTTGACACCATCGCCCGCTCTGACCACGCCCTTGTCACCGCGCGCATCCTCTTCCGCTTCTCCAGAGCCTGGAACATCACCCACTCCCGCCGTCCTCCTCCGCCCTCCCGCTATTTCACCGACCTGCTCCGAGACCCACACGCGGCTCCACTTGCGGCAGCAGTCGAGGAGGCCCTCGCCACCCTCCCCCCTTCCCCGACCCCCCCCACCCTGGAC
>VFSX01000063.1:420000-432500 GCA_016618255.1 Chlamydomonas sp. UWO 241
GTGAGCGCGCGACTAATCCCCAAACTCCACCCCCTTTGACCCTCGAAGTTCCTAGACCCCCCAAACCTGCCACCACACTGAATCCACGAACCCCCAAAACACACCTCATAGAACTGCTGAGGCGTCGCTGGGAGCTCCACTGACATGAGCAGTTTGGAGTCTTGATGGCGCTCCGGCAGGGGGCCGGCCTCGATGCCAGCCCTGGTGTGTGTGTGTGTGTGTGTATGTGTGTGTGTGTGTCAGCTCCACATGCATGAGCAGTTTGGAGTCTTGGTGGTGGTCCGGCAGGGGTCCAGCTTCGATGCCGGTGCTTTGGTGTGTGTGTGTATGCATGTGTGTGTGTGTGAGTGTGTGTGTGTGTGAGCTCCACTGACATGAGCAGTTTGGAGTCTTGGTGGCGCTCCGGCAGGGGTCCGGCCTTGATGCCAGCCCTGGTGTGTGTGTGTGTGTGCGTGCGTGTGTGTGGAAGCTCCACAGGCATAAGCAGTTTGGAGTCTTGGTGGCGTTCCGGCAGGGGTCCAGCCACGATACCAGCCCTGGTGTGTTGTGTGTGTGCGTGTGTGTGTGTGTGTGTGTGTGTGTGTGTGTGTGTGTCAGCTCCAATGGCATGATCAGCTTTATGAGTCTTGGCGGCGATCCGGCAGGGGGCCGGCCTCGATGCTGGCCCTGGTGTGTGTGTGTGTGTGTGTGTGCGTCAGCTCCACAGACATGGGCAGCTTTGAGTCTTGGTGGCGGTCCGGCAGGGGGCCGGCCTCGATGCTGGCCCTGGTGTGTGTGTGTGTGTGTGTGTGTGTGTGTGTGTGTGTGTGTGTCCCCACTCTGTGGGCGCCCCACTCTGTGGGCGCGTCCTGCGCCCGCGCAGTCATCGCCGCCGCCTACGTTGACCCCCCTTCACCCATGCCGCCGCCGATTCTCGCCGCCTCTCCTCCTCCGTTCGCCCTCTGTCGTCGGGCTGTCAATTCAGCAGCCAGTCGACGCATGCATCCAGGAGCTCAGTCCATCCGCTCTCTCTCGCACGCCCTCCACATGGCAAAAAACACGTGACGCCCTACCGCACAGATTTTCCTCCCCCCGCAGCTCTGCAGCTTCAGACAACGGAGCCCAGGTATCTCAGTGCCATCACTTCGACCGCCATGCGGCCCGGGCCAACGCTCAACTTGAGCTACCGAGTTCCTCCAGCCCGTCCGCCCACCGCCCACCGCCCAGTCGTTCATTCGACCCCACGCCCCACCTCAAGAGACCCACCGCTTATCCCACTGCTGCCCCGTCGACCTCCATACACCCACATGCTCGTCACATGGAGTTGCCCCTCCCCATGCACCCCATGCACCCCCCCCCCATGCTACCAGCGCCTATGTATGCGTCATGTGGCCGGGCCACAGTGTGGCTCCCTCCTCTCTCACCTCTCCTCCCTCCCTTCTCCTGTCTTCCACCCCTCCATCCCCACTGCACCCCACCCCATCCTGTGCCCCCCGCCCCTCCTCACCCTCCCCCGCCCTCACCCTCTCCCTCCGACTACCCTCCCGCTGCCTCCCTCCCACTGCCCCCCACTTGCACAACTACCGCTGTTCGGACACGACTTCGCTCTATGCCGGCGGCGCCATCACCTTCTCCCGGCTCACGCCGGTGACTTTTGCGCCCACTCCGTCACGTTCTACGCCCTCCGCAAACATCCATCTCTTCAACTTCACACGCGACATCCCCGAGCGCCCCGAGTTCGCCGAGCGAGTCACCACCGAGTGGATCATCTTAGCATGATTTCCACAACTGTGGAAGTCCTTCTACCGACACCTAGGTTAAACTCAGTCGAGGCGGATTGACGAACACAGCCGTCAATAACCCGCCACTGCCCCTTTCCCCCACTGCTTTACAAATGGGGTTTTTCACCCTCTTGCTGGCGCACGGTTGGTCTCCCGCCTTCAAACGGAATCTCCTCAATTGATGACTAGAACCAGCCTATCTAGGTCTGCCGTGCAGAGTTCTCTGTGACGATATCTCTCTCTCTCTCTGTGTGTGTGTGAGTGTGAGTGTGTGTGTGTGCGTCAGCTCCACAGGCATGAGCAGTTTGGAGTCTTGGTGGCGGTCCGGCAGGGGGCCGGCCTCGATGCCGGCCCTGGTGTGTGTGTGCGTGTGTGTGTGTGTGTGCGTGTGTGCGTGGTGTGTGTGCGTGTGTGTGTGTGTGTGTGTGTGTGTGTGTGTGTGTGTCAGCTCTACAGGTATGCGCAGTTTGGAGTCTTGGTGGCGGTCCGGCAGGGGTCCGGCCTCGAGCCAGCCCTGGTTTGTGTGTGTGTGCATGTGTGTGTGTGTGTGTGTCAGCTCCACTGACATGAGCAGCTTGGAGTCTTGGTGGCGGTCCGGCCGGCCCTGGTGTGTGTGTGTGTGTGTGTTTGTGTGTGTGTGTGTGTGTGTGTCAGCTCCACAGACATCAGCAGTTTGGAGTCTTGGCGGCGGTCCAGCACGTGGCTCGGTCTCGATGCCAACCCTGGTGTGCGTGTGTGTGTGTGTGTGTGGTGTGTGGTGTGTGTGTGTGTGTGTGTGTGTCAGCTCCACAGACATGAGCAGGTTGGAGTCTTGGTGGCGGTCCGGCCGGCCCTGGTGTGTGTGTGTGTGTGTGTTTGTGTGTGTGTGTGTGTGTGTCAGCTCCACAGACATCAGCAGTTTGGAGTCTTGGCGGCGGTCCAGCACGTGGCCCGGTCTCGATGCCAACCCTGGTGTGTGTGTGTGTGTGTGTGTGTCAGCTCCACAGACATCAGCAGTCTGGAGTCTTGGCGGCGGTCCAGCACGTGGCCCGGTCTCGATGCCAACCCTGGTGTGTGTGTGTGTGTGTGTGTATGTGCGTGCGTGTGTCACCGGCACCTCAATCGCCATGTGCAGCCCACCACTGGCGCCCTGGTGTGTGTGTGTGTGTGTGTGTGTGTGTGTGTATGTGCGTGTGTCACCGGCAGCTCAATTGCCATGCGCAGCCCACCACTGGGCGCCGCAATCAACCAATACAATCAAGCAATCAACCAATACAATCAAGCAATCAACCAATACAATCAAGCAATCAACCAATACAATCAAGCAATCAACCAATACAACCAAGCAATCAACCAATACAATCAAGCAATCAACCAATACAATCAAGCAACCAATACAATCAAGCAATCAACCAATACAATCAAGCAACCAGTACAATCAACCAATCAACCAAAACAATCAAGCAACCAATACAATCAACCAATCAACCAATGCACCACACCCTGGACACACATCCAACTAGGCTCCCACACGTCTCCTCAGCCTGCGTCCTCCCCATCCTCCTCATCTCTCTCTTGCTCCTTCTCGCTCTCCCAAACAAGCACCCCCCCACCCCACCCCACACACGCACACATTGGTTGTTTGCGCCAACATAGGCGTCCCACACACTGTTAATTTGGCCGCATCCAGCCCCCCCCCCCCCCCCCGCGCGTCTCCTCCGCTCGCATCCTCCTCCTTCCCCAAATCTCCCCCCCTCACTCCGTCATGCACACCCAAACAAGCAGCGCCACACACATGAAGCATGTGGAACGCGCCAATACTTTGTCCTTTCTTTATCAAGACGTCCCACAAAATGTTAAATCAACCGAATCCAGCCACACCCACCACACGTCTCCTCCGCCCGCGTCGTCCTCCTCCCCGTCGTCACCGTCGTCGTCATCTTCGTTCGGATCCTGTGTGTGTGTGTGTGTGTGCGTATGTGTGCGTGTGCGTGTGTGCATGTGCACGTGTGTGTGTGTGTGTACGTGTGTGTGTGTGTGTGTGCGTGTGTGTGTGTGTGTGTGTTTTCATCTTTGTTCGGGTCCTGTACGTGTGTGTGTGTGGATGTATGTGTGAGTGGAGTGATGTGTGTGTGTGTGTGGGGGGGCGTGTGTCATCATTGTTCGGGTTCTGTGAACGTGTCTGTGTAGACCCCCCCCCCAGCATCCCAGATGCGCTGCCTTTAGGAGCGCCCCACACGACTGTAAAATCCAGCACCAGCATCATCATGATCATCGTCATCAGATGGTGCACTTGCCTAGGAAGTCGCCCCCTCGGGTAGTCCCCCCCCCCCCTCCCCATTATGACATGTGCATCTGTCGGGGCTCCGCCAGGGGTATGTAGATGCACACACACACACACACACACGCACACACACACACACACACACGCACACACGCGCGCACACACACAGACGCCCCACACACACGCACACACGCCCCCCCAGCCATCCCAGATGGTGAACTCGCCTGGGCAGTCCCTCCATCCACGCCAGATGAGCGCGAGTGGTGAGGCGGGAGCGGAGGGTGCCCCGCGCGCGACCCTGCGTGCGCGTGCGTGTGTGTGTGCGCGTGCGTGCATGTGTGTGTGTGTGTTAAAGTTTCAACGTTTTTCTCTCTCTATGTCTGTGTGTGTGTGTGTGTGTGTGTTTGTGTGTTTGTAGCCCCCCCCCCCCCCCCGGTAGAAGCTAATGGAGCGCGCGTGTTGAGGCGGGAGCGGCGGGTACCCCGCGCGCGATCCTGCGTGCGCGCGCGTGTGTGTGTGTGTGTGAAAGTGTTAACGTATGTCTCTCTCTCTCTCTCTGTGTGTGTGTGTGTGTGTGTGTTTGTGTGTTTGTAGCCCCCCCCCCCCCCCCCCGCCCCCCGGTAGAAGCTAATGGAGCGCGCGTGGTGAGGCGGGAGCAGTGGGTGCCCCGCGCGCGACACTGCGTGCGCGCGCATGTGTGTGTGTTTGTGTGTGTGTGTGTGTGGAAGGGGTGGGGTGGGGGTGGCTGTGCGTGCGTGCGAGTGTGTTTGATAGGGGGGGGGGCTGTGTGTGTGTGTGTGTGTGTGTGTGTGTGAGGGCCCCACCCCCACCCCCACCCCACACACACCTGCACCGCGCCCCGGAGCGCACTGCCGCCCTCACCCGCAGTGGCCGCCCGGCACACACAAACACACACACACACACGCACACACACACACACACACACCATACAACCCCCCCGCCAAGCACACACATGCGACCGCGCCCCCCCAGCGCACTGCCGCCCGCCGCTTGCCACCCGCCCTCACCCAAAGTGGCCGTGCTGCACATACACACACACACACAGAGAGAAAGAGAGACATTCGTTACACATTCGTTACACACACACACATATTCACACACACACACACACACACACTCACACTTACACACAACAGGCCGTGGCTTGAGCACGCACATGCGGCGCATGCGGCACATCTGCATGTTGAAACCACACACACAAACACACACACACACACACACCTGCTGCGCCGGCCCTGCCGCGCCCCCTGCCCGCAGCTGCCGCGCTGCCCCCCTCGTCGTTACCGGACAACTGCCAGTCCGTGTCCCCGGTGGTTGCGCGGCGCATGCTGGTGCCCGCGCTGCGGCCTGATGTGCGTGTGTGTGTGTGTGTGCGCGCGTGTGTGTGACTGCCAGTCAGTGTCGCCGGTTGTAGCGCGGCGCATGCTGGTGCTCACGCTGCGGCCTGGTGTGTGTGTGTGTGTGTGTTTGTTGCATGGTGGTGCTCGCGCAGCGGCCTGGTGTGTGTGTGTGTGTGTCTGTCTGTGTGTGTCTGTGTGTGTGTGTGTGTGTGTGTCGCATGTTGGTGCTCGCGCTGCGGCCTGGTGTGTGTGTATGTGTGTGTGTGTGTGTGTTGCATGCTGGTGCTTGCGCTGCGGCCGTGTGTGTGTGTGTGTGTGTGTGTGTGTGTCGCATGCTGGTGCTCGCGTCGCGGCCTAGTGTGTGTGTGTGTGTGTGTGTGTCGCATGCTGGTGCTCGCGTCGCGGCTTAGTGTGTGTGTGTCTGTGTGTGTGTGTGTGGTTTCATCACGCAGCTGTTGCGCGGCGCATGCTGGCGATCGCACCGCGGCCTGGTGTGTGTGTGTGTGTGTGTGTGTGTGTGCGAGTGTGGACTCATCTAGTACGCCTGCCCGGGGGTCGCGCTCGCAAGTGGTGGTGAGCCCCCCCCCCCCCCAGAGATGTTGTGCCCCCTGTTGCGGATCCTGTTGCGGTAAAGGAGGTGAGCCCCCCCCCCCTCCCTCCCTGTGACGTCTGTTGTGGCCCCTGTTGCGGATCCTGTTGCGGGTCCTGTTGCGGCCCCCCGCCCTCCCTCTGAACGTCTGTTGTGCCCCCCCCCCTCCGCCCACCTTAAAGAGGCGGCTATTGCGCCTGTTGCACCCCTGTTGAGCCCTTGCTTCGGATCCTGCTGCGGCAACACCGCAACGCCGCAGCACCTCTGCAACACCTCTGCAACACCACTGCAACATCCCGCCTATCTCTGCAGCCGTCTGGTGTGCCCTTCGTTGCAGACCCTCTTTCGGAATCCTGTTGCAGACCCTGCTGCACCCCTTGTTGCCCCCCCTATTGCGACCCTGTTTCGAAATCCTGTTGCGGATCCTGTTGCACACCCTGTTGCGGCAACAACGCCCCCCCCCCCCTTGCCCACCTCTGAAACCGTCTGGTGTGCCCCTTGTTGCTGACTCTGTTTCGGCACCACCGCACCACCGCAGCACATCTGCAACACCTCTGCATCACCACAAAATCCCCCCTCCCGCCCACCTCTGAAGCCGTCTGGTGTTCTCCTTGTGGCAGATCCTGTTTCGGATCCTGCTGCACCCCCTGTTGCACCCCCAATTGCGACCCTGCACCAAAATCCTGTTGCGGATCCTGTTGCGGATCCTGTTGCGGCACCACCGCAACACCCCCGCCCACCTCTAAAGCCGTCTGGTGTGCCCCTTGTCTCAGATCCCCCAGCGGGATAACCGGGGTGCGACTTGATGCACCCCCCTGTTGCGGATCCTGTAGCGGATCATATTGCATTACCGGAACCACCGGGACCCCCCCCTCCCCTCCTCCGCCCATCTCTGCAGCCGTCTGGTGTGCCCCTTTACTCGGATCCTGCCGGGGCACCACCGCGGTGCGACCACAGCACGGCAATGAGCCGGTTTCAGCCCCCTGTTGCGGATCCTGTTGCCCCCCCCCCCCCCCCCCCCCCCCGTTGCCCACCTCTGAACCCGTCTGGTATCCCCTCGTCTCGAATCCTGCCGCGGCACCGCCGCACCAAAGCAACACCTCTGCAATACCTCTGCAACATCTCTGCAACACCTCGGCAACACCACAACACCGCGACACCCCCGCCCACCTCTGAAGCCGTCTGGTGTGCCCCTTGTTGTTTTGGATCCCGCTGCACCCTCTGTTGCACCCCCTGTTGCGACCCTGATTCGAAATCCTGTTGCGGATCCTGTTGCAGACCTTGTTGCGGCACCCCATCCCCGGCCCACCTCTGAATCCGTCTAGTGTCCCCCTTGTCTCGAACCCGCAGAGGGATAACCGGGGTGCGACTTGTTGAACCCCCCTGTTGCGGATCCTGTTGCGGATCACATTGCAACACCGGAACCACCGAGCCCCCCCCTCCCCTCCTCCGCCCACCTCTGAAGCCGTCTGGTGTCCCCCTTGTCTCGGATCCTGCCGCGGCACCACCGGGGTGCGACCAGAGCGCGGCAATGAGCCGGTACGCGTTCTCTCGTGCGAGGAACGATGTGAAGAAGTCGCGCTTGCCCCTGTCGTCCTCGATCTGAGGAAGAGGAGCGCATGTGTGTGGGGTGGGGTGGGGTGAGGTGGGGTTGTGTGTGTGTGTGTGTTTGTGTGTGTGTGTGTGTGTAGGGACGCACCTCGATTGAGTTGGGGAACCGGATGTGCCTCTACTTCCGCACTGCACGCATAGTGTGTGTTTATGTGTGTGTGTGTGTGTGTGTGTGTGAGTTTGTAGGAACACACCTCGATTGAGTTGGGGAACCGGAAGTGCCGCTTCTTCCGCACCGCCACGATGCTCGAAAACGGCAGGACGACCTTGCGCACGTAGCCAAAGAGGTTGGTGCTGAAGCAGACTGGACGAGGAGGTTGGTGTGTGTGTGGGTGGTGGTGGTGGCGGTGTCTGGTGGTTGGTGGATGGGACACTCGGTCCGGGGTGGGGGTTGCGGGGCAAATGCCCACACACACACACACCGCCCGTTTTCCCTCCCGGCTGATACTCGGTCCACTCCTCCCCTCCCTCCCCGTGGGCCCCCCCACCCACTCACAAACGCACGCACACACACACACACACACACATAGAAGGGTGTGACACACACGCACACGCTCGCACACACACACACGTACACACACACACGAACGCACACACACCGTGGTGGTCAAACACGTACAGCCGCCCCTGCAGCAGGAAGCGCTTGCGCAGCGCACAGTGGAACTCGTCTAGCAGCGTCTCGCTGTCTGGGATTTCAAACCAGCGGCACAGGGCCTGGGGCATCGAGGGTGGGTTGTGTGTCGCACGTGGGTTGTGTGTGTGTGTGTGTGTGTGTGTGTGTGTGTGTGTGTGTGTGTGTCGTGTGTATGTGTGTGTGGGGGGGGGGGGCGGCTCTCAGTGTGGTGCATGTGGCGCATCTGGGGCCCATGAACACAGCATGGGGCTGCGCAGCATCCATGGGGCTGTGTAGCATCAGGGAGATGACATGCATTTCACACCTGAGTCTTGTTTTGCCCCATGCCCCATGGCATGCGACTTGCACTCCTCGCCGATCCCGCCGTGTCGGAAGATGCGCGCGGGGGAGCGTTGTGCTCAGGAGGGGGCGAACCACCGTCGTGGCCATGTGGCTGAAGGCCAGCAAGGGCGAATGGGCTGTCCTCGGCAGGCTCCGAACGTGCAAACGGTTTATCAGCCTGGCGCGGTGAGCCGCCGCCCGACATGATCTAGCAGCCAACGTCACTGATCAAAAAAGCTTGAATACAGTGTGGTGTGGCACTTGTTGGAGGCTTGCGATGGGCGCAAGCTTGCGCACAAATGGCAATTCGACGCTGCTGTTGCGGAAAACTACGAAGTGTGGCGCAGGTTGTGTGGGGCCAAATCGGAGCCAATTGAGAAGGGCAAGTACTTAGCAGGCGTAACGCGTCATGCGGCGCAGTAGTGCGGCTCTTGCGATGGGTGGCACTCTTCCCGAGGTGCATACCCAGGGCACCAAGGTCTGGTGCTCAGTCGCTGAGTCCTGGGAGAAGGCGACAGTGGTTCGCGTGGAGGCCAACGGCCAGCTTGTCGTCAGGCTCGAAACTGGGAGGGAGGCAAATGTGAAGCCGGGAGACGCGCCAATTCAGAATCCTGAGATGCGCGACGGTGTTGAGGTGAGCGTCATACCAATGACATGCTCCATCCACGGATGAATCGGGGGGAGACAGAGAAGGGGGACACCCTAACGCCCCACGCAAACGGCCCATTCGAGTGTCAGATCTGCAGCGCACCTGGCGCCGCCCGAATTCACAGATGATCCGCAGTGTGCACCGTTATCTGCCAATGCCATCACACGCATGCACGCTCCTCCAAGGGTAGGGTACCGTTGCTTGCATGCATGTACTCGTTTGGGACGACCATGCACCTGCGCATGGCAGCACGACATGATGTGTGCGTGCCATGCCCTGCTTCTGCCCACCAGCCCTTGCCATGCCGGCTTGCGTATGCACCCAGGCACGCGTGTCTGTGTGTGTGTGTGTGTGTGTGTACGTGCAGCTGCTGATGCTGCACGCTACTACGCATACTCCACAGCAGTGCATTGGATGCTGGCGTGCTGCTGGTGGTAGCGCTGTTGCTGGGAGTGAAGGCCCCGATGCAGGCATGCATGCAAGATGCCGTGCCACTCGCCCTGCACCAAGCATGGCGCGTCTGCCACACCTGCATGCCCCCCCCCCCCTTTCGTCCCCAACGCGTGCACACACACACACACACACACACACATACATACATGCACACAGTAACGCGGGGTTTCCAGCTTCGCAGGCTACTCTTCTACTAGAGACACGCGCCGATACTCCAGCACACTGAAGTACTAGAGTACCGCCGGCTCCCGGCCGATAGACTACCGCTCCCGCCGGCTAGACTACCCCAAACAGCGTCTCTGAGAGACATGTCTGGCAAGGAGCATATAGGAGAGGACCTTCCTCAGGGTCACAGTAGTGGCCTTGTGGCCAGTCAAGCCGGCAGAGCCGACTGGCGCTGACTGGAACGGTCCCCGCCTGGCAGTGCATGGCTGTCCAGCTCTCGTTTGCATGGGGCTCAGCCGGCGCCCCATGCCTCATACACACACACACACAAAGTGGTTCCGAGCACACAATTCGTGTTAGCACACACACACACACACACTCGCGGTCCAACTAAACCGCGCCACGTGCATGCCCGCACTCGCAACACGGCCGCAACATGACACGACAGCCTGCTCAATCCAGGCATGCGCATGCGCCACACCCAAAATCCACCCACGCAACCCACACTTACTCGCAACTGCCACCCGCAGCATCATAACACAGCACAAGCCGCCCAGTGACACAACTAACATCTGCCATTCTTGACCGCCAGTGGCACAACTAACAACTGCCACTCACAACCGCCCACAACAACCGCAGCAGGACACGCCACGCCTTCCCTACCAGAAAAATCCAAGCATACTCTTCACACGCTCAAGCCACCCAACCTAACTCACGACCGCCGTCTGCAACAGGAAACGCCACCCACTCACAAAACCACTGCAACACCACCGCAACAGGGCACGACGCGCCTGCCCTGCCTCCACAACCTCTACAATCTTAAGCCACCCGGACTCACTAACTAACAACTGCTGCCCACATCAGGAAACCCACTTTTTTCAACTGCCACTCGCAACTTCACCGCAACACCACCGCAACACCACCGCAACACCACTTGCAACCCCACCTTCAGCACCACCGCAACACCACTTGCAACACCATCTTCAGCACAACCGCAACACCACCGCAACAGGACATGACGCGCCTGCCCTACCTGCACGAGCCAGGTGTGCTTTACACGCCTTCAAGCCACCCGACCCAACTTACAACTGCCACCAGCAACAGCACGCCAGTCTACAACTGCCACTCGCAACACCACCGCAGCACCAACTTAACACCACCGCAACACCACTGCAACACTACCGCAGCACCACCGTAACAACACCGCAACATCACCGCAACACTCCCACAATACCACCGCAAAACCAACGCAACAGGACATGACGCGCCTGCCCTACCTCCACGAGCCAGGCGTTCTCCACAGACCCCCACCCTAAACCCTTGACCCTTGACCCTTGACCCTTGACCCTTGACCCTTGACCCTTGACCCTGAACCCTAGACCCCAAATCTCAAACCATGACATGACGCGCCCGCCCTACCTTCCAGCCGTGCTCTACACACGCTCAAGCCACCTAACCCAACTCACAACTTGCGTCTGCAACAGGAAACGTCACCCACTCACAAACCACCGCAACACCACTGCAACACCACTGCAACACCACCGCAACAGGACACGACGCGCCTGCCCTACCCCCACGAGCCAGGCGTGCTCTACACCCTCACCCCCCTGAACCCTGAACCCTAAACCCTAAACCCTAAACCCTAAACCAGGACATGACGCGTCTCCCCTACCTGCACGAGCCGGGCGTGCTCTACAACCTCAAGTCGCGCTACGCGTTCAACGACATCTACACGTACACCGGCTCGATCCTCATTGCGGTCAACCCGTTTGCGAACCTGGCGCACCTCTACGGCCCACACATGATGGACCAGTACAAGTGAGTGGGTGGCAGAGAGGAAGAGGCAGAGAGAGACAGAGAGAGAGAGAGTCTGAAGAGAGCGGCAGAGAGAGAGAGAGAGAGAGAGAGAGAGAGAGGCGGAGAGAGGCAGAGAGAGAGAGAGAGAGAGAGAGAGAGAGAGGCAGAGAGAGAGGCAGAGAGAGGCAGAGAGAGGCAGAGAGAGGCAGAGAGAGAGAGAGAGAGAGAGACATGCAGAGAGTTGCAGAGAGAGAGAGAGAGAGAGAGAGAGAGAAGAGAGGCAGAGAGAGGTACAGAGAGGCAGAGAGAGAGAGAGAGAGAGAGAGAGAGAGAGACATGCAGAGAGATGCAGAGAGAGAGAAGCAGAGAGAACGTTGCAGTTCTCACCGCAAGGGCAGCGTCGATAACGGCTCTCGCCTGCACACACCCCGACATCGTACACACACGCACATGCACATGCACACACACACACACACGTGCACACATGCCCCCCCCCCCACACATACGCCCACTCCCCTCCCCGCACCCCACACCCCACCCCACCCATCCACCCCCAGGGCGGCCGAATTCGGCGAGCTGTCTCCGCACGTCTACGCCATTGCGGACGCCGCGTTCCAGCAGATGCGCAAGGAGGGGAAGGGGCAGTCGATCCTCGTGAGCGGTGCGTCCCTGAAGCAATCGTTTGTTTGCCAACGTCTGAGCAACAACTGAGTGTTGATTGCAGTTTGGGTTTGGATGTGCGTCAGGAGACAGGGTGTAGGGAGCGGTGGTCTATTGGCCGGGAGCCGACGGTACTCTAATTCTTAAATGTGCTGGAGTATCGGCGGGTGTCTCTAGTAGAAGAGTAGCCTGCTTGGTTGGAAACTCCGTGTTACTGTGTGTATGTATGTGTGTGTG
>VFSX01000063.1:435000-462500 GCA_016618255.1 Chlamydomonas sp. UWO 241
AAAGCACCCCTCCACACACACACACACACACAATGCAGGAGTGTCGAAGAGCAGGTGCTCGAGTCAAACCCTCTGCTCGAGGCGTTTGGAAACGCAAAGACCGTGCGCAACGACAACTCGTCGCGCTTTGGCAAGTACGTCGAGATCAACTTCAACGTGAGGAGGGGTCGTGGCTGTTGGTGTTTTGATCGGATATGGTTTAGGGTTCCGGCGATAGGGTTAATAAGGGTGCATGTTTCAGGGCTCTGCTGCGCCTCATAAAGTACGTCGAGGCCAACTTCAACGTGAGGAGGAGTCATGGCTTTTTGTGTTGATCGGATAGGGTTTAGTGTTACGGCGATAGGGGTTAGGGTGCATGTTTCAGGCTCTGCTGCGCATCAGAAGGTACGTCGAGGTCTACTTCAACGTGTGGCGTTTGGGTTTCAGGGTTCCATTCAGGATTCAGGTTTCAGGGTTCCATTCAGGTTTGAGGTTCCAGGGTTCTTCGTCGCTTCAGAAATCACGTCGATGTCAACTTCAACTCGAGGAAAGGGCGAGTTTTTTTTTGCGCGTTTTTCACGAATAGGGTTTAGGACGTGTGTGCGTTTTGAAGTGGCGTTGTGTGTGTACGAGCGTGTATGCGTGTGTGTGTGTCAGTGATTTCCTTTTCAGGATATTTAATTGATCATTCCACAGCCGGATTTTGCTTTGACCGCGTTGACCGTTGACCTCCCGTTGACCGTTTGTCCTCATATATAGGTCACTTGAAAGCTCTATACGAGCTCTCTCTGGCGGGCTTGTCAGACTAACAATTCGCTGTAAGGATTATGCTGTGTTCAAGGTCAAAGTACAGCCGGAATACAGCCAAGTAGCTGTGCAGAGCCGAAAATGAAATCAATCAATTGTGGGTGGGTGGGTGTGTGGGGGGTAATATATAGGGTTTGGGGTTTGGGGTTTGCGGTTTAGGGTAACATAGGGGACAACTCGTTGCACTCTGGAGCGTACGTTGAGACCAGCTTCAACGTGAGGCTGGGGAGTTTCTGGTTGCTTACCATGGTCAACAGGTCAGATGGGCCATATGGTCAGATAGGGTCAGATAGGGTTAGATAGGGTCAGATAGGGTCAGATAAGCCGCCGGGGTGATCAGCGGCGCCGCGGTGCACACGTACCTGCTTGAGCGCGCACACACACACACACACACACACACACACCCTGCCCCCCGACAGGCCATCGGCGTCATCAGTGGCGGCGCAGTGCGCCTGCTGGAGCACACACACACACACACACACACACACACACACACGTATTCAAACACACAAACACACCTACCCCCCCCCTACCCGCCGCCACACATACACACGCAGGCCGCCGGCATGATCAGCGGCGCCGCGGTGCACACGTACCTGCTGGAGCACACACACGCACACGCGCACACACACACACATACACACACACACACACATCCCCCCCAACACAAACGCAGGCCGCCGACGTCATCAGCGGCGCCGCAGTGCGCACCTACCTGCTCGAGCTCTCATACACACACACACACACACACACTTATACCCTCCCCCCCGACAGGCCACCGGCGTCATCTGTGGCGTCGCAGTGGAGCTGGACCACACACAAACACACACAGATTCACACACACACACACACACGCACACAAACACACACACGCACACAGTTACCGTTACATCGGCTTTCCAACAAAGACTACCTCTAGTCCTAGTACCACCGCCTAGACCCAAGTCCAGTTCTGGCCCTAACAATTACTTGTGAGGGGCGGTAGCCACCAGCCGGCTGCCTGCCAACGTGTAGTCCCAGAGCAAAAAGGAGAGCTATTGTGCGACGCCTCCGAAATAGGTCCTAACTGCTTCTAGGGGATAGGGGGTCAAGTGGCGCTTGCCAATCTACTTGACCGCCGTGGTGGAGGGGCCGGCGCCTGAGGGGCAGCCGGACCGTACACCACGGCTCTCCACCCTAACCCCATCCTGAGCACGCTCAAACGCCGTGTCCGAAAAAGTCTTCCAATCAGAACGATTGCCACTAGTTTCGCCTAGCTGCTGAATCAGTAGCTTAAGAAAATAGTGTCGGGAGGAGGCTGGAGGCCGGCCTTGCTGCCGAGCCACATCCATTGTGCAGTCAAAAGTCGTACGAGGAAGACGAGAAGCCGGCATGCGCATCACATGGCCTAGCCACTGCATTGATTGCTTTGCCACAAGGCTCTCAATTGGCTCATTGTCGAACGCCTGCCGAATATAAGTTTATCTGTGCCGGTCGACCAGGCGCACACCCAGAATGCAACGAAGGCAGTTAGAGTGGGCAACCTCCAATCGAGTCAGTTGTGTTTTAGTAGGGGCCCATGTTTCGCAGCCGTACAGAAAGTGGGGCAGCACGAAAGTGTTGTAAACCCGCATCTTAGACTGCACTTGCATCTTCTTGCTGGCCCAAATCTTATCAAAAGACGCAAACACGCCCAGAGCGCGACCAACACGCACACCGATCTCCTTTTCCACACCACCACTCTGGGTTATCCAACTCCCTAGATACTTAAATGCAGAGACAGTCTTCACTTCACCACCAGTCAGCGCAAACGTGGGCAGATCCGCGTCAAAATCTGCTGGCAAAATCATCACTTCTGTCTTGGCGGCGTTGATTTGCATGCCAAAGCTAGAGGACACTTTGTCAAGGATTTTCAGCATAAGCGCCAACTGAGCTGGGTCATGCGAGAACAAACATAAATCGTCGGCATACATCAGCATTACTATACGCTCAACCGACGACGACGACACAGAGCCGCCGGCTCGGGTCACGACTGACACGCCAGCCCCCTCTGGCATCATGTCTAGCGCCTTTTTCACTATGTGGTCAATACAAACATTGAACAACACAGGAGCAATGACGCACCCCTGTCGCACACCAGACGACACGGGGAATTCGTGCCCGATTTTCCCAGCCAGCCGCACGGCAGCTGCGGTGTTGGTGTGAAGATCCTCCAACAGATCAATAATGTGCGGATGAACACTATATAATCTAAGGACTCTCCACAGTGCCGCACGGTTTATGCAATCGTAAGCTTTAGAATAGTCGACAAATGCCACAGCCATGCATTGTTTGTACTCGGCATGTGCCGCGCTCAGCGAGCGCAGAGTAAAAATCGCATCAACAGTGCCTCTGCTTTTTCTGATACCACACTGAGCCTCATGCAACTGACCATCAACCTGCGTGGAGACGCGGTGCAGAAGTATGGCAGCGTACACTTTCCCGGCAATAGAGAGAAGGCTTAGTCGCGCGCCGCTGAGAGTCGCCTGCATGGCGGGAGGCTCGCATGCGGAGGCGCATGGACAGTACCACCATGCGGTGATCGCTGTCCCAGGTTGGGCTCCTACGCACCCTACAGTCTGTCACCGCATGCATGCGGCGGCGCGCGACCAGGATGAGCATGATGCTGTGCTGCTCACAACAGCCATGGGGCTGATGTGGGTGTACTGGTGCTCAGGCCTGTGGGGGTAGAGAGTGTTGGCAGCGCGCAGGCTGCATGCAGTGGCAGTGTCGAGGAGCAGGCGACCGTTCCTGCTGGCCACCGCTGGCTCCGTGAGGGGCAGGTGCTTGCCAACGCATTCGTGGTCGGACACCGAGTCCCTCCCCACTGCTGCATTGAAATCACCTGCCACGATGAGCAGATCGCGCTTGTCGTTGGCCTTGTCCGCGAGCGCCGCTACTCGAGGGTAGAAGTCGCCAGCCTCCTCGTCGCTCGCCATCTCCGTTGGACTGTAGGCGCTGACGATGGTGACACACACAAACACACAAACACACAAGCACACAAACACACAAACACACACACACACACAAACACCGCCCCCTCCCCCCCCCCGCGCACCCACCCACACCCACACACACACACGCAGGCCGCTGGCGTCATCAGCGGCGCGGCGGTGCGCACCTACCTGCTTGAGCGCTCTCGCGTGGTCAACGTCAACAACCCCGAGCGCAACTACCACATCTTCTACCAGGTGTGGTTTTGGGTGGTGGTGTTGGGAGTGAATACATTAAGAAATTAATTATACGGATAATACTAAAATGTACGGCTTCTTTGATCAACCCGGGCACGACCCGAGCGCAACTACCACATCTTCTACCAGGTGCGTTTGCCTGCCGCGCACTGCTGAGTTGGCTGTGAGGGTTTCACACACGTATCCTTGATTTCATGTTTTATGAAGCTGGTAACGGTGAACAACCCTGAGCGCTCTCTCTGTTTCCTTCCCTCCCTATTTTTCCCTCCCTCCCTCCCTCCCTCCCTCCCTCCCGCCCTCCCTCCGCCCTCCCTCCCGCCCGCCGCCCGCCCGCCCTCACCGCTCTCCGCCCTCCCGCCCTCCCCTCACGCCCCTCCGCCCTCCCGCCTCCCGCCCCTCCGCCCCCGCCCTCCGGCCTCCCGCCCTCGGCCCCCCGCCCGTCGCGCTCCCGCCCGCCGCCTCTCGCGCCCTCCCCGCCCGCCCGCCTCCCGCCCGCCCGCCTGCCCCCCGCCTCCCCTCCCTCCCTGTGTCTCTCCCTCTCTCCCTCTCTTTCTATCACTCTCCCCCTTTCCCTCTCTTTCTCTCTCCCTCTCTCTTCGTCTCTCCCTCTCTCTCCCCTCTCTCCCCCTCTCTCCTTCCCTCTCTCTCTCGCCCCCCGTCCGTCTCTTTTTTCCCTCAATCCCCCCATCAGTCTCCCTCCCTCTCTCTTCCTCAGTCCCTCTCCATCTCTTTCCCTCCCTCCCCCCTCTCTCTCTCTCTCTCCCTCTGTCTCTCCCTCTCTTTCTCTCTCTCCCTCTCTCGCTCTCTTGATCTCTCCCTCTCCCTCTATTTATCCTACTCTTCCAGTTTTTCCCTCTCTCTATAATCTCTCACCTTCCCTTACACACACGCCACAGACAAACACACACACACACACACACACACACACACACACACACACACACACACACCACCGCAGCTGTACGAAGGCTCGAGCCCTGAGGAGCGCGCACGCTGGAAGATGTACCTCGCGGGCGAGTATCACTATTCCATCCCTCTCTTCCTGTCTTGCTCTCTCCTACACACACACATGTCCACACACACACACACACAAACATGCCCCCCCCCCCCCACACACACACACAACACCGCAGCTGTGCAAAGGCTCGAGCCCCTTGGAGCGCGCGCGCTGGAAGCTGCGACCGGCGCGCGAGTACCACTATCTCATCCCTCTTTACCTCTCTCGATCTCTCTCCTACACACCCACATATCCACACACACACACACACACACACACACACAAACACACACACACACGCACACAAACATGCCCCCCCCCCCACACACACAACACCACAGCTTTGTGAAGGCTCTACCCCTGAGGATCGCGCGCGCTGGAAGCTGCGCCCCGCGCGCGAGTACCACTATCCCATCCCTCTCTCGCCGGCTCTCGCTCTCTCACACACGCCCACATGTTCACACACACACACACACACACAAACATGCTCCCTCCTCCCCACACACGCACAAACACACACACACAAACACACACACACACACACACACACACACACACACACACACGCACACACCACCGCAGCTGTGCGAAGGCTCGAGCCCCGAGGAGCGCGCGCGCTGGAAGCTGCGACCAGCGCGCGAGTACCACTACCTCAACCAGTCAACTTGCTTTGACCTCACTGGTGTGTGTGTGTATGTGTCGTGTTCTCTTTATCTCTCTTTCTTTATCTCTCTGTCTCTTTTTCTCTGTCTCTCTCTTTCTCTCTCTCTCTCTCTCTCTCTGTCAATCTGTGTGTGTGTTTGTGTTTGTGTGTCAGGAGTGCTGCCTAATCCGTAACCATTGAGCCCTAAGACTCCCACTGAAATCTGTCCTGCGGCACACCTGGCTCGCCCATACTTCTGCCACACTGCCACACTTCTGTCACACTGTCACACTTCTGCCACACCGCCACACTTCTGCCGCACTGCCACATTTCTGCCACACACCAGGGGTGGACAACGCTGATGAGTTCCGTGCGACGGTGCACGCCATGTGCGCGGTCGGGATGTCAGCGCAGGAGCAGGACGCGGTCTTCCAGGTGAGGGTGACTGGGAGGGTTTGGACAAGTGTGGAAAGTGGAAGTGTGGGGAAGTGTGGGGAGGGTATTGGGCAACGGTGCACGCGATGTGCGCAGTTGGGATGTCCGCAGCTGGGCGGTGTTTGAGGCGAGTGTGAGGAGAAGTGTGGACAACACCCAAGTGCACGTGACACACACACACACACACCCCACACACACAACTCCCCCCCCCCTCCTCCCTCCCCCCCCCCCCCCCACACACATGTGGTTGCCGCAATCCTGAGCCCTTGGCAATGCTATGTTTGCAGGACACATGACACACACACACACACACGCACATACACAAGCACAGAGAGAGAGAGATACACAAGCACACACACACACACACATACACAAGCACAGAGAGTGAGAGAGAGAGAGAGAGAGAGAGACACACACACAAGCACACACACACACACGCACACACGCACACACACACACACACGCACACTCTACAGGTGGTTGCCGCGATCCTGAGCCTCGGCAACGTAACTTTTGTTCCGGGATCTGATGAGGACGCGTGCACAGTTGAGGCGAAGGCGGGAGAGGAGATGCTGGGAGTGACAGGTGTGTGTGATTGTGCATGTGTGTTTGTGTGTGTGTGTGTCTGTTTTGAGTGTGTGCGTGTGTGTGTGTGTGTGTGTGCGTGTGTGTGTGTGTGATGAGGACACGTGCACGGTTGATTCGAAGGCGGGCGGGAAGATGCTGGGAGTGACAGGGTTGTGTGTGTGTGTGTGTTGGCTGCTGCTTTCGTTGCTGGGTGTGCGTGTGTGTGTGTGTGTGTGTCGATAGGACCCTCGCCAAATAAATGCGCATGCTCACACAAACACACACACACACGCCCCTCCTCACACGCCCCCCCCCCCCCCCACACACACACACACACGCAGCTGACCTGCTGTGCGTGTCCAAAGAGGGCCCACACAAGGCGCTGAAAGCGCGCACGCGCGCACAAACACATACACACACACACACGCAGTCGAGCTGCTGTGCGTTTCCAAGGAGGGCATACGCAAGGCGCTGACAACGCGCGCGCACACACACACACACACACACGCCCCCCCCAACAACAACACACGCAGCCGAGCTGCTGTCCGTGTCCATGGAGGGCCGGTGCAAGGCGCATGTACACACACACACACACAGACACACACACACACACACACACACATACACACACACACACTCACACACACACACGCAGCCGAGCTGCTGTGTGTGTTCAAGGAGGGCCTACGCAAGGCGCTGACAACGCCCCCCCCCCCCCACACACACACACACAAGCAGCCGAGCTGCTGTGCGTGTCCAAGGTGGGCCTACGCAAGGCGCTGACAACGCGCGCACACACACACACACACACACACACACGCCCCCCCCAACAACACGCGCAGCCGAGCTGCTGTCCGTGTCCATAGAGGGCCGGTGCAAGGCGCATGTGCACACACACAGACACACACACACACACGCACATACACACACACACTCACACACACACACGCAGCCGAGCTGCTGTGTGTGTCCAAGGAGGGCCTACGCAAGGCGCTGGAAACGCGAACGCACACACACACACACACACACACATGCACACACACACACACGCCCACACACACACACACGCAGCCGAGCTGCTGTGCGTGTCCAAGGAGGGCCTACGCAAGGCGCTGACAACGAGCGCACACACACGTACACACACACACACACATACACACACACACACGCACGCACACACACACACACACACACACAGCTGAGCTGCTGTGCTTGTCCAAGGAGGGCCTGCGCAAGGTGCTGACAACGCACACGCACACACACACACACACACACAAACACGCACACACACACACACAACCCACCACACACACACTCAGCCGAGCTGCTGTGTGTGTCCAAGGAGGGCCTACGCAAGGCGCTTACAGCGCGTACAAACACGCACACACACACACACACACAGCCGAGCTGATGTGCATGTCCAAGGAGGGCCTGCGCAAGGCACTGACAACGCGCACACACACACACACACACACACACGCAGCCGAGCTGCTGTGTGTGTCCAAGGAGGGCCTGCGCAAGGCGCTGACAACGCGCACGCGCCAGACGCCCGACGGCGCGATCGTGTCCCCGCTCGATGTTAAAGCGTCTGTCGGGAACCGCGACTCACTGGCCAAGATCATCTACTCCAAGGCAAGGAGTGTGTGTGTTGCTGTGTGGCTGTGTGGGTGGGTGGGGTGCGTGTGTGGGTTGTGTGGGTGTGTGGGTGTGGGTGGGGGGGGGGGGGCTTGTGTGTGGGTTCTTGCAGCCAATCGCGGCTGGGGGATTATGGGTGGGCGGACGGGGGGGGGGGGGGGGGGGGGGACCGATCGTGTCCCCGCTCGATGTCAGCACACGGTCAGGAACCGCGACTCACTGGCCAAGATCATCTACTCCAAGGCAATGAATGTGTGTGTGGCTGTGTGGGTGGGTGTGTGGGTGGGGGTGTAGTGGGTGGGGGTGCTTGCAACCAATCGCGGCTGGGGATGGTGCAGGGGCAGGCGGGGGGGGGGGGGGGGGGGGGGGCGGGGGGGGGGGGGGGGCACGATCGTGTCCCCCCCCCGAGGTCAACGCGTCGCTCGGGAACCGCGACTCACTTGCCAAGATCATCTACTCCAAGGCAAGGAGTGGGTGTGTGGGTGTGTGGGTGTGTGATTCTGTGTGGGTTTGTGTGGGTTTGTGTGTGTGTGGGGGGGGGGGGATCTAGTGTTTGTGGGTGCTTGCAACTAATTGCGGTTGGGGATGGTGCAGGGGCGGGCGTGGGGGGGGGGGGGGGGGGGGGGCATTGTGTCCTCGCTCGATGTCAACGCGTCGGTTGGGAACCGCGACTCGCTCGCCAAGATTATCTACTGCAAGGCAAGTGAACTGAACAGTGCTAATCAATATTATGAGCTTTGCTCACTTGCGGGCTTTTTAACTGTCATACGTGTTTTCGTAGGGCGTGTGTGTGTGGGCGGGGGGAGGGAGTGTTCCTCTATGTCAACGCATCGGTGGGGAACCGGGACTCACTCGCCAAGATCATCTGATCCAAGGCAAGGAGTGTGCGTGTGGATGGGTGGATGGGTGGATGGGTGGGTGTGTGATTATGTGTGGGTTTGTGTGGGTGGGGTGGGTGGGTGGGGTCTAGTGTGTGTGGGTGCTTGCAGTCAATCGCGGTTGGGAATGCTGCAGGGGTGAGCCGGCGGGGAGGGGGGGGGGGGCATCGTGTCCCCCGCTCTAGGTCAACGCATCGGTTGGGAACCGGGACTCGCTCGCGAAGATCATCTACTCCAAGGCGAGTGAATTGAATGAATTTAATTGAAGTAATGAGCTCGATTAACGGAGGCGCGTTCTCGTCGCTGAGCCCTGGACCCAGCAATGCGGCGCTGCTGGTGACGAGGATCTCCGTGCTGCTGACGAGCGGGGTAAAATACGACTGGCCCGGCTCCTCGGTGGAATACTTCAGGAGCGGCTTGCCCGGCGCTGCCATGGCTTGGCGAGTAGCCGCGCGCTGCCGCGGCCCGTGCTGGGAGACGGCCCTTATCCTCCCCCCATGCAGGACGCCATGCGGCACCGATCTCGACGAGTTGATCGACGAGCGGAGGAGCTGGCGCCCGTCAATGCATGCTGGACATTGGTCAAGATGGCTGCCCGTGGAGGCGGGCTACCATCACGGCTTCAGCGGTGGCGACCGCCGAGGCAACACAGAGTAAATCTGCTTCACCAATCGCAGCGTTCGTCACCGCGCTCATCCTCGGGGTCGCTCGTCTGCCGGTGACTGGCGTTGGAAGGTCTTCAGGCAGCCTCCATGACAACTCTGTCGTCCATGCACCCCTGGAGGGTGGGACCTGGCCATGCATGAGGCATGGGGCGCCGGCTGAGCCCCATGCAAACGAGAGCTGGACAGCCATGCACTGCCAGGCGGGGACCGTTCCAGTCAGCGCCAGTCGGCTCTGCCGGCTTGACTGGCCACAAGGCCACTACTGTGACCCTGAGGAAGGTCCTCTCCTATATGCTCCTTGCCAGACATGTCTCTCAGAGACCGCTGTTTGGGGTAGCCTAGCCGGCGGGAGCGGTAGTCTATCGGCCGGGAGCCGGCGGTACTCTAGTACTTAAGTGTGCTGGAGTATCGGCGGGTGTCTCTAGTAGAAGAGTAGCCTGCTTAGCTGGAAACCCCGTGTTACTGTTACTGTAATGAGTCTTATCGATATGAGCCTTCTTATATCATATCATATATATGAGCCTTCTTATATCATGCTTGGGTAGGGATCATGCTTGGATAGGGAGCGGACGGGCTTGGTTTGTTGGGAAGGGAGGGGTGATGGGAAGGGTGGGGGGAATCCGCGACTCACTCGCCAAGATCATCTATTCCAAGGTGGCTGCATGGTGCTAATCAATACTACAAGCTTGGGACTCGGGACTCACTCGCCAAGATCATCTACTCCAAGGCGAGTGAATTGCATGATTTGCAGTCTGTGGCAGCACTCCTAGTGATGCAAGACGTGTGTCGGAGCTCCGTACATGTGGTTCCTGTATACAACAGGAACAGGAACATGCAACAGGAACATGCAACAGGAACAGGAACATGCAACAAGAATGTGCAACAGGAGCATGCAACAGGATCAGGAACATGCAACAGGATCAGGAACATGCAACAGGGACATATTCATCCGCTTTAGTGATGAATGACATGTGTCGGCGCTAGGCCGTACACCTGGTGACTGTATACAACAGGAACAGAGACTATCAACAGGAACATGCAACAGGGACTCGCAACAGGAACATGCAACAGGAGCATGCAACAGGGACATATTAATCCGCAATAACAGTGATGCATGGCGTGTGTCGGCGCTAGGCCGTGCACCTGGTGACTGTATACAGGTTTTTCCATTAATTTAAACCCCAGTTGGGTTTTCAACACATCACACGCGCACCGATGCATACATATGCTTGACTGGCTCGTCGCACGCATAAACTAGGCCATCGGTGAGGACCCTTAGGCCGCCTCGTCGATCACCACCACCTATTTTCACCACACCCACTCACGCACTCTCACTCACACAGGCCCCCCCCCACACACACACACACACACAGATGTTTGACAGGCTCGTGGCGCGCATCAACTCGGCCATCGTAGAGGACCCCAAGGCTCTCGCGTCGATCGGTACACACACACACACACACACACACACACGCGCACTCTCACTCACACACGCCCCCCCCCCCCCCCCCAAACACACAGATGTTTGACTTGCTCGTGGCGCGCATCAACTCGGCCATCGGAGAGGACCCCGAGGCTGTCGCGTCCATCGGTACACACACACACACACACACACACACACGTGCCCCCCCCCCCACACACACACACAGATGTTTGACTGGCTCGTGGCGCGCATCAACTCGGCCATCAGAGAGGACTCCAAGGCTGTCGCGTCGATCAGTACACACACACACACACACACACACACGCGCACTCTCACTCACACACGTGCCCCCCCCCCCCCCACACACACACAGATGTTTGACTGGCTCGTGGCGCGCATCAACTCGGCCATCGGAGAGGACCCCAAGGCTGTCGCGTCGATCGGCGTGCTCGATATCTACGGATTCGAGTCGTTCAAGACAAACGACTTTGAGCAGGTACCTGGAAGAAAGAAGAAAGAAGAAAAAGAACTCCAAGCCAACCCAGGCCCCCTAAACGACCTTGATCTGGTTACAGTTACATGGCATTCCAGCTAAGACAACACTAGTCCTAGTGCCACCGCCCTGTGAAGGACGATAGCCACCAGCCAGTTACCTGCCGTCTAGACTACCGCTCCCGCCGGCTAGTTAGACCCAAACAAGTCCCTGAGGGACATGTCTGGCAAGGAGCGTATAGGAAAGGACCGTCCTCCTCCTGGCCTTTGAGGCCAACCACGCCGGCTGTGCCGACTGGCGGCGCTGAAGCAGAAAAGTCCCCGCCTGGCATGGTGCATGGTTGTCCAACTCCATGCATGGGGCTCTGCCTGCGCCCCATGCGTCATGCATGGCCAGGTCCCACCCTCCAGGGGGGCCTGGGCAAACAGAGTCGTCATGGCAGGCTGCCTGAAGACCAATGCCGACGCCAGTCACCGGCAGACGAGTGCCCCCGAGGGTGAGCGCGGTGACAAACGCTGCGATGGTGAAGCGGATGAACTCTGTTGTTGCCTCGGCGGTCACCACCGCTGAAGCCCTGATGGTAGCTCGCCCCCACGAGCAGCCATCTTGACCGATGTCCAGCATGCATTGACGGGCGCCAGCTCCTCCGCTCGTCGATCAACTCGTCGAGATCGGTGCCGCATGGCGTCCTGCATGGGGGGAGGATAAGGGCCGTCTCCCAGCACGGGCCGCGGCAGCGCCGCGGCTACTCGCCAAGCCATGGCAGCGCCGGGCAAGCCGCTCCTGAAGTGTTCCACCGAGGGGCAGTCTAGCAGGAGCCGGGCCAGTCGTATTTTATCCCGCTCGTCAGCGGCACGGAGATCCTAGTCACCAGCAGCGCCGCATTGCTGGGTCCAGGGCTCGGCGACGAGAACGCGCCTCCGTTAATCGAGCCCCAATTGATCTGGTACTTTAAAGAAAGAAGAAAGAAGAAGAACAAGACATCCCAGGCCACCCAGGCCCCCCTAGAACACAAAGCCCCAACCCCGTGCTCGACATCTACGGATTCGAGCCGTTCAAGACAAACGACTTTGAGCAGGTTCGAAACCCCAAGCCCTTGCCCTGCCCTTAAAGGTTCAAGGCTCGACCCCTACATCTAAAGCCCTAACCCCTGCTCGGCTACGTCGAGACATCGAACAGGCCCGACCAACACGCCAATGCCGTGCGCCAACCAGTCAATCGACCCAACGCACGGCGAAGCAACCAGTGTGCGCCTATTCCCCGTGCCCTGCCCCGCTCGGTCCCCACTCTGCCCCCCGCCCAACCACCCGACCGCGCAACCGCCCAACCGCCCAACCACCCAACCGCCCAACCACCCAACCAACCACCCACCCGACCGCGCAACCGCCTAACCGCCCAACCGCCCAACCACCCAAACGCCCAAACACCCAACCGCCCAAACACCGGAACCCAACCGCCCAACCACCCAACCAACCACCCACCCGACCGCGCAACCGCCTAACCGCCCAACCGCCCAACCACCCAAACGCCCAAACACCCAACCGCCCAAACACCGGAACGCCCAACCGCCCAGCCGCCCAACCACCCAACCAACCACCCACCCGACCGCCCAACCGTCGAACCAACCAACCACCCGACCGCGCAACCACCCAACCGCCCAACCACCCAACCAACCACCCACCCAACCAACCAACCACCCAACCGCGCAACCACCCAACCGCCCAACCGCTTAACCACCCAACCGCCCAACCACCCAACCGCCCAACCACCCAACCAACCACCCACCCGACCGCCCAACCGCCCAACCAACCAACCAACCAACCACCCAACCAACCAACCACCCAACTGCGCAACCGCCCAACCGCCCAACCGCATATCCACCCAACCACCCAACCACCCAGCCGCCCAACCACCCAACCAACCACCCGCCCGACCGCGCAACCACCCAACCGCCCAACCACCCAACCAACCACCCACCCAACCGCGCATCCGCCCAACCGCCCAACCGCTTAACCACCCAACCGCCCCACCACACAACCGCCCAAATACCCAAACAACCACCCGACCGCCCAACCAACCAACCAACCAACCAACCACCCAACCGCGCAACCGCCCAACCGCCCAACCGCCTAACCACCCAACCATCCAACTGCCCAACCACCCAACCAACCACCCACCCGACCGCCCAACCGCCCAACCGCCCAACCACCCAACCAACCACCCACCCAACCGCGCAACCGCCCAACCGCCCAACCGCCTAACCACCCAACCATCCAACTGCCCAACCACCCAACCAACCACCCACCCGACCGCCCAACCGCCCAACCGCCCAACCACCCAACCGCCCAACCGCCCAACCGCCCAACCACCCAACCAACCACCCACCCGACCGCCCAACTGCCCAACCGCTCAACCACCCAACCGCCCAACCACCCAACCAACCACCCACCCAACCAACCACCCACCCAACCGCGCAACCACCCAAACGCCCAAACGCTTCACCACCCAACCGCCCAACCACCCAACCAACCACTCACCCGACCGCCCAACCACCCAACCACCCAACCAACCACCCAACCAACATCCCACCCGACCGTCCAACCGCCCAACCGCCCAACCACCCAACCAACCACCCACCCAACCGCGCAACCGCCCAACCGCCCAACCGCTTAACCACCCAACCGCCCAACCACCCAACCGCCCGACCGCCCGACCACCCAACCGCCCAACCACCAGACCGCCCAACCACCCAACCAACCACCCACCCGACCGCGCAACCACCCAACCACCCAACCAACCACCCAACCAACCTCCCACCCGACCGCCCAACCACCCAACCGCCCAACCACCCAACCAACCACCCACCCAACCGCACAACCGCCCAACCGCCCAACCGCTTAACCGCCCAACCACCCAACCATCCAACCGCCCAACCACCCACCCAACCACCCACCCGACCGCCCAACCACCCAACCACCCAACCAACCAACCACCCACCCGACCGCCCAGCCGCCCAACCACCCAACCACCCAACCAACCACCCATCCAACCGTGCAACCGCCCAACCGCCCAACCGCTTAACCACCCAACCGCCCAACCACCCAACCAACAACCCACCCGACCGCCCAACCACCCAACCAACCACCCAACCACCCAACCAACCACCCACCCGACCGCCCAACCGCCCAACCGCCCAACCACCCAACCGCCCAACCACCCAACCAACCACCCACACGACCGCCGAACCGCCCAACCAACTAACCAACCTACCACCCAACCACCCAACCACCCAACCGCGCAACCGCCCAACCGCCCAACCGCCGAACCACCCAACCGCCCAACCACCCAATTGCCCAACCACCCAACCAACCACCCACTCGACAGCCCAACCAACCAACCAACCAACCAACCAACCTCCCAACCAACCAACCAACAGACCGCGCAACTGCCCAACCGCCCAACCGCCCGACCGCCCAACCGCCCGACCGCCCGACCACCCAACCGCCCAACCAACAGACTGCCCAACCACCCGACCGCGCAACCGCCCAACCGCCCAACCACCCAACCAACCAACCACCCAACCAACCACCCAACCGCCCAACCACCCAACCGCCCAACCACCCAACCACCCGACCGCGCAACCGCCCGACCGCCCAACCACCCAACCAACCACCCAACCGACCGCCCAACCGCCCAACCGCCCAACCACCTAACCGCCCAACCGCCCACCACCCAACCTGCCAACCGCCCAACCACCGCCCAACCACCCAAACAGGCAGCCGATACGATGCAGACAAACCAACTGATTGAACACATCCGTGCACACGCAGCTGTGTATCAACCTTGTGACTGCACACCCACACACGCACGAACACACACACGCATGCACACACACACCGCAGCTGTGCATCAACCTCGTGACTGCACGCACACACACACACACACACACACACACACACACACCGCAGCTGAGCAGCACCCTCGCGACCACACACACGCACGCATGCACACACACGCACGCACACACATACACACACGCACACACACACGCACACACACACACACACACACTGCAGCTGTGCATCAACCTTGCAAATGAGAAGCTGCAGCAGCACTTCAACCACCACGTGTTCAAGCAGGAGCAGGTGTGTGTGTGTGCATGTGTGTGTGTGAGTGTGTGTGTGTGCCTTTCAAACCCGATTTCAAACCATGCACCCCACGACAGAGCAGGAACGTCGCACACAAATACAACTGAAACCAGAATTCAAATCTAAATTATAACTCGCCACCCCAGGCCGAGTACGCGCGCAGATCGACAAGCCACACTCGGGCCCCAAACCGATCCGAAACCTGCATTCATTCAAACTGGATTCAAACAATCTGCCCCCTTCCCCCTGCATAGGCCGAGTACGAGCGCGAGAAGGTTGACTGGTCGTGCATAGAGTTTGTCAACCAACTAAAATATGAATTCAAACCCTGGATTCAAATTTGGACTCAAACCTGAATTCAAACATGACTGCTAATCTGAATTCAAATCTATCCACTCCAGGCCGAGTACGAGCGCGAGAAGATCGACTGGTCGTACATTGAGTTTGTGGACAACCAGGTGCGCACAAACGAGGGCTGTCTTTGCTGCCAGTGCTGCTACTGCTGCTGCCGTGCTGCTGCTGCTGCTGCTGCTGTTGCCGCCGTGCCGTGCCGTGCTGCTGCTGCTGCTGCTGCCGCTGCTATGTTGTAGTTGAAGGGAGATAGACTGGTCGTACATTGAGTTTGTGGATAACCAGGTGCACAATCGAGGGCCGCTTTTCCTTGCTGGAACTTGCTGCTGAGTCGGCTAAATGGGAGACATGATTGGGCTGCGCGTTTCTGCACTTCACACCTGCACACCTGCGCACTGCACAGCTGCACACTCCGCACTGCACACTGCAAATGTTTCTGCACCAGCTCCCCCGCTAAGCGGTCGTCGAGTTGGAGCGGCGAGTTTGTAGCCCATGCATTCTCTGTCGCTTGCGCTTCGTGCCGCGCCCGCCCCGCGCCGCGTCCCGCGCCGCGGGTCCGCGTCCCGCGCCGCGGGTCCGCGTCCCACCCCGCGCCGGGCCGCGTCCCGCCCCGCGCCGCGGGGCCGCGTCCCGCGCCGCGGGGCGCGCCGCGCCCCGCCCCGCGCCGCGTCACGCCCCACGCTGCGCACTGCCCCGCGCCACGCCCCGCCACGCGTCGCGTCGCGCCCCACGCTGCGCACCGCCCCGTGCCGCGCCCCGCGCCGCGCCGCGTCACGCCCCACGCTGCGCACCGCCCCACGTCACGCCCCGGACTGCGCCGCACCCCGCCACGCGCCGCGTCACGCCGCACGCTGCGCACCGCCCCGCGCCCCGCCCCGCCACGCGCCGCGTCACGCCCCACGCTGCACACCGCGCCGCGCCCCGCAGCGCCGCGTCACGCCCCACGCTGCGCACCGGACTGCGCCGCACCCCGCCACGCGCCGCGCCCCGCCACGCGCCCCGCCTCGCCCTATGCTGCGCACCGCCCCGCGCCGCGCCCCGCCCCGCGCCGCATCACGCCCCACGCTGTGCACCTCCCCGCGCCCACCCCGCCACGCGCCACGTCGCGCCCCACGCCCCGCATCGCCCCGCGCCGCGCCCCGACACGCGCCGCGTCACTTCCCACGCTGCGCATCGCCCCGCGCCGCGCCCCGCGCCGCGTCACGCCCCCAGACACGCGCCCCGCCGCGGCCCGCGCCGTGCCGTGCTCGTGGGGTGGAGTGGTTGCATGTGAGCACCTTTTCTTCTGTGTCCTTGAACCCCGCCCCCCCCTTTTCCAACCCTCTCACCCGCTCCTTCCCAAGTGCCCACCAACCAACCACCCAACTGCCGACCACCCAACCACCCAACTGCCAAACAACCAACCACCTAACTGCCGACCACCCAACTGCCAAACAACCAACCACCTAACTGCCGACCACCCAACCACCTAACTGCCGAACACCCAACTGCCAAACAACCAACCACCCAACTGCCAACCACCCAACTGCCGACCAACCACCCAACTGCCAAACAACCACCCAACTGCCAAATTACCACCCAACTGCCGACCACCCAACCACCCAACTGCCAAGAACCACCCAACTGCCGACTACCCAACCACCCAACTGTCAAACAACCACCCAACTGCCAAACAACCACCCAACTGTCAAACAACCACCCAACTGCCAAACAACCACCCAACTGCCAAACAACCAACCACCTAACTGCCGACCACCCAACCACCTAACTGCCAAACACCCAACTGCCAAACAACCAACCACCCAACTGCCAACCACCCAACTGCCGACCAACCACCCAACTGCCAAACAACCACCCAACTGCCAAATTACCACCCAACTGCCGACCACCCAACCACCCAACTGCCAAGAACCACCCAACTGCCGACTACCCAACCACCCAACTGTCAAACAACCACCCAACTGCCAAACAACCACCCAACTGTCAAACAACCACCCAACTGCCAAATTACCACCCAACTGCCGACCACCCATCCACCCAACTGCCAAGAACCACCCAACTGCCGACTACCCAACCACCCAGCTGGCAAACAACCACCCAACTGCCAAACAACCACCCAACTGCCGAACACCCAACCACCCAACTGCCAAACAACCACCCAACTGCCGACCACCCAACCACCCAACTGCCAAACAACCACTCAACTGCCGACCACCCAACCACCCCACTGCCGACCAACCGCCCAACTGCCGACCACCACCCAACTGCCGACTAACCCTTACAAATTCACAACGCCTGAGGCGGCGCCTCAAGCGTCCCATTCCATGGCGCGGATCAGGCGGCGCCTCAGGCGCTCCGACCGCCTGAGCCGCCGCCTGAGGCGCACCCACGATCGCCTCAGGCGTCGCCTCAGGTGTTATCCAAACCGCCTCAGGTGCCACCCCGACCGCCTCAGGCGCCCACCACCACCTGAGGCGCACCCCGGACCGTCTCAGGCGTTATGACCGCATTCCATGGCGCGGATCAGACGTTGGGATTTTGGTAGGGCAAACACCCAACTGCCGACCAAACACCCAACTGCCGAATTACCGCCCAACTGCCAAACAACCTCTCAACTGCCAAGCAACCAAGCACCCAACTGCCGACCAACCGCTCCACTGCCGACCACCACCCAACAGGACGTTCTCGACCTTCTGGAGGGCAAGATCGGTGTGCTCGACCTGCTGGACGAGACGTGCAAGTGAGTGGTTTGGTTGTCCTACCCCAGCCCCATCGTCTGATCCGCGCAAGCGAATGCGGTCAAAATGTCTGAGGCGGTCGGGGTGCGCCTCAGGCGTGGTGGGCGCCTGAGGCGATTGAGGTGGCGCCTGACGCAGTCGGGATGACGCCTAAGTCGGCGCCTGAGGCGTCACCTGAACCGCGCAAGTAAATGAATTGTGAATTTGGTGGGTTTGGTTGGTTGGGGGGGGGGGGGGGGGGAGTTGGTTGGGTAGTTAGGCAGGCTCTCCACGGCAGATTCCAGACGGAACCAGCTTCGCCAAAACCTGCGTCCGCCAACCCCTCAACCCTAAAGCCCGATACCTGTTCCTTTACTGGCACTCGGCCTACAACGTGCGCACACGCCAAACCCGCGCCGCCATCCTTGCAGGTTCCCCACCGCGGCCGCTGAGGACTTCTCCACCAAGCTTCTCTGTATGCACACCTCTCATGTGCACCCTAGTTGCCCCTGGTACGCAAACACACACACACACACACACACACACACACACACTCACACACACACACAAACACATGCACACACACACACACACACACACGCGCACACATGCCCCCCCTCCCCCCTATTCCCAGGTTCCCCCACCGCGACCACCAAGGACCTCTCCAGCAAGCTCTACACGCTGCCACCGAGCCATGACGCGTAATTTACAGGAATACGGTACAGCATACACACACACACACACACACACACACGCATGATCCCCCCTGTATCTCCAGGTTCCCCACCGCAACCGCCAAGGACCTCTCCAACAAGCTCTACACGTCGCCGCTGTGCAAGGACCACGTGCGCTTTTCCAAGCCCAAGACGAGCATCACGGCCTTCACGGTCGAGCACTATGCCGGTGGGTGCTTGCTGTTTTCATTCGAGGTCCATCACCAAGGATCTATGTGTAGAGATTGTAGGAGTGATCCAATCTTCAGAGAGGTCGGGGTTGAGTGGACCGCGTGCGCCTCAGCAAGCCCAAGACGAGCATCACGGCCTTCACGGTCGAACACTACGCGGGTGGGTGTTGCCTATAGGTTTGCATGGTTTGTATCATACAAATTGTATGGACCAAAAAAACTCATGAAAGGGTTTCGTGTGCGTAAATCTCTCAGTAAAAGGGTGTCAGGGTGGAGGGCTGTGATGTTCAGAGGACCACGTTCGGTTCAGCAAGCCCAAGATAAGCGACACGGCGTTTACGGTCGAGCACTACGCGGGTGGGTTGCATGGTTTGTTATTCCGTCACAATCAGAGGGGGGGGTCTAAACGGGTGTTGGAGTAGATAGGGGCGTTTGTCCACGACCGCAAACACACACACACACACACGATCACCCACTCTAAACCGCTCCCGGCATACCCCACGCGCCACGACCTCAGGCAGCGTCACGTACGAGTGCACCAACTTCCTGGAGAACATGACCACCACCCCAACCTCTACCAGCACGCTCACACTCACACTCTCACTCACAGCACCCAGTTTAACACTCCACACACACAAACGCACCCGTGCGACACAAAAACGAAACGGCACATCCATACTCGACATCGTGTTTTGTACAAGACAGGCAGCGTCACGTACGAGTGCACCCACTTCCTGGAGAAGAACATGCCCCCCCCCCTCGCCTGCATCGCACCTCCATCAGACACTACACGAACTGTAACGTCCCACACCCCGAGTAACGCCCCCACCAAACACCCGATGATGGCAGGCGTCGTCGCATACACGCGCGCGCACACGCACACCTACACATGCGCACACACACACACACAAGCACGCACACACACACACACACACACACGAGCACGCATACAACCACACACGCACACACACACACACACACACACACACACCGCGACCCCAGGCGGCGTCACATACGAGTGCACCAACTTCCTGGAGAAGAACAAGGACTTTGTGGTGGCGGAGCATCAGGCGCTTCTGAGCGCATCGAGCTCTGGTTTCGGTGAGAAGCCTTGCCAGACGGCCGGGGAGGGGGGGGGGAGAGAGGGGAGGGCAGTAATTTCCTTTTCAGAATTTTCTTTTTATTAGTCCACGGCCGGATTTTGCTTTGACCGCATTGACCGTTGACCTCCCGTTGACCGTGTGTCCTCATGCATAGGTTATTTGAAAGATGTTGACTCGCTCTGCCTGGCGGGCTTGTCAGACTAACAATGCACTGCATGGGTTGAGCTGTGTGCAAGGTCAAAGTACAGCTGGAATACAGCCAAATGGCTGTGTAGAGCCGAAAAGGAAATCACTGAGGGAGGGGAGGGGGGGAGGGGAGGGGAAGGAGTGGCTGGGGGGGGGGGTGCTTTGTGTTTTTTTTATTTTTGTGACCAAGGAATGTGCGGTGGCGGAGCACCCGGCGCTGCTGTGTGCGTCGCGCTCTGGCTTCGGTGAGGATTTACCAGTACGGCGGGGATGCAGTTGTGTGTGTGTGTGTGTGTGTGTGTGTGCGGTGTGTGTGTGTGTGCGGTGTGTGTGTGTGTGCGGTGTGTGTGGTGGGGGGAGGGGGGCAGAGCACCCGGCGCTGCTGAGTGCATCAAGCTCTTGCTTCAGTGAGTGGCTTGAAAATGTGTGGGGTGGGGTGGGGAGGTGGGCGTATTGAATCATGTATACCATGATAAAAGATGTTACAGTCCATGCAACAAGCTACACATACCACTCAAACATCTCTCCAAGCTCACTCACGGCTGCGCCCCTCACGCACTGCTGCTGCTGCTGCTGCTGCTGCTGCTGCTGCTACTGCTGCTGCTCCACGCGCCCACTGCTGCAGCTGCTGCTGCTCCGCTCACTCACTGTTGCTGCTGCTGCTGCTGCTGCTGCTGCTGCTGCTCCACTCATGCGCAGTCTCCGCACTCTTTTGCGATGCGGAGGCGGCCGCAGCTGCCAGCGGTGGCAACCCGCTCCACAAGGAATTCAACGCATCACTCTTCACTCTCCCTTCTTTCTCTCGCTGTCTCTCTCTCCCCTCTCTCTCCCCCTCCCCCCAAATGCACTACCAACAACAACCCCACTGCGCAGTTGCTGCGCTGTTCTACGATGCCGAGGCGGCCGCAGCAACCAGCAGCGGCAAGCAGCTTCTCAAGGGATTCAGCGCGACACTCTTCACTCTCTCTCTTTCTCTCTGTCTCGCTCTCTATCTTCCCCCCCCCCCCAATGCATTCCCAACAACAACCCCACTGCGCAGTGTCTGAGCTCTTCTTCGACGCCGAGGCGGCCGCAGCTGCCAGCGGCGGCAAGCCGCTCCTCAAGGGCGACAATCTACACTCCCTCTCTCTCACTCTCTCTGTCTCTCTTCCCCCCCCCCCAAAATGCATTCCCAACAACAACCCCACTGCGCAGTGTCTGAGCTCCTCTTCGACGCCGAGGCGGCCGCAGCTGCCAGCGGCGGCAAGCCGCTCCTCAAGGGCGACAATCTACACTCCCTCTCTCTCACTCTCTCTGTCTCTCTTCTCCCCCCCCCCAATGCACTACCAACAACAACCCCACTGCGCAGTTGCTGCGCTGTTCTACGATGCCGAGGCGGCCGCAGCAACCAGCAGCGGCAAGCAGCTTCTCAAGGGATTCAGCGCGACACTCTTCACTCTCTCTCTTTCTCTCTGTCTCGCTCTCTATCTTCCCCCCCCCCCCAATGCATTCCCAACAACAACCCCACTGCGCAATGTCTGAGCTCTACGACGCCGAGGCGGCGGCAGCAGCCACTGGCGGCGAGCGACTCATCGGCGAGGAATGTAACATGATGATGCATGCCACAGACCATAAAACAGCTCATCAGTGAGCAATGTTACATGGTGATGAATGCTATAGTCCATGGAACAAACACCCAAAACAATGCATCTTCTCACGTCTCCACCGCGCAGTCTCTGAGCTGTTCTATGATGCCGAGGCGGCCGCAGCTGCAAGCGGCGGCAAGCCGCTGCTCAAGGGCTTCAAGTTCAACAGCGTTGGCAGCGTATTCAAGAAGCAGTTGGGGGAGCTCATGGCACAGGCAAGTGGCAGTGGCACTGGCACTGATGGCACTTGCAGGCAAGTCTGTACAAGGGATTGGGGTGTCAATCAGTGCGTGGGTAGCGCTGTTCAAAACGCAGCTGGGCGAGCTCATGGCAAGTGTGCCAGGGTTGGGATGTGGGGTTCAGGGATTTAGGGTTCAGGGACCATGGTTGGGATTTGGGATTTAGGGGGCAGCGATGAAGGGGCTTTCAAGTTCAACAGTGTGGGCAGCGTGTTTGAAGAACAGCTGGGCGAGCTCATGGCGCAGGCAAGGCGCACTGGCGCTGGCACTGGCACCGGCACTGGCACCGGCACTCGCACTGGCACTGGCACTGATGGCGCTTGCAGGCTAGTCTGTATAAGGGATTGTGGTGATTATCAGTGTGTGGTCAGCGTGCTCAAGAAGCAGCTGGGGGAGCTAATGGCACAGGCAAGTGGCAGTGGCACTAGCAGTCTTTTCTGTGTGTCTGGGGGTGCCAATCAGTGTGCAGCTTGTCCAAGAAGCAGCTGGGGGAGATCATGGCACAGGCAAGTGGCGGTGGCAGTCTAGTCTGTAGAATCGCTTCAAGGTTGGGGTCTTGAGCAGGGCGTGGGGTGTTCAATATAGGGTGTTCAAGAAGCAGCTGGGGGAGCTGATGGCACAGGCAAGTGAAAGTTCCACTGGCAATCTAGTCCGTAAAATAGCTTGTTTATTTATTTGTTCTTGTTTATTTGTTTGTATTTATATACCAGTGTGTGTGCAGCTTGTGCTCAAGAAGCAGCTGGGGGAGCTCATGGCACAAGCAAGTGGCACTGGCAATGGCGGTTTAGTCTGTAAAGGGGCTTCGGGGTCTGATAGCTCAGGGCGTGGGGTGTTCAAAACAGCGTGCGAAGGGGGGGGGGCAGAAAAGTACATATGTGACACACATGATGATTATGCATCTCCGTGCTGCCTTCGTTCCAAATCAAGCGATTGTTTTAGATTTGGACACCTGGGGACCGAGATATGAAGGTCCAAAGTTGGGGTGGTTGGGTGGGTGGGTAGGGGGGGCGGCAAACTTAATATGGGGGGCCAAGAACTTTCTTTCCACTGGGCCAATTTTGACGGGAAGACCACCATTGGAACCGCTTTGGTGAGAAGAGCATGAATCCACTATAAGAAGTGACCCTGGGTTTAGGTTCGGGGGTCCACCCCCCCCTGAACGCCCCAACTCCCCCGCGTGCACCCTCCGGTGCACCAAGTGCCCACCTAGGATTTGAGCAACCTCCACGGATGTATATGGGACCGATGCCATCTTCAGCTCCTTGGAGAGCACAGCAAAACACCTCGGGACAGTCAACCCTGAATCTGCCTGGAAATTGTGAACTGGAGAGTCCACACTCCCGGTGGCGGCCATCTCGGCCAAGGTATGGCGAGTTGTTAGGGGGTAATATTGGCTATCTTCTGGAAATTTAGACATTGCGATGAACAGCCCCAACTGAAAGGAAGCCATGCGCATCGGTCCCGGCTCCATGCATGGCGTACTTAGTGAGACAGGGTGGGTGGGTGGGACCCCCCCCAAAAAAAAACTTCCGTCATGTGTGTCAAAAATAACTTTTCTGCCCCCCACCCCCCCCCCTGGTGCGTAGCGTTGTTCAAAACGCAGCTGGGGCAAGTTCATAGCAAGTGTGCCAGGGTTGGGATTTGGGGTTCAGGGGACAGCGATGAAGGGGCTTTCAAGTTGAACAACGTGGGCAGCGTGTGCAAGAGGCAGCTGGGGGAGTTCATTGCACAGGCAAGCGGATAGTCGCAAAATAAAACTCACACTTAAACTCACACTGAACTGTGCACATACACACACACACACACACACATACACACGTACCCATGCAAGCACACACACACACACACACACTCCTTGTAGCTGCACCTCATGGAGCCTCACTACGTGCGCTGCATCAAGCCAAACGGCGCCAACGCGGCCGGTCTATTTGAGGGAGCCAACGTGCTGCAGCAGCTGCGGTGTGGAGGTGTGTGTGTGTGTGTGTGTGTTTGTGTGTGTGTGTGCGGGCATGTGCATCAAGCCAAACGGCGCCAAACGGCACACGCGCGCGCCATCAAAGGCGCCATCGAATGCGCCCAACGGACTGTAAATCGACCACACATACGCACTTTTCAACAGGCGTCCTCGAAGCGGTCCGCATATTGTGCGCCGGATTCCCGCCCAAGCGCCCACACACACACACACGCACGCGCAAAAAAAAAACATATACACATGCCCCCCCCCCCCCCCCCCTGCAACATGCTTCCTTAAAGCGTTCCGCATCCCGTACGACGGCCTGCCCTTCCCCAAGCGCCCCTACACACACACAAACACCCATGCACACACATGCCCCCCCCCCCCCCCTGACACACACACTTTCTTGCAACAGGCGTCCTCGAGGCCGTGCGCATCTCGTGCGCCGGTTTCCCCTCCAAGCGCCCCTACACCGACTTTGTCGATCACTTTTGGATGCTCGCGCCGGAGCTGCTGGCAAACCCAGAGCTGGACGACCGAGAGATCTCGCTGGTGAGTTTGTTTTTCCCGAGTTGTCCCGTGTAGTCCCGAGAGCGGCAGATATATAAACGCACACGCACGCACGCACAATCCCAGCGTATCCTGCTCAAAACCCAGGTTGAGGGCTACCAAATAGGCGTCACATAAGTCTTCCTGACGAGGCACAAAAACACACAAACACATAAACACCGACTCAAAATGTACACACACACAGAGAGAGAGAGAGAGATTGGCAGAGATATAAACGTACACGCACGCACGCACGCAGCGCATCTTGCTCAAGACCCAGGCCGAGGGCTACCAAATGGGCGTCACAAAGGTCTTCCTGACCAGGCACACAAACATGTTAACACACCAACACAGACTCAAACCGTACACAGAGAGAGAGAGAGAGAGAGAGACAGACAGAGAAAGAGAGAGAGACAGAGAGACAGACAGAGAGAGAGGGGGGCAGAGTTATAAACGTACACGCACGCACAATCGCAGCGCATCTTGCTCAAGACCCAGGCCGAGGGCTACCAAATGGGCGTCACAAAGGTCTTCCTGACGAGGCACACAAACACGTTAACACACCAACACAGACTCAAAATGTACACAGAGAGAGAGAGAGAGACAGACAGACAGAGAAAGAGAGAGAGAGACAGACAGAGAGAGAGTGGGGCAGAGTTATAAACGTACACGCACGCACAATCGCAGCGCATCCTGCTCAAGACCCAGGTGGAGGGCTACCAAATGGGCGTCACGAAGGTCTTCCTGCGCGCGGGGCAGATGGCCTTGCTCGACAAGCTGCGCATGGAGCACCAGAACAAGGGGGCGACCACGATCCAGAAGTGGGTTTGGGGTAGGGTGGTGTGGTGGTGTGTGTGTGTGTGTGCGTATGGGTGGGTGGGTGTGAGTGTGTAGTTGGCAGATGGCCCTGCTCGACAAGCTGCGCATAGAGCACCAGAACAGGGGGGCGACGACGATCCAGAAGTGGGTTTGGGGCTGTGTGGTGGTGTTGGTGTGTGTGTGTTTGTGTGTGTATGTGTGTTCCTGCGCGCGGGGCAGATGGTGCTGCTCGACAAGCTGCGCATGGAGCACCAGAACAGGGGGGCGACTACGATCCAGAAGTGGGTGTGGGGTTGTGTGGGGTGGTGATGGTATGTGCGTGTATGTGTGTGTGTGTGTGTGTGAGTGTGTGTGTGTGTGTTCCTGCGCGTGGGGCAGATGGCCCTGCTCGTTAAGCTGCGCATGGAGCACCAGAACAGGGGGACGACGAAGATCCAGAAGTGGCTTTGGGTTCCGTGTTTTGATGTGTGTATGCACACACAGCACCAGAGCAAGCCCTGCCAGCGCTGGACCCTGAAATGGGAGTGTGACTGCGTGTGTGTCGTGTGTATTGGCGAATTGCGGGGGGGGTGCCTCTGCTTGACAAGCTGCGCCCGGAGCACGATAACAGTCACGATAATAACCATCTCTCTCTCACGCACACGCACACACAACACACACTCGCATTAGGGGGTCACACACACACACACACACACTCACACACACGCACACACACGCACACACGCACACACACGCACACACACACAGGTATGCGCGCGGCTGGCTCGCGCGCCGCCACGTCGCACACCTCAAGAACGCAATTGTTGCACTTCAGGCGGCGGTGCGCGCTGCGCAGGCGCGCAAGTGGTACAAGCAGGCACGCAGGTGCGTGTGTGTGTGAACGCGTGTGTGTGTGTGTGTGCGTGTGTGTGTGTGTGCGTGTGTTTGTGTGTGCGTGTGTATTGTCAGGAATAGATGGGCAGCGCGCACACAAGCACACACGCCCCCCGCCCGCCCCCTTCACACAGGGGCCGCGCCGCCACCATCATCCAGACCGCGTGGCGCGGCCACTCTGCGCACACACACACACACGCACACGCACGCACACAAGGACCGCGCCGCCACCATCATCCAGACCGTGTGGCACGGACACTCTGCATACACACACACACACACACACACACGCACACACACA
>VFSX01000063.1:467500-517500 GCA_016618255.1 Chlamydomonas sp. UWO 241
ACGTTGGCAGGCAGCCGGCTGGTGGCTACCGCCCCTCACAAGTAATTGTTAGGGCCAGAAATAGACTTGGGTCTAGGCGGTGGTAATAGGACTAGAGGTAGTCTTCGCTGGAAAGCCGATGTAACTGTAACTGCACCGTAGCGCCCTTGACCTTTGCACCTAATTAATTTTTGGAAGCCGAGAGATGCGCATGCCGCGCTCGTCTGTGCGCGACAACAGCCACCTGCTGGCAGACAACAATTCGAGCAACACCAAGGTTCGTATCGGTTGTTCATCATTTTAACAATGCTGTTTACCGTACGCGCGGTCAGCCTTCGCCGGGGGGTCAAGAACAAGATTGTTTAATCATCCGCGGGGGGGTATATGCATTGGTTTCGGTTCGCAGGGGGGGGTATGGGGTCCATTTGTTAGCTGTCCGAACCTACGAAAATGTCCTTTCCTTGGGCAAATCGTGAGGTCTGCGGGTCGAGTCCCCATTCGGGACCTTTTTTACTCTTCGCGGGGGGGCGAGGAGAAATGATTGCGACTTCGCGCGCAACTTCGCGGGGGCGTCCAAAACAAAGCATATTCGCGAAGGCTCACCGCGCGTACGGTAAATGTTATCCTGGATTAAACAAAGTAATTATGGTAATTCACGAATACGTGCGCGCAAGAAAATGTGCACGACAACAGTCGCTTTCTTGCAGGCGAGCGCGCGCTCGACACCAGGGTGCGATGGAACGTTGTGGAATTATCCAGTCGCTCTCCGTCTGTCATAACCCTCTCTATATATCTCTCCCTCTCTCTCCCTCTCCCTCCCGCTGTTTCTCTCCCTCCCTACATGAGAGATCTTTCTCTCCCTGCATCTTAATTCTTCCCCATCACCGACATGCATGCACACCCTCCCCCTGCCTCTCAGGTCAAGGATCTGAAGGCCAAGGGGCAGCGCAATGATCTGATCACACACACATACACACACACACACACACTCCACACACAAACACTCCACACACAAACACACACACACACACAGGTGAAGGAGCTGGAAGCCACGCTCGAGACGGTCATGGGGCAGCGCAACGATCTGCGCGCATCAATGAAGGAGGTGTGGGGGGGGGGGGCATGCGTGTGTGTGTGTGTGTGTGCCATGGGGCAGCGCAACGATCTGCGCACATCAATGAAGGAGGAGCATGTTTGTGTGTGTGTGCTTGTGTGTGGGGGGGGGCATGTGTGTGTGTGTGTGTGTGTGTGTGTTTGTGTGCGCACGAGCGTGGGCGTAAGCCAGTGTGCGCTCGCGTGTGTGCAACGATCTACGTCCTTCAATGAAGGAGGTGCGTGTGTGTGTGTGCTTGTGTGTGTGGGGGGGGGGCATATGTGTGTGTGCCATGGGGCAGCGCAACGATCTGCGTGCATCAATGAAGGAAGCGTGTGTGTGTGTGCTTGTGGGGGGGCGTGTGTGTGTGTGTATGTGTGTGTGCATGTGTGCGTGCTTGTGTGTGTGTGCGCGTGCGTGAGTGTAAACCTTAGTGCGCTCGTGTGTGTGCAACAATGGGCATCGAGGAAGGAGGTGCGTGTGTGTGAGGGTGTGTATGTGTGAGTGTGTGTGTGTGTACGTGCGTGTGTGTGCATGCGTTCGTGTGTGCATGCGTGCGTGCTTTTGTATGAGCGCGTGTGTGATGATGATGATGGATCTTACAGTCTGTGTGACACCAGTAATGATGTATAAGACCGGTGTCGGCGCTAGCGCCCGACACCTTAAACTCAGTTTCAGTGGGAAACTGGCTGGCTACCTGGTAGGGGTGAGGGTAAACCCCCACACGCGCGCACGCACTGGACCTAGACAGGACACTGGGCCCCCAGATCCACCCTATACCACCCAGGTAGTGACAGCAACGCATTGTTGGTGTGCGCCTGTGTTCTACTACTAGTCCCGCCGCCGCCATTGGCTCCAGCAATCTCCTCCATGCCCGCCAGCAATCTCCTCCACGCCCGCCAGCAATCTCCTGTATGCCCGCCAGCAATCTCCTCCATGCCCGCCAGCAATCTCCTGTATGCCCGCCAGCAATCTCGTCCATGCATGGGCGCCGCCATGCGATCTCCATGCGCCGCGCCGCGCTCCATGCGCGCCAGCACCCGTACCACCCGCCTCATTCCCGTTCTTTAGCCATTCCCCGTGACACCTATGGCTGATCCTTGTTCCGCCGTCCCCTTTGGCATCTGTAACCCGTATCCTCTCCCTGTAGCCTCATTCCCCGTTCTTAACCGCCATCTCCATTATGGTGCCCGCCCGCTGGTGGGGCCTCGCCTCGCCCCATGCCGCACGGCTAGTGTATTGATTGCTGCGCCATCTATAATCTGCGCCTTGGGGCAGGGAACCCCTGCGCCACAACCTCCTCACAAAGCCTAGCCGCATGTGCCTCGCTTCCCATGTTTCTCAATTTCTCGCCATCCGCTTCCATGCTGCCGCCTGCAATCTCCTCCACGCCCGCGAGCAATCTCCTCCATGCCCGCCAGCAATCTCCTCCATGCATGCACGCGCAGAGCGCCGCCATGCAACCCCCATGCGCCGCGCGCGCCATGCGCGCGCCGCGCCCGCCAGCTCCCGTAGCCTCATTCCCCGTTCTTTACCCATGCGCCATGACGCATTAGCCTTGTCCGCCGTCCCCTGGCATGCATAACCCGTAGCCTCATCCCCGGTAGCCGCATTCCTCGTTCTTAGCCGCCATCTCCATTATGGTGCCCGCCCGCTGGTGGGGCCTCGCCTCGCCCCATGCCGCACGGCTGGTGCATCGATCGCGTCGCCATCTAATAATCTGCGCCTTGGGGCAGGGAACCCCTGCGCCGCAACCTCCTCACAAAGCCTAGCCGCATGTGCCTCGCTTCCCATGTTTCTCAATTTCTCGCCATCCGTCTCTCTCTTCCATCCAGGCACAGTAAACCATTAGGAGCCGCAATCTGCTTGAGTTCCGATCGTTGTGAGAGGGGGTGCATGCTCGCCGCAATTCTCGCCATCGTGCATCGTGCTCTCCATCGTACCGCTGCCCCATCTGCCACATAGCCTCGCCCCATCAGGACCAGTTCATCAGTAGCGCTGTGCGTCACAGCCGCTCAGGGTAAATTTCCAGATTTTCAGCTGCCCAGTACCAAGCGCAGTTGTCCCGGTTGTCCGCCATCGAGCGGCGCCAGGGCGGGAGCCCCTGGCGAAGAGCTTATGAACTTAACATGGTGATCCGCCGCCGTAGCGCTTTCGCCCAGAAGCGCGCCCCCTGAGTGCCAACACACACACAATCACACACACACGTGCACACACTCTCTCTCTCCCCCACAAACACACGCATAAGATTGCTGCGAGCGCTGTCTTTGCCGCACGCGTTCACCTTGACCTCCCCCCCCTGAGTGACACACACACACACGCACACACACACACATATGCAGGAGATCGCCGCGAGCGCTGTCTTCGCCGCGCGCGTGGCGGCTCTGGAGAAGGAGAATGGGGAGCTCGCGGAGAGGGCGGCGCAGGTGGGTTGATGGGGTGTGGAACACTATGGGGTTCAACAGGTTTAGGGTTTGAGGTGGGGGTTCTTGGGTTTAGGGTTTGTGGGGTGGGTTGAGGTGGCGTGGGGTGGCGTGGGGTGGCATGCTGTGTTTTGTGTCGCGTCTTTCTGTGCTGAGTGTGTGAGGCGGCTCTGGAAAGCTTTTGTGCATAGTGTGTGGATGATGCAGAGTTGACTTGGATACGGTGTGGATGAGGTGGCATGCTGCACTGAGCTGGGTAGCAGGAGACGGCACTGGAAAGAGACGGCGCTGGAAAACGAGAACGGGGGCAACGTGTACGCACCAGTGTTGCCATCAAGGAAACTGAACATGTGCTGTTTGTCCCCGCGACATTGGAGGGAACAGCAGGCGATATTTTGTGGAACAGTGTAAACATTTTCGATTTTCACACTGTTCAGAGCGAAATCCCCACGGTTCGCCCCCGCACCTCCCCCCCAAATTACCGTTTCGCAGGCGAGCAAAGAGGACCTCGACACAGCTCTCGCCGCCGCAGCCACGGCAGAGGCGGCGCTTGCTGCGTCTGCCGCGGCTCTCGCGGCGGCTACCTCCAGCGCGGCTAAGGCGGCCGCTGATGGTGGGTGTCGTAGGTTTTGTTCGTTTTTTGTGTGGGGGGGAGGGGGCAGGGAGGCAGGGAGGGGGGGGAGTTTTTGCGCGTAATTTTGTTCTGTGAGGCAATGCGGTGCGGCGCTCTCGGCGTCCACCTCCAGCGCGGCTAAGGCGGCCGCTGATGGTTCATCTTTTGGGGGGTGGAGGGGCGTTATTGTTTGGGGGGGGGCTGCTTGGGGTCAGCGCATGATTCACTCACTCCACACTGGCCACTCTCCACGCCATGCATTCCACACCCCACACTATCCAGTCACCCACTCCAGATCCCTCATTCCACACCCACACCATCCACACCCCACTCCCCCCAAACGCAGCCGAGAAGAAGTTGGCCGCTGCCAACGAGTACATCCAACGCATGATGACGGAGCGCTCCGAAATCGAGAAGCGGTTCCACGGGATGAGGGTGAATCTGGGACGACTCTTTCCGTCTCTGCCCTCCCTCTTCCTGCTTCCTGCTTCCTTTTCTCTCCCTTTCTCTCCCTCGCTCTCCCTCGCTCTCCCTTTCTCTCCCTCGCTCTCCCTCGCTCTCCCTCGCTTTCCCTTGCTCTCCCTCGCTCTCCCTCTCACCCTCTCTCTCCCTCTTTCTCCCCCTCCCTCTTTCTCCCTCTCCCTCTTTCTCCCCCTCCCCCTCCCTCTCCCCCTCCCTCTCCCTCTCTCTCCTCTCCCTCTCCCTCTCCCTCTCCCTCTCCCTTCCTCTCCCTCCCTCTCCCTCCCTCCCCTCCCCTCTCCCTCCCCCTCCCCCTCCCCTCCCCTCCTCTCCTCTCCCCCTCGCTCCTCTCGCTTCCTCCTCTCTCCCTCTCCCCCCGCTCTATCTCCTCTCCCCCCTCTCCTCTCTCTCTCCCCCCCCGCTCTCTCCCTCTCCCCCCTCTCTCACCCTCTCTCTCCCTCTGTCCCCCTGTGCCTCTCTCTCCCTCTCTTCCTCCCCCCCCCACACACACACTCTATCTCCCTCTCCCCCCCTCTCCCCCCCTCTCTCCCCCTCTCTCTCCCTCTGTCCCCCTGTCTCTCTCCTCCCTCTCTCTCTCCTCCCTCTCTCTACTGCTTTGCATGCAGGGCTCCCATTCCCTCCCTCCTCGTCCGCTCTCTCTCTCTCTCTCCCTCGCTCTCTCCCTCTCTCTCTCCTTCCCCTCACTCTCTCTTTCTCTCCCCCTCTCCTTCCCTCTCTCCCCCTCTGCCCCCCCCTCTCTCTCCTCCCTCTCCCCCTCCCCCCCCTCTCTCTCTATTGCTTTGCACGCAGGGCTCCCTCAACCTGAGCCTGCACCCCTTTTACCTAAACCGGCACACACACACACACACACACACACGCACACACACAAGACTGTAAAATCGACCACACACACACACACCTGCACTTAGTGCTGTTCATGACGACCTCATGGGGTGACTGCAGAGCGACAACCACCACACTACACACACACACAGACACAGACAGACAGACACACGCACGCACACACGCACCCACACACACACACATGTAGGGCGCGGCAGTATACCGTATTCGTGGGACCGTATACCGTATAATACCGTATAATGTATACCGTATACAAGGGTATACGTGTATACCCTTGATTCCTTGATCCGATTGAGACGTGAACGGTGGCTTCGGATGCCTCACATGCTGGGCATCACAAATCCACTCTTACAAGCAACTTTGCTATGTTTGGTTTAGAGGAAACACAAAACTAGGTTTTTCTCACTGCATGGCAGCCGGAGCGTCCGTGCGTTCCATGCAACCACGATATTCTTCCCTCCACCCTATGCTGCATCCAAGCGTAGTTCTGGATAGCCCTTGTCATTAGCTGTCCAGTGCAAGTCGAATCATCAAAATCCATGCAGTTTCAAGGGAGTTGGAGCATTTACGCCTTTTACTTGTCTTCCAAAAAATGGTGTCTACGGTACACATCCCGCCGTATACCGTATTTATACCGTCACGGTGTACATACGGTGTATATCGTATACGTATACCGTGCCGCGCCCTACACACATGCGCATATTTTGTCTGTCCCCCCCCCCCCCATACACGCCCACACACACACACGCACACACACACGCACACAAACACACACCTGCACTTGCTGCTTCCAGGAAGACCTCATGGGGCGGCTGCAGAACGCGTGCGACCAGCGCGACGAGGCACGCGGGCAGGTGTGTGTGTTTGTTTGCGTGTGTGTGTGTGTTTGTGTGTTGCGTGTGTGTGTGTTTGTGTGTGTGTTCGACCAGCGCGACGAGGCGTGCGGGCAGGTGTGTGTGTGCGCGCGTGTGTGTGTGTGTGTGTGTGTGTATGTGTGACCAGCATGACGAGGCGCGCGGGCAGGTGTGTGTGTGTTTGTGTGCGTTTGTGTGTGTGTGTGTGTGTGTGTGCGTGTGTGCGTGTGTGTGTGTGTGCGACCAGCGCGACGATGCGCGCGGGCAGGTATGTGTGTGTGTGTGTGTATGTGTGACCAGCGCGACGAGGCGCGCGGGCAGGTGTGCGTGTGTGTGTGTGTGTGTGTGCGTGCGCGTGTGCACACGTGCACGCGCGTGTGTGTGTGTACGTGTGTGTGCGACCAGCGTGGTGCAGCGCGCAGACAGGTGCGTGTGTGCTTGTCCAGAGCATGTTTGAGCAGCGTGTTTTTCCGCCACATGTGTTTAACCATCTTCAGCCTCCTGATACCCCCCCTCCCCCTCCCTCCCCCCCCCCTTCTCTCCTATTCACAAAATCTCATACTGCCCATGCCATGAAACACGCACAAACACACACACACACACACACATGCACACTCACCACAACCCACACGCAGGTGCTCGGGCTTCAGGTCGATGTCGAGAAGCTCAAAGAGGGGCTCATCGTCAAGGACCGCCAGCTTGCGGTGGCCTCGTCAGCGGCGGCGGTGGCAGCGGCAGCAGCGGCGGCGGCGCCGAGGTGTGTGTGTGTGTGCGTGCGTGCGTGTGGGTGGCGGGGGGGAGGACCGCCAGCTGGCGGTGGCTAATCTGCAGCAGCGGTGGCAGCGGCGGCGGCGCCGAGGTGTGTGTGTGTGTGTGTGTGTGATGCGGCTCACGGCCCACAGCTTGCAGCACACACAAAGAGGTCTCCCTGATACACACACACACACACACACAGCGCGGTGCAGCTCGCAGCTCGCTCCGAGGTGTTCTCCATGCTTGGCGCCCCAAAAAAGGCGCTGTACGGTCGCACACACACACGCGCGTGTGCGCACACACACACACACACTCACGCAGACACACACACACACACACACATGCGCACACACACACACACTCCTCCACACACACGCAGCGCGGCGCAGCTTGCCGCGCGCTCTGAGGTGTCCTCTATGTCTGGCGCACCAAACAAGGCCCTGTACGGCCGCGCGGCGTCCGATCGCTTTGGCCTGGCGGGCTTCTCTCCTGGGCCCACCGCGCCAGTCGGGGCAGAGGTGTGTGTGTGTGTGTGTGTGTGTGTGTGTGTGTGGCATGGTGACTTCAAAACTGAAAAGGCGGCCGCGTGGCGTGCGACCGGTTTGGACTGGCAGGCTTCTCGCCTGGCCAACAGTGCCAGTGGGGGCAGAGGTGTGTGTGTGTGTGTGTGTGTGTGTGTGTGTGCACGCGTTTGTGGACTGCCCGTTTTTCTTTGAGCGGTTAAAAGAAAAGGGCGTACGGCAGCGCGGCGTCCGATCGCTTTGGCCTGGCGGGCTTCTCCCCTGGGCTTACCGCATCAGTGGGGGCAGAGGTGTGTGTGTGTGTGTCTGCTTATGCTTGTGGGGTGTGCCCGTGGGTTGGCGCACGGGGCCTGCATGCGTGAATGTCAGAATGCGCGGTGTCCGGTAGGCGAATCGGTTTAGTCTGGCGGGCTTTGCGCCTGGGCCAGCAGCGCCAGTGGGGGCAGAGGTGGGTGTAGCGTGTTATGTTATCCACCCACATCTCTCACCATCTCACGCACACACACACACACACACATGTACACACACACACACATACGCACTGAATTCCCCTCCCCCCACCTCCCCCGCCCGCCCAGCTTTCTCTCTGTCTCTGTGTCTCTGTCTGTCTCTCCCTGCGTGTGTCTCTCACCCTCTCTGCCCCTCTCGCTCTCTCTCCTTCTCCCTTTCTCCCCCTCACACAAATAAACACATTCACACATGCAAAGCGCTCCCCGCTCGAGGACCTTCTCAAGGGGCCTGCCGGCCCGGCAGCTGGCGCCAAGGCGGAGTCGGAGGCAGACCGCAAGATGCGCGAGCTGCAGGTGTGTGTGTGCGTGTGTGTGTGTGTGTGTGTGTCTCCCAGCAGCTAGCGCCAAGGCGGAGTCGGAGGCAGACCGCAAGATGCGCGAGCTGCAGGGGTGTGTGTGTGTGTGCGTGAGAGTGAATGTGTTCATGCATGTGTGAGTGCTTGTGTTCATGTGTGTATATGTGTGTGTATGTGTGTGTGTAAAGATGCACAAGCTGCAGATTTGCAGGATTTGGTGTACCAGTTGGGTTATGGGACTGGGTTTAGACTGGTGTATGTGAAGGCCCCGAACAAATACATGTAAAACAAATAAGACATACACATACACATACACATACACATACACATGATGGCAGATGGCAGATGGCAGATGGCATGCTAGGGGTCTAATTTTGACAGCTGCCGGCCTCTTTTCTAGGGTCTAATGCGCCATCAAAGGCGTCCGACGGACTGTAAAATCGACCATACACACACGCACAAATCCACACACACACACGCACATACACACAAACTCGCCACCTGCAGGCCAAGCAGGCGCAGATGCTGTCGGACAAGCGGCGCGGGGAGGAGGACAAGCTGCTAGTGGCGCTGCAGGTCAGTGGTGTCACTGTTTTGTTACAATTGTGTGGCGCATCCTAACTCTAGGATGCGGATACCACTACCGTAGTCACACTTTGCCTTCCCGAGGGTCCACTAAAGGTTCTCTTTATTTGGAGCTCTAGGCCTTTGCGGGGCGTTTCGACTTGATTTCGTCTTTGCGGCGGCTTTTTGCGGGGCCTGTAGAGCGTTGATCCGGGTTCAAATTCCGTAGGGGACTTTTTTGCCTTTGCAGGGGCGTTTTCAGACTTAATTTGGCGGGAAGGCAAAGCGTGACTACGGTAGTGGTATGATGACCCACACCCGGTGGTTGGCTCCTCGCGTTCCTCACCTACCTTAGCGTGTGTGCCCACTCTGATTCACTAGAAGCTTTCTAGGGTTTCTAGATGCGCTAGACGGCCCCCGAGCGGTCCCCCGTAAATCAAGAAGAAGTGTTTTGTCTTATATTCGCAGCAGACGACCAGTCGTCGTCGCTAGCGTCTGCGACGTCGAGAGCGCTGCAGTCAAAATCGCCCCCGCCCTTAGAAAGCCCCCTTCCCTCACCTTTCTTCTAGGCTAGAAGGACCTACTAGGACAGGCGTGGGAACACACCCTGGACCCCTCCTGATGATGCTGGTGATGGGTGTTACAGTCGTGTACGACGCACCTACGCCCTAAACCCTCAGCAGACTTTCCTAACCCATCAACAGACGTTCGAGTTCATTATCAAACCCATTAACTACCCTTCGTCGCCGCCGCGTTGCGGGCGTTGCGGGACTTCTCATTGAAAGGAAGCAAGCAAAATCCACACCCCAAATTTCTCTCCAGAATCTCAACACTTCACCGCGCAATCATAAAGACTTCGCATTCCAACCTGGGATTCGTCAACGGTCGCCCCGTCGCGGCAATTCTCGTATTCAGCCGCTCCATGCAAAGGAAGCAAAACACACTCCTCACCCCCAAACCCTTCCCAAGCCCCAAGCATTCAACCCGAAACCACACACCTTACGCAGTCCAACCTTGGCTTTGTGAACGGACGCCCCGTCGCGGCAATCCTGGTGTTCCGCTGTTGCCTGCACTGGCGCGCGTTCCAGGTGTGTGTGTGTGTGTGTGTGTGTTGCCCCTGTCGTGTTCAGCTGCTGCCTGCACTGGCGTGTGTTCCAGGTTTGTGTGTGTGTGTGTATGCGTGCGCGTGTAAGTGTGTGCGTGCGTGTTGCGCTGCCGCCCTCAAAGTGCGCCGCATGCTCTCTCACACACACACACGCACACACACACTCACACATCGGCGGCCCCCTTGGCACACGCGTCCGCGTGGCCCTGCACACACGCACAGCTGCCCACACATCACCGACACTGCTTGAATCTGCTCATACTTTGTGTGCGTCCCAGGCCGACCGTACTTCCCTGTTCGACCGCATCGTCGGCGTGATTGGGTCGCAGATCGAGGTAGGGAGTGTGGGGTGTGTGGGGTGTGGAGGGTGTTAAGGGTGTGTGTGAAGTGTGGCGCGCGTACAGGCCGACCATACCTTTCTCTTCGACCGAATCCCTGGCGTGGTTGGGTCGCAGATTGAGGTGGGGAGTGTGGGGAGTGTGGGAGGGGTGTGTGGAGGGTGTGGGGTGTCATCGTCGGCGTGATTGGGTCGCGGATCGAGGTATGGGGAGTGTGGGGAGTGTGGGCACTATGGATGGAATGTGGGGTTTGTGGCCATGGGCTGACCATCCTCTATGGCTGTCCATCCTCCTCCTCCATGGCTGACCATCCTCCAAGGCTGACCATCCTCCTCCTCCATGGCTGACCATTCTCCATCCTCCATGGGCTGACCATCCTCCATCTCTGACCGAGTTGCCGGCGTAGCTTGATTGGGTGGCAGACCGAGGTTTGGGGAGGGGGGAGGGGGGGGGTGACTATCGGCTGGCCTCAAGATGCGCACACACATATGCACACACACACACACACACACGCACATGCACATGCACACACACACATGCACACACATACATACGCACACACATGCACACGCAAATGCACACACATACACGCACACACACACATGCATACATGCACACACACACACACACACATGGCCGCACGTCTTGACACACACACACACACACACAAAGACACACACGCTTACGCACACGCACGCAGGCGCACCATGACGACAACGCGCACCTCGCGCACTAGCTGTTGGACACACATACACACACGTGCACACACGCACGCAGGCGCACCAAGACTACGACTCGCACCTCGCGCACTAGCTGTTGGACGCACTCACACACACACACACACACCCCTGGCTGCACGTCTTAGCACACCTCACATGCACGCACACACACACACACACACACACACACAGGCCCACCAAGACGACGACGCGCACCTCGCGTACTGGCTCTCGGTCACCGTCACGCTGCTGCACCTGCTGCAGGTGTGTGTGTGTGTGCGTGTGTGTGCGTGTGTGTGTGTGTCTATGGCTCTGGTTACCGTCACGCTGCTGCACCTGCTGCATGTGTGTGTGTAGTTGTGTGTGTGTGTGTGTGTGTGTGTGTGTGTGTGTGTGTGTGTGTGTTTGAGGGCCAACCCTCACAGCGTGCGGTGCTCACAACCCCCCACTTTCTGCCCTTCTTACCCACACACACGCAGAAGAACATCAAGCCCGCGAGCGGCAGCGGAGGACTGGGCCGGCGGCCGGGCGGCGCGGTGGGGTCTGGCGGCGGCGCACGCGGAGTGTTTGCCACGATGTTCCAGCGTTCAAACACCATTAGCGGCGGGGTGCACGCGAGCGGAGAGGCGTCGATCCACGGGGGGGGAGCAGGTGTGTGTGTGTTGGGGGGGGGGCGTGTGTGTGTGTGTGTGTGTGTGTGTGTGCGACGACATTCCAGTGCTCCAACACGATCAGTGGAGGGGTGCACGCGAGTGGGGAGGCGTCGATCCACGGGGGGGGGGGCGTGTGTGTGCATGTGGGTGGGTGGGTGGTGGGTGGGCGGGTGGGTGGGTGTGGGTGGGTGGGTGTGCGACGATGTCCCAGCGCTACAACACGTGTGTGTGTATGGGTGGGTGGGTAGGTGGGTGGGTCTGTGGGCGCGTACGCGTGTGTGTGAGAGGGGGGGGGGCGGCAATGTTCCAGCACCATCAGCGGAGGGGTGCACGCGAGTGGAGGGGGCTTCGATCCACGAGGGGGGAGCAGCTGTGTGGGGGGGGGGGCGTGTGTGTGTGTGTGTGTGTGTGTGTGTGTGATTTACGTGCGCGCGCGTGTGGGTGGGTGGGTGGGTGTGGGTGGGTGGGTTTGCGACGATGTCCCAGCGCTGCAACACGTGTGTGTATGGGTGGGTGGGTATGTGGGTAGGTGTGTGGACGATTTTACAGTCCGTTGGACGCCTTTGATGGCGCATTAGACCCTAGGAAAGAGGCCGGCAGCTGTCAAAATTAGACCCCTAGCATGCCATCTGCCATCATGATTGCTGTGCACGCGGTGCGTGTCTCAAAACAGGCGACAAGGAAGTCAGCCAGCTCGTGCCAAAACCTGGGGTTCTCCTGGCCTGGCCGAGGATTCATAAACTCCCGCATCCGCTCATCTAAATCGGCCTCCTCGGGGCGAGGGATGGACCGAAACAGGCTGTGGGCCTGTGTGTGTGTGTGTGTGTGTGCGTGTGTGTGTGTGTTTGTGTGCCAACGATGTTCCAGCGCTCCAACATGATCAGTGGAGGGGTGCGCGCGAGTGGGGAGACTTCGATCCACGGGGGGGGAGCAGGTGTGTGGGGGGGGGGGGCGTGTGTACGTGTGTGTGTGTGTGTGTGCGTGTGTGTGTGTGCGACGACATTCCAGTGCTCCAACACGATCAGTGGAGGGGTGCACGCAAGTGGAGGGGGCTTCGATCCAAGGGGGGAGGGCAGGTGTGTGTGTAGCGGGGGGGGGTGCGTGTGGGTGCATGTGGGGGTGGGTGGGTGGGTGGGGGTGGGTGTGCGACGATGTCCCAGCGCCACAACACGTGTGTGTGTATGGTGTGTGGGTGTGGGTGTGTGTGGGTGTGGGTTTGTGTGTGTGTGTGTGCCAACGATGTTCCAGCGCTCCAACACGATCAGCGGAGGGGTGCGCGCGAGTGGAGGGGGCTTCGATCCCCGGGGGGAGCAGGTGTGTGTGTGTGGTGTGTGTGTGTGTGTGTGCGTGTGTGCCCGTGGGTGGGTGGGTGGGTGGTGGGTGGAACAATGTTTCAGGGCTCAAATATGATCAGCGGAGGGGTGCATGGGAGTGGGGGTGGGGAGTCTTTTCATCCACGCTGGGGGGGGGGGCAGGTGCGTGTGTGTACGCGTGTATACGTGTGTGTCCATATGTGTGTGTGTGTGTTCGTGTGTGTGCGTGCGTGTGTGTGTGTTTGTGTGACGATGTCCCAGCGCTCCAACACACCATCTCCCTTCCAGTCCCGGCAATTCTTGCTCCTCCCTTCACACACACACACACGCACACACACACACACACACACGTCTAAACAGGTTCAAAGTCCAAAGTCCCCGCGCTCTCTGTCCCAGCCTTTATCTCTCCCTCTCCCTCTAAGCACCGTAGGCCTAAGCCCTAGACCAGAAACCCTAAATCGTTAACCACACTGACACCCAAACCCCGAACTCACAGGCGGGTTCAAGGCCATTGAGGCAAAGTACCCCGCGCTCCTGTTCAAGCAGCAGCTGGACGCGTTTGTGCAGAAGGTGTGTGTGTGTGTGTGTGTGCTCGGTCAAGTGCCCCGCGCTCCTGTTCAAGCAGCAGCTGGATGCGCTTTTGCAGAAGAGGTGTATGTGTGCGTGTGTGTGTGTGTGTGTGTGTGTGTGTGTGTGTGTGCGTGCGTGCGTGTGTGTGCGCGCGCGTGTGTGTGTGTGTGCGTGCGCGTGCGTGTGTGTGTGTGTGTGTGTGTGTGCGTGCAAGGCCAAGTACCCCGCGTCCCTGTTCAAGCAGCAGCCGGACGCGTGTGCGCAGCAGGTGTGCTCCTTCGTCAGTTAACTGCCAAGAGCGCGAATCGCAGCCGGCGCAGGCGATGCCCTCATGGTGTTTTGCAGGTTCTATACGTCCGCGCTCGGAGGACGCCGGGCCGTGAGTAAAGGCCTAGCTAGCCACACGTCTAGGAGAGCTCTACTAAGTTTGAGCTCCCTCAGCAACCGCCAGGGTTCGAATTTGAAAAATCCAAGACTATCAACAGGTAGTCTGAAGTGTCAGCTTTCCAGCGTGCCCACCCTCGTTAGATGCGACTCAATGTGGCAGCCGTGGCATGCATGCAAATAAGAGGAAAAAGTGTCCCTTATCCGGGACAAACCACCCTCCTTATAACAATAGGAGAGCCCACAAGGCGACGCAGCGCGCCAGCCTACCATGGGCATGGACTCTGTTTAAGCGGAACACGCCCCGTCCCGCATGAACGCCAGCACGTGCTGCCGTCACACACACACACACACACACACACACACACGCAGCCTGTGTAGGCGACGTCCTCATGAGCAAGGACTTATTTTGAGCCCCGTCCCGTCCCGTCCCGCATGACTGCCAACACTTGCTGCCGGCACGCAAAACACACACACACACACACACAACACTCTCACACGCGCACACACGCAGCCTGCCCAGGCGACGTCCCCATGAGCATGGACTGTGTTTCAGCGGCACACGCCCCGTCCCGCATGAATGCCAGCACGTGCTGCCGTCACACAACACACATCCAGATCGCGGCATGAGCACACACACAGATACAGACACAGAGAAAGAGAGAGAAAGAGAGGGAGGGAGGGAGGGAGAAACCGAGGGGGAGGGATAGAGTGACAGACATTCATAACACACCGACATTCATTACACACATGTACACCAACATTCATGTCGCCACGAGAGCACACATACATCATGTGTGATACATGCACACACACACACACACACACACACAGGTCTTCCCCCTGCTGCGCGACAATGTCAAGAAGGCGGTCCCACACACACACACACACACACTCACACACACACGCACACACACACACACACACACACAGGTCTTCCCCCTGCTGCGCGACAATGTCAAGAAGGCAGTCACGCCGCTGCTGGCGTCGTGCATCATGACGCCAAAGGGGCCGAGGCGTGCACAGGTGTGTGTGTGTGTATGTGTGTGTGTGTGTGCATGTCTGTATGTGAGAGTTGGAGAAAGCAGCTGCAGCACATCAAGAGCAGGTGGCCAGCAGGGCGTGGGTGGCACGCACACACACAGGCATGCAGGCAGGCAGCTGCAGCACAGTTGGAGCGGGGGGGTCAGCCGGACGTGGACTCGCTCGCTCACACACACTCACACTCACGCACACACACACAGGCAGCAGCAGCGCAATCAGAGCATGGCAGCAGCCATGCGTGGAGGACACACACACACACACACACACGCACACACGCAGGCAGCTGCAGCACAGTCGGAGCAGGTCGTCAGCCGCGCGTGGGGCGACATCCTCGGGGTGTTTGGAACGACGCTCACCACGTGCACGGATGCGCACGTGCCGGGCGCACTGGTGCAGGTGTGTGCGTGTGTGTGTGTGTGTGCATGTGTGTTGTGTATGTGCGTGTGTGTGTGTGTGTGTGCGTGTGTGTGCGTGTGTGTGCATGCACACGTGTGTGTGCGTGCGTGTGTGTTCATGTGTGCGTGCATGAGTGCGTGCATGCCTGCATGTGTGTGTGCGCGTGTGTGTGTCACACCCTGCTATGTGATGAGACGGCGTGCATGTGCATATTGTGCCGCTTCAAGGGGTGTGGGTGCGCGTGCGCCGGACTCTCTTCAAGCAGGTTTTTTGCGTCTGGCACCGTCAACCTGTGCAGCCTCACAGCACACACACAAACGCACACCAACACACACACACACATATACACACATACACGAACCCACACACGTCCGCATGCCCCCCCCACACACACAGGCGTTCTTCAAGTATCTCGTTTCGTTTGTCAACATAAGCCTGTCCAAACACACAGCCACACTCCCACACATGCACACGCACAGTCATACGCACACACACCTGCACCAGCGTGCTAGACACACACACACACACTCTCCAAGCAGTTCGATTTGTTTGTATCCCTGTTGACCCACATCCACTATGCCAGTATGCCCCACCTTCTCCTCTTTTTCCCTCCCCAAAATTCCCTACGCGCCCCAATCGCCAGGCGCAATTCAAGCAGCTCGTTTCGTTTGTCAATGTGAACCTTTCCAACCAGCTGCTGCTGTGTGTGCACACACACACACACACACACTCCCCGCGCAGGCCCTCTTCAAGCAGCTGTTTTCGTTTGTCAACGTCAACCTGTTCAACCAGCTGCTCCTGCGCCGCGAGTGCTGCTCGTTCTCAAACGGGGAGCACGTGCGCACGGGGCTCGGCCAGGTCGGTGTTTTGCTGCCTGTCATTCATGATCGGTTTTCACTAGTTTTCGCCACACGGTTAAGGCTGGTTAAGGCTCTAGCTGTTAATTCCAGGGCCTAGGCCTAGAACGAGCCAGGGCCTGCCCTCGGGGTGCACGTGCGCACGGGGCTGGGCCAGGTGGGTGTCTTGCCGCCTGATGATGAATGATACAGTCGTGTGTGACGCACCTACATGCAGCGTGCCTGTTTTTCGCGATCATAGTTGACCAGTTTTTTAAACCACACGTTTTTGGCTCTAGCGCTCTAGCTGTCAGGTCCAAGACCTCGGCCCTGGCTCATTCTCAAACGGGGAGCACGTGCGCACGGGGCTCGGCCAGGTGGGTGGTTTGCTGCTTGCCTTTTTGCTATCAGCTGTTTCACCGGTTTTTCGCCACACGGTTGAAGCTCTAGCTGTAAATTCCAGGGCCTGGGCCTAGAGCGAGCCAGGGCCTGCCCTGACTCGTTCTCAAACGGGGTGCACGTGCGCACGGGGCTGGGCCAGGTGGGTGCCTTGCCGCCTGATGATGAATGATACAGTCGTGTGTGACGCACCTACATGCAGCGGCCCTTTTTTCGGGATCATTTTTCACCAGACTTTGCCTCACTGTTGAGGCTCTGGTTGTCAGGTCCAGGGCCTAGGCCCTGGCTCGTTCTTAGGCGGGGAGCACGTGCGCACGGGGCTCGGCCAGGTGGGGGTTTCGCTGCCTGATGATGGATTCTACAGTCGTGTGTGACGCTCGAATAGAGTGCAACCCTTGTAAGATCCACTCGCGCCTGGCGTGGTTCTCTCACGACCCCATCTGGGCTGGCAGTCCCGCGCTAACTGGGCTACCCACTGCTGCGATTTCACACTTTTGGGGGGACGCGGCCACATACAGGCAGCGTGCCAGTTTTCCGCGGTCATTTTGTCACCAGTTTTTTGCCACACGGTTTAGGCTCTAGCTGTCAGGTCCAGGGCCTAGGCCCTGGCTCGTTCTCAAACGGGGAGCACGTGCGCACAAGTGGTGTCTTTGAGGAAACCAATAATGTCCGGTTTGCCCCCGCAACATTGGAGGGTATATGCCGAAAACCCTCAACGTCAGACATGAGACCCCAAATCCTCATCCCAAACCCTCAACCCTCAACAAACAGGTCCAGGCGTGGATCGCCAGCGCGGGTGCGGGCCTCGTGGGCGACAGCTGGGACGAGCTGCGCTTCATCCGCAACGCGGTCCAGTTCCTGGTCGTCGGTACCAAGCCGCGGCGCACGCTGGTGGAGGTGGGGGTTGGGGTTTACACCCACACATGCACACCCACACATGCACGCACGCACACACTCACACACACACACAAACACACACACACACACACACAAACACCCCCCCCCCGTCTCTCTGCCCCCCCCCCCCTGGTTCATGTGGTCGATGTCCAGGGCAGCAGGGCCCCCTGGCAGTCGGCACCACATGCACACACGCGCACGCATTGCCAACTCTCGTGCACATGAACAGACTGAGCCTGACACATGCACCCACATACACACACACACACTCACACAAACACAGAAAGAAAGAAAAAAGAGGTTGGGTCGGACCTAGAAGCACCTCCTGATGAGGGATTTTACAGTCGTGTGTGACGCACCTAAAAGGCAGCGTATTTGACCTTGCTCGGCGTATAGCGCCCCAGCGCTTCTATGAACACACACCCACACACACGCGTGCACGCAAACACACACACACATACATACATGCACACACCAACATCACCACCCGCCGCAAACAGATTGAGTCCGAGATCTGCCCCGAGCTGTCGATCCAGCAGCTATACCGAATCAGCACAATGTACTGGGACGACAGGTGTGTGTGTGTGTGTGTGTGCATGTGCACGTGCGTGTGCGTGTGTGTGTGCATGTGTGTGTGTGTGTGTGCGTGTGCACGTGTGTGTGTGTGTGCATGTGTGTGTGTGTGCGTGTGTGTGTGTTGTCGATCCAGCAGCTGTACCGCATCAGCACGATGTACTGGGACGACAGGTGTGTGTGTGTACGTTTGTGTGTGTGTGTGTGTTTGTGTGTGTGTGTGTGTGTGGATGTTGCTGTGCCCAGTGTGCGTGTGTGTGCCTATGCCCCGAACTTCCGATCTTGTGACGTGAACGTGTGACAGACGATGTTAATAACGTCCACACAAAGATGCGTCGCGCTACGGCTTGACACCCGTGTCAAGCCAAACGACCCTCTGGCGCGACGCACGCATCAGCATCACGCCTGCACACACACGCACTCACACACACACACAAACACACACACACAAAGCAGGGTGTGACACACATAGCAGGGTGTGACACACACACACACACACACACACATGCGCGTGCGCTGAACACCCACAATCCCCCACACCTCCCCCACATCCGCACACCTCCTCCCTCACACTCGCACACACACGCGCGCACACACACACACGCACACACACACACACGCACACACACACTCATTGAAAGTGGGGTCTGATTTCCCTCTAAGAGCCATTTCGGGGCGCTGACGGCCGCCACACGAACGCGCGCTTTCGGTCAGCCTTTGCAAATCGCCTGCCACCCCACCCCACCCCACACACACGGGGCCGAGTGGCCATACAACCCCTGACGCACACACAATCTGCACACCCCAGGTACAACACCGAGACGGTGTCTGGCGACGTGCTCGCGCAGATGAAGACAAAGATGTCGGAGGCGAGCAGCGCAAGCAGCCACTCGTTCCTGCTGGACGACGACGCGACGCTGCCGTTCCAGGCGTCCGAGGTGTGTGTGTGTGTGTGTGTGTGTGTGCTTCCCCTACGTATAGAGAGAGAGTCCAGGAAGATTGCGTAAACGAGTGGCGCAAGCAGCCACTCGTTTCTGCCCGACGACGACGCCCGCTGCCGTTCCAGGCGTCAGAGGTGGGTGGGTGGTGGATGGGCGGGTGGTTGGTAGGCAGCAGCATTTGCAATGGTATCCGCCCAGAATGCACTCCCCAGCACTTCACCAATTCTGCGACCCCATCAATCACCCGCGGATGGATTCCCGCCTGGCCTAATCTTGAACATCGACGCACCGCACATGTACATCACACATGTACATCACACATGTACATCGCACATGTATATCACACATGTACATCATACATGTATATCACACATGTACATCACATGTGTACATTTTACATGTACATAACCGCACACCCATTGGTGTGTGATTATGTACATGTAAAATGTACATGTGATGTACACGTGTGATTGCGCAGGTCCTCATGAGCATGGACGACCGCGACCTCAACACCGGCATCCCCGTCCCGGCGGCGCTCAAGGGCGGCCGACATCGACGCACCATCACTCGTACCCACCACGTGTACCCCATACCCCACACACCGATTGCTCCTACCTCACACACCCCACACCCATTGCGCAGGTCCTCATGAGCATGGACGACCGCGACCTCAACACCGGCATCCCCGTGCCGGCAGCGCTCAAGGGCGGCGGTGACTACGCGTTCCTCGAGAAGGAGCTGAAGATGGCGGCGATGGTGGCATAGTAGTATGGCGCTGTCTAGCCAGAGAGTCGTTTCGTTGCGCCCATTGTGTGCGTGTGTTGTGATGCGTGACGATCAGGGTTGCACAGGACGCTCGTCCTGAGGGGGGGTCAGCGTCCTGACTGTACGTAGGACGTAGGACGGTACCGCAGGACGCAGTACAAGGCAGGGTTGCACGGTACGTGAGTACGCGTACGTACGTATTTTTCGTGCAAGTGGAATGTTTCAGATCCAAGCACAGGAGCGCGAGTTATGACCGTTTTTGTGTTTCAAGTAAAAGGCGTATAGTGCTGCGTACAGGGCCGATTTTCGCACACGTACGGCCAGCGTACACTCTGCAAACGTGTCGCGCAATCCCGGGGTCAATCCCAGCCATCCTAGCTCAAATCCTGGCCATCTTGGGCGATATCTTGGGAGGATGTGGGATTGCCAAGATTGCCAAGATTGCCTAGATTGGGGCCAGGATCGTCAAGATTAGTCAGGACGCTGTTTTTCAGGGGTTTTAGGATTGCGACGACCGCCAGTAGGATTTACATTGTTCAAATCCTACGCATCCTGAATCCCCAGGATTTCGTCGAAAGTCAACGCCCCCGCGCCCAACTCCGAGTCGTAAAACGCTTAAGTCCTCGCGGCCAACGCCGTCAGCGCCTGTAGTAACGTCTCGCGCGCCTGTCGACACCCCCTCTCGCCCTTGTCTGATGCTCCTGCAAAGCGGACGCGACCCAGCGAAGGTTCTTGTTAGCCTTGGGCCCTGAGGGGAGCAGCATAAAACGAGCTCAGGTCCCGCAGTTGTGCATGGTGCCTCGCGCACTACGCAGACACAAACACACCGCCCCCGATCTGCGGTGCTCTCACCCTCCACCAGTGGGGTGACCCCGCACGCACATGCATGTCACCCGTGCACTGCATGCACTCATCCCTGTCCCCGACAGGATGCCTAGGACACCCAGGATTTGTTGCAGGACGCCAGGATGCCCTCGCCAACCTCACAACACCCAGAACGCCTGCTCGGCTTCCTTATAATGAGGGCCGTCTAAAGCGGCCAGCAGATGGCCAGAATGACCCCCAGACCAGGGAAGGCTTAGATGACCGCCACCCCAACATTCAAGCATTTTTTTAGTGTCGATTGTTTTCTAGGCTCACGGACATTGGTCAAGATGGCTGCCCATGGAGGCGGGCTACCATCACGGCTTCAGCGGTGGCGACCGCCGAGGCAACACAGAGTAAATCCGCTTCACCAATCGCAGCGTTCGTCACCGCGCTCATCCTCGGGGTTGCTCGTCTGCCGGCGGCTGGCGTTGGAAGGTCTTCAGGCAGCCTCCATGACAACTCTGTCGTCCATGCACCCCTGGAGGGTGGGACCTGGCCATGCATGAGGCATGGGGCGCCGGCTGAGCCCCATGCAAACGAGAGCTGGACAGCCGTGCACTGCCAGGCGGGGACCGTTCCAGTCAGCGCCAGTCGGCTCTGCCGGCTTGACTGGCCACAAGGCCACTACTGTGACCCTGAGGAAGGTCCTCTCCTATATGCTCCTTGCCAGACATGTCTCTCAGAGACCGCTGTTTGGGGTAGTCTAGCCGGCGGGAGCGGTAGTCTATCGGCCGGGAGCCGGCGGTACTCTAGTACTTAAGTGTGCTGGAGTATCGGCGTGTGTCTCTAGTAGAAGAGTAGCCTGCTTAGCTGGAAACCCCGTGTTACTGTTACTGCAGAGTTTCACAAACCGCGCATATGTCTCATCGGCGCCTGCGATTACAGGTTTTACGCATACGCGCCCCGGGGACCTCAGGGCGTGAGTTCAGACCTAGACGGGGGAGGGCTTTATGGTCCCTTCATGGTTTTATGCCTTGGGCCCGCCCCCCGGCCGCTGGAGGGGTTGGGTATGGAGCCTGCACTGTGGTGCTGCTTGCTTGGCGCCCGCCACTACGTGGTTGGCGCTACCGTGGGCTACTTTTGTAGCTTGACCTTTTTGGTGGGCCTCGTGCCTGTTCTCTTAAGTCCCGCTGGAGCTTTGGAACCGAACGTGTGACCGCCGGCAGTGGATTGTAAAACTCTCATCATACACGTCCAGGGGCCTCCACTAGGAGAGCCCGCAAGGCCACGCAGCGGGCCAGCCTTCCAGAGACTTCAGCAGGCCCAGAGATTTACAGGTTTTACATGTTCGCGCCCGGAGGAATCCCACATAGCATGCTTCATCAGCCCTTGGGTGTTACCAACGTTGCGCCGAAAAAAGACGAACCGCACACGTTTCCATCCAGAGTACTCCAGAGTGCCAGCGACGGCCACATGGTCATGCAGCTAGCATGCCGCATGTTATTGTGATCGGCATGGCGAAATGTACAGGCCTAGGGCGCATCTAGCTCAGTGATGGGGATGCAGCACAAAACAAACCGGGACGCAGTGCACCCGTGGTGTGCTGGTAGCCTCAACAGCTCAATCCCACGCCCCGAGGGTGCGCACCGTAAACTGTGAACTGCTGGCCGCGACTGCTAAGCGCGAGGGCAGGAGGGCGAGGGTGCTACCCTCGTGTGGCACCGGAGCGACACGCTTGTGAAGCAGGCGCCGTTACAGTCATCTGGGAGAGCTCCAAAGGTGGTCACGAGTCGTGCTGCCTCGGTCGTGGTCGCGGGAAGGTCAAAGGGTGCGGCCTCACCACCGGCTTGGGTGGTGCTGGCTCGTCCGTCAGTTCTTAGGAGGAATGCAGACCAGAACATGAGGACCAACCAGGCAGGCTCGGTCAACGCGTGAAGTCGGTCAACGCGTGCAGTCGGTCAATGCGTGCAGCAGTGGTGGTGGGGGAACAAATTGGTTGTTGATGATGCATGTTACAGCCAGACTTCAAGACACCAGGATAAGGGCGATACAGTCGGCGACAAGACCGTGCTCGGTGCAAAGTGCCGAGCACCTGGCAGGCAGGGATGCAGGGATTTTGTTTTCAGTGTTTTCAGTGTTTTTTTCTCTGGGAGCCGGCGCGCAGCTGAATAGCCTATTGACTGCCTTGAACGCTGCCTTAACGTTGACCGTTGACCATCAAACATAGGTGATTTTCAAGCTCTTGACGAGCTCTATCTGATGGGATCATACCATCAAGCAACTTGGTTGGTTAGATCTATCTGACGGGGTCATCAGTAGCCAAATGGCTCCCAATGGCTCCCAGGAGCTCAAAACAAAATGACTGCAAGGATGGCTGGCTACTTGTGATTGGGGACCCCCACTCTGTGTGACCGTGGTGCCACTGCACACATAACTTCCCGAGAAATGTGGGCGCACACCCAGTCCCCAACAACCGCAGCAAATGCATTTTGAAGTAGTGGCGCACATGTGAACTGGAACCTGGAAGTGAGGCGTCGCAAAACGCCCTGGAAAAGGTGGGTGCTGAGGAAGAGATCCCCCACATTGGAGGAATGGCCAAGACGTGGCCTAGCTAGGGGGATGAAACGCCGGGCCGCAACCTCTGACGAGTTGGGGGGATTGCTAACTGGAATTTCAACCAGCTTGCACAGGATTCTCAGCCTGTCACCCTTTACCCGGCTCTGAGCTCAAGAGCTCATGATCACCCTATGACGACCAACTCGAGCGCAGGCACACACACACAGACCTCGCCAACATGTAAGGGAACTGGGAGCGTACATGTATTTCTGTGAAACCTGTGGCGTTGCCGGTACCATTTAACACAGCACACACTCCAAGCGCTCACAAGGCTCGGGGTCGCACACACTCACTACCATGCTAGGGCCTGCTGCCAGAAACTGCACACGATGGCAACCAACCAGCTACAAAGCATCACAGGCACACGACGACAGCTTGAGCCAGCCGACGCGAAACCAAGACCGAGACCCCAACACCCCCCTGATCCGTAGCTGGCTGGTGCTTGTGTATCGGCGGGTGAAAGGAAGGGAAGGAGGGCAACTTTATTATTTGGACTCCCTGGTAGGCTGGCGTTTGCGCGGCCTTGCGGGCTCTCCTAGTACAGGCCCCCTAGACATGTAGTCTAGGCCTAATGCACGCCCCGAGGTCCTCCGGGCGCGGAACATGCAACACTTGTAAACCACCCGGGTGGTCACCCCTCGTTGCACTCAGCATGACACGTGTACGCATTGCAGCCTCCCCGCCCCTTGGTGTGTGGGGAGGCACGGGAGGCTTGGTGAGGGACACATCCCTTGAACTAAATCTGGGGTTGGAAATTGGGGTTGGAAAAATGCGGTTGGGAGCGAACAGGGGGGGGGGAGGAGGCCAAAATATTGAGCCAATTTAATAGTGTGGGGGCAGATGTGTGGGGATTATAGGAAGGGGTTGGGATTGCATATGACCGTGAACATTGAGTAACATGCTGTCTAGATGGCGCGTGGCGCACGCACCGACACACCGCACATTCAGATAAAAATAGACTTTGCTCTGCACACTGCAGACTCGGTCGCCTTTTTTAGCATCCCCCATTGTGTGTGGGGGGGGGGGGCACGAAGTGGAGCCCTTGACCGCTGCATTGTAGATATCATCCTCGTCACCGAACCCGCCTCATGTGGACAGTAGGTAAAACGTTTCATAGCTACCCAATTCAGCGGGGGCGGGTGGCGGGGGAGGGGGGCAACTCCCTTCCCTTTGATTCCCTGGTAAGCTGGCGCGTTGCGAGGCCTTGCGGGCTCTCCTAATAGACCCCCCGAGACGAGTTGTCTAGGCCTCAAATCACGCCCCGGGATCCTCCGGGCGCGCGCATGTAAAACTTGTAAAACCCCACCCAGTTCAGTGCTGCATTGGGGATTCTGCTCAGAGCGATGTCGCTTGCTGTCCAGCATTTGTGTGTTGAAGTGTCTAGTCGGTTGTCCGGAGGAAGGTGTGTGTGTGTGTGTGTGTGTGGTAGGGGGGGGGGGGGGCACACCAGCACGGATGGCTGTCACCAACATTCGTGTGTGTTCAAAATGCAAAGTCGCACAAACCGACCACCATCCATTATCCAGACTGCTGAGCAGCACTGCACCATGCAGCCCGATGTCAGCGTTGCGATGGGCGCAACCGCTGGCCAGGGCGCGAGAGAGGCCCCGCGATCAATCCTGCTTCGGCTTGTCGCCGCAGCGTGCGCGGCCGCTCATCCACTAGATCGCGGCATTGACCGCAAATGGTATGGCCACGCCCTACCAAAATCCCAACGTCTGATCCGCACCATGGAATGCGGTCATAAGTTCTGAGACGGTCCGGGGTGTGCCTCAGGCAGTGGTGAACGCCTGAGGCGGTCTGTGTGGCGCCTGAGGCGGTTTGGATAACGCCTAAGGCGACGCCTGCGGCGATCGTGGGTGCGCCTCAGGTGGCGCCTCAGGCGGTCGGAGCGCCTGAGGCGCCGCCTGATCCGCGCCATGAAATGGGACGCCTCAGGCGCCGCTTCAGGCGTTGTTCATGTGGTAGGAACGCGGGGCACCACAAATTCCAGGAGGCCGACCTCGCGTGTGAACATGCCCCACGCCTGGCGCGTGCACAGCGACTCGGTTCCATTATGTCCCGAGCACGAGCACATCACCACAACCTGGGCCGGCACAAGGATGACCATCGCCAGGGCCGCGCGCACCCACCACGCGCGCACGTCGAGCGGCTCCACCAGATCATGCCGGTCCGCCCCAGGTTGCACACGCCCGGAGGTTTGTGCCCAAGCGCCTGGACGCTCACCACGCCGAACAAGAGGTTGTAACCACGGCGAGTAGGGACGAGTCGGCACGTGCCAGTCAGCGCGGCAGCCGCGCGAGCAGCGCGGGGCGCGCGCGTATGACGAGGATCATGATGAACGGCAGCGCGGGCGTGAAGCACGGCGCGGCGCCTCCGAGCAGCGCTGTGCATGGGAAAGAAGGGGAGGGAGGGGGCGTTGGGGCAGCTCTGCGTGTTTGCACTCTGTGTGGGTGGGTGTGTTTGCATGTGTGTGTGTGTGTGTATGTGTGTGTATGTGTGTGTGTGTGTGTGTGTTCGTGCACCAGCATCGCCGTTGGCGTGGAGTCATTGCACTTGGAGGGCATCGCACGGCCCACCATCGCAAGCACGCACGCGCGTTGTGCACTCCCAGCAGCTCCCCTGCCCCCAACGATGGATATTACAGTCTGTATGACACCAGTTATGAATGAGACCTGTGTTGGCGGTAGCGCTCGACACCTTAACTCAGTTTCAGGCTGGAACTGGCTGGCTATCTGGTAGGGGTGAGGGTAAACCCCCACAAGCGCGCACGCACTGGGTCTAGACAGGGTACTAGGCCCCCAACACACAATCACACGGGAAGTGCGCGCACCGTGTCCGAGCCCGTCCTCGAAGGCGCAGCGTGCTACAGCAACCAGGGCCCAGGACCCCAGGACACGGTGATCCTGCACCAGAGCGTTGTCGGGCCCGTGAGTGCCGCCACGCTAGCGTTGGTGCCCGCCGGCTGTGCCGCGCGCATGCTGCCACCGCTCTCGCGATCGGCGGGCGCGCCGTCAGCACCGCCCTGCGCAGCGACAACTGCAGCGGGAAGGATGCCCGGCCGGGGGGCCGGCAGGAGCGGCCGCAGCGGGGAGGCGTCCGCGGCATCCAGCTTCGCCATGGCCGAGTCGAGAAGCGCGAGGGCGGCCGGCAGGTGGTCTTGCACCTTCTGCGCCCACTGCGTGTGCGCGTGTGTGTGGTGGGCGGGAGGGTGGGTGGGGAGGGTGGGGGTAGGGTTGGCTTGCCTATCACGCATGTTGTGTGTGTGTGCGCAATCGTTGGAGGGAAAGGAGGGGGGGGGGGAAGCATGCATGTCGCGCCTACTGCGCGTGGCACACTGTGTGTCGTGTTGGACAGGGAGCGGGGAGGGGGGGGGGGCTGTGGCTACGCACACACCTGCTTCAGCTGCAACGCTACGACGAGCATAGGCCCGCGGCGCGCGAGCGACGGCTGGCCCGTTGGGTGCGGCGCCAACACCAGCAGGCCTAGGTCGCACGCGACGTGCAGCGCGTTGCGCGGGTCGAGGCCGAGGCGCGACAGCTCAGCCACCGCCGGCCGCGCGGCGCACGGCAGCAGCGGCACGGGCACCGCGGCCAGCATGGTTGGTCCATCGACAAGCTGCGCGATGAGCATGCCCCCGTACTCGCGCGCCGCGCCTGCGTGCGCGAACCCGAGGTTTATCTTGATGTCCATCAGACCGGGCGGGTTGCCCCGCGCGTGTGCGGCCGCCTGCAGGTCGCAGATGCTCGCCCGGAACAGCGCGGCGTGCGGCGCCGGCGCACTCGCGCCCTCCGCAGGCGAAAAGCTAACGACCAGCTGCGAGTCGCGGCCGAACGCGTGTGCGGGCAGGGGCGTCGCAAACTGTACGTGCACACAGTTGTTGCCGCCACCGTGCATAGGCATCGCCTGCAGTGGCGTCGTGGCAGCCAGCAGCGGCACGCCCGTCGTTGAGGGGGACAGGGCCAGAGGCGTGCGCCGGCCGGTCTCCACGTGAAGCATTGTCGCCGCTTGCGACTCGGCATCGTCGTCGGCTGTCAGCTGCCGCAACTCAGACGTGCTGTCGAGGATGCAACGGGGCGTGCACATGCCCTACGCGCACACGCATGGGGTGGGTGGGGGGCGGGCAGCGATCAGGCGCCAACCCCGGTTGCAGCCACAGCCACGGTGTACCGTAGTCTCGCTTTGCCTTCCTGCCTAATTAAGTCCGAAAACGCCCCGGAAAGCCAGGTAAACGTGAAATTAAGTCTGAGTCCGCTCTGCAAAGGTAAAAAATCCCCCTGCGGAATTTGAACCCGGATCAACGCTCTACAAGCCCCGCAAAAAGCCCCCGAAAAGGCAGCGCAATGACGAAATTAAGTTTAAAAACGCCCCGCAAAGGCCAAATTTTCAAATAAAGAGGGCCTTTAGTGGACCCCCGGGAAGGCAAAGTGAGACTACGTAAAGAGACCTTTGCGCCCTTGTCGGTCGCAGGGGGCGGCTGGTTCCTGTTGACCATTGGCCGCTATTTGGGCGGTGGGAGGTGGGGTGAAGGAGCGTAGTAGAGGCGGCGCGATGACGCGAGAGAATGGAAAGCACATATACCTACTTGTGGTTTGCCTCTGTCTCAAACGAGGATGCCCCGGGGACTGGGGTATTGTTGGTTATGTGTAGGCTGGCATGCAGTTTTCCGTGTTAGTCTGTGCGTCGTGCGTGCGTGTATATGTGGGTCTGCGTGTGTGTGTGTGTGCGTGTGCGGCGACAGCAACAGCTCGTTGCCGACAGTATTCATGCGTTCGCGTGTGCGTGTGTGCGGCGTGTGGTGAGAGTGAGTGCTCGTGCGGCGTGGGGTATGTGTTGTGTGCATGCATGTGTGTGCGGTTTGCGGCGTGTGGTGGTGTGTGTGCGTGTGTGCGTGCTCTTGCGTGTCCTTCGTGTGTGGGTGCGTGTGCGCTGTGCGGGCGTGTGTTCAGTGTTCGCGCGCAGCGCACTCCATGCCCCAGCCGCCTGGCATGGCGCGTGCGTGCATGGGGGCGCATGGCGTGGATGGCGCGCATCGCCCTGCCCCCTCCAGCGTCTGCAGCTGGGGGCTGTGAAATGTGCCTGACTCAGTGAGGCATTGCATCTTCGGCGGGCAGCAGCAGCAGCAGCAGCTGTGGGTGACTTGAGCAGACGGATAAGGAAACTCCCCTAGGCAGCAACCCAAAAGGCGGTCAGCGATGAAGTAGTACCGCGCTTGGGTCGCTTGATTTGTTTGAAGGCCTACAGACTGCGTAACCGCTGCGGGGTGTCACCTAGTCGCTCTGACTTGTCGAAGGCCAACAGACGTGCAACACCGCCCGGAGCTGTCCCTTACAACAGCGTCGCTGCAAATAGAAGGTCGTGTTGGAGCTAGACTGGTGACATGTCTCCCGCCCACAGGTGACTCCTCCCCGCCCTGCTCCCCTGCCCGCCGCGCTGACACAGCGTGTGAGTAACCCGCCTCCCAACCCCCTACGCCTCTCGGGAGGGGCTGAACGGCCCCCACGCGCCCAGGCTTTCCATGTTACTTTCTTCCGACGGAAGCTTCTCGAATGTGGGGGGAGCTACGCGAAGGTGGGTGCAAGTCCGTCTTACATAGCCCCGGATAAAGAGGACGGGGGCAAATTCGCCCTATTGGGGTATATTTGACCCACTCCCCACTCCGACGGATGGTCCCCCTCATACCATAAATGAAGTCGACCAAATCCCGATTTTCGACCCAAAACGAGTCGAATACTTGCATATGTGACTTGGTTATAAGTGCACATGCACACTCGCACCTCGGGTGTCCGATCCACCTCCTGCAACATCTCCGCCACCATCTCCTCCACCATCACATCTTCGACGAGCGCGCGCATCTCCTGATCGCTCATACCCCCAACAAAGCCGTGCACCTCCTGCGTGGTGGGGCAAGACGATGAGCGGAGTGAGGCCGACGCGTGTGGCCTTCTCGCGCAGGTCCCCTGCAAAGCCCTGCACCTCTTGGCGTGACGAGGAGAAACGTGACGCATCGGGGGGGGAGGGGGGGCGCACGCGCATCGTGTCCTTGCGCATGTCGTATGTGCGTCTGCATGCCGTGGCACCGAGACGTGTCCACGCCATGGGAAGGACAACCCAGCCCCGCGCAAGCCACACTCACCCAACGCCCGCTGACCACGACGCAGCCAGCGGCGATGTAAAACTGCAAAAGTCGCACTTCCACCAGCTCACCGCGTATGCGTGACAGCACCTCGGAGGCCCTGCGCTCCAGCCGCTCCCGCAATGCAGCAACGCCCTCTGGCGTGGACAGCTGTGGGTGCTCTGTTAGGTGCACGCTGGGGAACTTCGTCACGAAGTTGACGACTGACGCGTTGCCAGCCACGGCGGAGCGGTAGCGCGGCAGCCCGCCATCACCGACGGCGCTATGTACGCTACCGGCTGCGGGCGTTGCAAAGCCGGTGATGGCCTCCGTGGAAGCGGTGGCAGGAGCAGGAGTCATTGCTGAGGCTAGTGCGTGCGGCGCAGCCGTTGAAGCCGGCGCGGAGACCAGCGGTGTGCCCTGATGTGGCGTACGCATGTGATACGCATGCACAGACGTGAGTGTGTGTAGGACGGGGGGAAGCATGGGCAGGTGGCGTGAGCGTGGGCGTATATGTGAGGAAAGCTCTTGCACCCGTGGAGTGCGCGTGCGCGTGCGTTGGCGCCCCGCCCCCCCCCCTGATGTGGCATACGCATGCGATACGCGTGCACATACGTGCGTGTGTGTGGGACGAGGGGAAGCACGGGCAGTTGGCGTGAGCGTGAGCATGTGTGAAAGGACATGCCTTACACCCCTTGCACACAAGCATGTAAACACGCGCGCGCGCGCGCATGCGCGTACGCTGGCGCCCCCCCTCACCGTTTGGCTCCCCACGGATGCCTCCGCGGCGTGATCGGCGGGTGGAATGATTCGTGCAGTCCACAGTGTCTGCACCCTTGCAAGCAGAAACTGCAGCAGCTGCACGCGCGCTGTGCGGCAGCGCGCGGCCGCGATGCGGATGGCAGCTTGCGTGCACGCGTGCAGCAGCGGGAACACGACGATCGCCACGAGACTGGGCTCTTCTCCGCGCGACAGCAGCGCGACTTGCATCACGGCCCGCGGGAGCAGCACGGCCCAGCTCACGACGAGCGATGTGGCAAGCTCGTACGGCTCATTCAGGGCAGCGAGCGCCCCGTAGCAGGTTGCGAGAACAAGGATGCCGTGATTGGTGTCCGAACCGCCCGCGTTGCCTTTCAAAGTGGCGAGGACGAGGAGCAGCACGTTGCGCAGCACATGCAGCACGACGCACACGTGGTCGACAAACAGCCAGCGCAACAACTTGATGCTGCTGCTGGTGTTGCTGGTGTCGCTGCTGCGGCGGGAGGAGAGCGCCGCGAGCCAGTGGATGTAGTACATGCTTGTGTAGCAGAGGCCCAACACCCCCCGAAGGTCCCATCCTGCGGGCAGCAGCGTGGGAGGGGGGCGCTGAGGTCTACCAGCCGCATGTGTACACCCTTGGGGACTCTTACGCATACAGGGCGCCGACCAACACACCCGCATGCACAGGGGTGGTGTCACTTGGGATGAGCCTGGATGAGCCCCGGCACACGCTTGCGTGCGTGTTTGGTGGTGCATGGTGACTGTACCGTACCATACCTACCTATGGCTGTGTTCACCTACCTATGGCTGTGTTCACAGTATGGTACGGTAGGCACAGGCACCATGCATGCACCTGGCGGCAGGAACGCCACCAGCGCGCACGCTAGTCACACGCGCTGAGCCCACCACGTGCTGCACCATGAGTCATGTGCCCACATCCCATGCCCTGCCCAGTCTGGACGTAAGCCCAGCCCAGCCTGGACGTAACCCATGCAACTTGGGCGGCGCCCTCGCCCTCGCCCTCAACTTTCCTCGCTCACCTCGGTACATCCCGTCTAAGAGTTTCACCAAGAAAGCCAGACAGTTGAGGCGCAGCCAGAAGGGGGAGACGCCCAACGGTGTAGCACCGGCGTCTTCATCACGCTCGGGCGACTGCTTCATCGCTGCAGGGCGCAGGAAACTGATCGAGGGAGGCACGTGTTCCTGCATACTGCGGGAGGTTGAAGTCGGAATGTCTTGGCCTGCAAACGACTGCAACAACTCTGCAACACCTAGATGTGCCAAATCCAAAAACAAAAAAAAAGGTGTGGCCCCTACTCTCTCTCTCTATCATTATCATCTATCTCTTTCTCTTCATCATGGTGTCAGCACCCATCTCGGTGAAATCCACCTTTGAAGGCACCCAGCGTATGCGTGCTCGTTGCGTGCTTCACGTGCCAGATTGTCTCTTCGAGTACAGGTCCACCATACCGGCCTAGCCAGCGCCGCGTCCACAAGCTTGTGCTCCAGCTGTGATGTGATCCGACAGCCTGCTGCTCTGAGGGCAACCTGCTTTGATGACACCCTGCAGCTCTGGTGACTTGTGTCGCGCAGCGCCCGCACGCGTCGTCGTGATCGTGTTGTGCACGTGCCCGATCGTCTCTCCTGGCAGAGGTCCACCGCACATGCCGAGCTCGCGTCCTGGATGTGCTGCTGATGCTGTGATCCGTCAACACCCTGCTGCTCTGATGGCACCCTGCTGCTATGATGGCTCAGTCGCACAGTGCATGCACTCACGCATGCGTCCGCTCGTCGCGTTGTACAGCTATTTTCGCAAGACAACGTCAGCCTGCTCAACGAGCTGTTGTTGTGCACACATGCACACACACACACACACACACTCCCCACACAGGCGCTCTTCAAGCAGCCCTTTTCGTTTGTCAACGTCAACCCGTTCAACCAGCTGCTCCTTCACTGCGAGTGCTGCTCGTTCTCAAACGGGGAGCATCTGCGCATGGGACTGAGCCAGGTGGGGAGAGCAAACGCCACCGTCCAGGCATCAGAGGTGGTCGGGTAGAAGCAGTGCATGTTTTACACGTGTGCTCCCAGTCTTTGCTGGAAAGTTGATGTAACTGTAACTGCTCCCAGTCAGCCCCCAGTTCCTTCACTGGGCATGGGATAACTAAGGGACTCCTAGAGCCGGAGCCAGCCCGCCGGTAGCCGCAGTGCAAGCAGCCAGTCGTTCCTGCTCAACGACGATGTGACGCTGCAGTTCCAAGCATCAGAAGCGGGTGGCTGGGCAATACCACCAGCAGCGAGACCCTTATCGAAACTAGCGTTCTGAACGGGCATTGGTAGTGGACTCCGCATGACAGGCGGACGCCCAAAACGCACTCTCCCAACACCCACCAGCCATCAGCCACACCCGGACACCCCACCTGCCACATGCAGACGGACTCCCTTCCGGCCTGCTCGTACATCGACGCACTGCTGATTACTTGTACATCACACGTGTACATCATGCGCGTACATCAACACTCGCTGTGCGCATGTGCTCATGAGCATGGACGACCGCGACATCAACACCGCATGTGGGAGTGATCGAAAGGGGGTCAGGAGCCGCGCTCACCCGGTCGTGGGCGCAGGAAGATCGAGAAGTGCCTGGCCGGTCGGTGCTATCATCCGACTTCTCGCATGAGGAGAAATGCCCCGACCAGAACATGGGGACAAACTAGAGCCCCAGGGACACGAGTGTTCGGCCCGCTCGGTCAACACATGCAGTCGGTCACTGCGTGCAGCGATGGTGGGGGTGAAAGAAATCGATTTTGATGATGAAGGTTACAGCCAGACCCAGACTAAAGACCCAAGACTAACGAGTTTAGACCGCAGGCGCTGGCTACTGGGGGTAAGCCAACAGAGCGTGGCGCATCCCCACGTCCCCCTACCGCAGCGGCAGCAATGCTTGTTGACGTAGGTGTGTGCATGTGAACATGAAACTGGAGGGAGGTCGGGCATCAGAAATCACCCCGGGAAAGGTGGGTGTTGAGAAAGAGAGCCGTTGGTCAAGACGTGGCCTTGAAAGATAAGAACGCAACCTCTGACGTGTTCGGGGAATTTCTGACTGGGATTGCAACCAGCTTGCACAGGATTCTCAACTTCCCCTTGACTCGACCCTGAGAATACGCTCGAAAGCTTGTGATCATCCGGTGATCATAATTGTTGTTGCAATGAGCACCCGGTGAGCATAATTGTTGTTGCAGTCCTCCCCCTTCCTTCATCTGGGGGGAAGGCACGGACATGTTTTCTGTTGGGCGTGTGGGGCACCAAACAGTGAATTGGCCCAGGAGCGCCCCACGCGCGGCCTTCGCAACACGGATCGTGTGGTACAGGTCCCAGTACCTACCATGCCAGAGGTCGGGGTCCCCCTAGGGACAGGAGCAAACAGGCGGCTCCTACGGTTACTCTTGTATGCAGATGACCTCGTGCTCATGGCAGAGACGCCGTAGGCGCTCCAGCGCTTGCTAGATGCACTTCACGTTTTTTGCAGGACGCACGCTCTCACTGTCAATGTCCGCAAATCTGAGGGGGTGGTGTTTAACGACCAGTACTGCCCGGTCATGAGCGCCAGGGGACGGGTGACCCTGAAGTACGCTGGTATGGACCTGCCCATGAATCACGAGTTTAAATATCTGGGCATGCTTTTTGGGAGCCGTCGGGCAATAGGCGCGGGGCTGGAGCAGAGGCAGGGGGCGGGCCAGCGTGCACGCTTCGCCCTAGCGCGCAGATACGATGCCATGGGCCTCCACAACGTGGGAGTAAAGGCGCACCTGTTCAACGCACTGGTGCGACCTGTAATTAACTACGGGTGCGAGATCTGGGGCCCAGGGTTGATGGCGGGGGCGAGCATGGGGGTACAGGGGATCTTCTCGGGGGCAGCCGACAAGTGGGGGTTGGCTGGAGGGGACGGGGGCCCCTCCAAGGCGGCGCGCCGCAAGTGGCGCGCCATGGAAGCCCTGCACTTGCAATCTGTGCGCGAGGCCCTCCGTATTCGCAGGTGTGGGCAACAGCTATCGCTGCTGGCGACGGAGGTGGGCTGGCGACCGCTGTCGACCGACTGGCTGCGGCAGGCGGCGCGCTTCTGGGCGAAAGCGCTACGGCGGCCGGATGGCGATCTGCTGAAGGCGGCAATGCGGGAGAGCTGGGAGCTAGCGGCGGGTGGCGTGCGAGAGAGCTGGGTGGCACAGCTGAGCGAGTGCCTCAGCACAGTGGGGCACACGCTGGTGTGGGGCCAGGAGGCGGGGGGCATCGCCCGCCTGCTAGAGACAGCAGCGGCGGGTTGGCTGGCATCAGAGACCAGCACACCAGAGCTGCCAGAGGACGCCAACCAGCTCAGCGTCGTCCGCTCAGTGCCTGACTCATGGTCACACCGCTTCAAGATGCTTACTTACTTGCGGTGGATGGCAGACGACTGTGGCGGCGCACCAATGCTCTGGACGGGGCTGAACAGCGCCGCCCAGATCACGACACTCGCACGCTTTAGAATGGGGCTGCATGAACTGCAGATAGAGAAGGGGCGCCACACGGCGCAGGCAGAGCCACGCAGCCAGAGGCTCTGTCGCCTTTGTGGCATGCGGGAGGATGAGGCACACGTGATTTTTGAGTGTCCAGCGTATACGGAGACACGCGTACAGTTCCACACCCTTTTCCTGAGCGTCCCTGGGGACGATAAAGGCTTGGATGCGAAGATGCGGGCGTTTATGAACCCCAGCCCGGGGCTACTTTACCCTTGTTTTTGGCGTGACATGGCCAACTTTCTGGTCTCGTGCCTTGATATACGTAACACAAGCCTGGAGATGGTAGAGGATCGGGAGGAATAATTGACCTGAAGCGAACGATGTTTTGAATTAGGAGTCAATGAGGCAGCCACGATAGTGGCGGGGACCCAAGCGTGGGTTCCCGAGGAGCTGCGGTGGACTGTGCCGTTTGCAGTGCACCGCAGCTGGCGCACCTGAGAAATGCCCACGCTGGGTCTCACACGTGAAAGCTGCCTCAAAGATGACGACCTCAAAACGGAGTATGCAGAAGGAACATATTTATCCGCTATAATCGGGGGGCAAGCTTGCTTTCTAACCTATTACCAAATCCCACACTGTTGGTCACTACTGACCGCCTTTTCCAGCCCCTTTCTAGGTAGTTAGGCTTAGGGATGTGCCCCTCACCGAGTCCTTCTGTGCCTCCCCCCTTCAGCAGGGGGGGGGCCTGCGACACGTCCAATGTCGTGCTCGGTGCAACAACCAGGGGTCAGCTTCTGCTCAGAGCCGGGTTAAGGGTAATAGGTTGAGAATCCTGTGAATGCTGGTTGAAATCCCAGTTAGAAAACCCCTTAACACGTTAGAGGTTGCGGCCCGGCTGGATATCCTTTTCGGCCACGTCTTGGCCTTTCTCCCCACGGGGGGATGTCTCTTCTGGCAATTGGCGACGAACCTGCCTTGCGTTTTCCGTTTCCCAACATGCGCTCACCGACTTCAACAAGCGTTTGCTGCCGCTGCGGTAGGGGACCTAGGGGTGCGCCCACGCTCTTTACAGAGTTGGGGTTCCCTACCACCAACAGCCAGCCATCTCAGTAAGGTGCTCGGGCCATACGCGCCGAGCACGGTCTTATACGCCTTTAGAGGTGTCCCTGACTGTAACATCCATCATCATCATCATCACCATGTGGATTCAGATTGAACGCATGCACCGCGAGTTCAATTTCCCGAGAGAACGGCTGCACATACGTCTTGAACCGCCGGCATAAGGATAGACCGTAGGCTTTGGGGGGCTAGAGGCTCTCTGCGTCGCTGGGGCAGCATTGCATGGAGCGTTTGTCCACCCTAGCACCTCGCATGGACCTCAGCGCCCCAAACGGCTACGGATCACCGTTATGACGGCGGTGTAAGAGGTGTCTGCATCAGCCATTTTCACGGAAACCGGTCTGTACGAGAAGACAAAATTGAACCCTGCACTGCCTAGGGCACACAAATTGCCACCATGGGTGCGCATTCCTAAAACCATATTTAGTTGGGGCTGGAAAAGGCGGTCAATTGCAGGGGAGGGTGGGCTAAAGTATTTAGGCAGAGGCTAACTCAGGTGCAATACGTGGGGATATGTGGGGAAACGTGGGGAAACGTGGGAATACGTGGGGAAGCGTGGGGAATGTGGAATTGATGGTAAAGATTGGCCACACATAGCGTGTACATTAGTAACAGGTTATATTGTGCGTGAAAAACATCGACACACCTCACATGCAGCGAAATAGACTTTGCCCTGCACCGAAGACTCGGCCCTATGCCCTTTTGTAGGCCTCAATCCCCGAAACTCTGATTGAACGCGCACGGCACAGCGTTTTTATTGCCCGGCTTCCATTCCACCCAGGGACATTCCTAGGGTTGCCGGGGGGGGGGGGGGGGAGGCGCACGGGGTCCGATGTCCAGACTGTGTAGGAAACTTTATTCGGCATCGTAGTTTTGCCGAGTATCCGCCCTTGGGGCGCCCCTCATTCGTCGCGACCAGATATTTTTCTCGTGATTGTTCGTTTTTTGACCGGGGGGGGGGGGGAATTCTATTGAACCAAAGCCTAACACAGTTGACGACATCGCCCATTGCGGGATGCGAAGAAATGGAGCCCTCAAAAGTGGAGCCCTTCAAGCTGCCTTCAGGCCCCTTGTTTATTGTACGCATCATATGCCCCGCCCCAAACTAAACGCCCAATGTGGACGTTCGGTCAAACGATTCATAGCTTCCCAATTCAGCACAGCAACAGCATTGGTGTGTAAGTGTGTGTGGACGGTTGTGCGGAGGGAGGACGGTGGGGTGGGGGGCACACCATCAAGGCATGGGTGTAACCACATTTGTGTGCATTCATTGCAGAGTCGCACAAGCCGACCATCATAAATTATCCAGACTGTTGCTGCATCATGCAAGCCGATAGCGTTGCGTTGGGCGCATCCGCTGGCTCTCAGGCACGCGAGAGGCCCCGCGATCACTCCCGCTTCGGCTTGTCGCCGCGGCGTGCGCGGCCGCTCATCCACCAGATCGCGGCATTGACCACAAACGGCATGGCCACGCGGGGCGCCACAAAGGCTGCGAGGTCAGCCCACGCATGGCGCGTGCACATTGACTCGGTTCCGTCCTGTCCCGAGCACGAGCACATCACCACAACCTGGGCCGGCACAAGGAGGACCACCGCCAGGGCCGCGCGCGCCCACCACGCGCGCACGTCGAGCGGCTCCACCAGGTCGAACAGGCCCATTAAGGGGATGCCCATGCCAGTCCGCACCAGGTTGCACACGCCCGGAGATATGTGCCCAACAGCCTGGGCGCTCACCACGTTGAATAGCAGGTTGTAGCCGCGACGCAATAGGGACGAATCGGCGTGTGCCAGCCAGCGCGGAAGCCGCGCGAGCAGCGTGGGGCGCGCGCGCATGACGAGGATCATGATGAACGGCAGCGCGAACATGAAGCACGACGTGGCGCCTCTGTGGAACGCTGTGTACGGGGTAGAAGGGGAAAGAGGGGCGTTGGGGCAGCTCTGCGTGTTTGCATTATATGTGTGTGTGTGTGTGATGATGATGATGGATGTGACAGTCCGGGACACCTCTGAAGGCGTATAAGACCGTGCTCGGCGCGTATGGCCCGAGCAACTTAATGAGATGGCTGGCTGTTGGTGGTAGGGAGCCCCCGCTATACATAGTGGGCTCTGTAAAGCGCGTGGGCGCACCCCCAGGCCCCTACCGCAGCAAACACTTGTTGACGTAGGTGAGCGCGTGTGGGGAAACAGAGACGAGAGGCAGGTGCATCGCCAACCGCGAAAAGAGAGATCCCCCCGTGGGGAGGAAGGCCAAGACAAGGCCGAAAAATATGAAAAGCCGGGCCGCAACCTCTAACGCGTTAAGGGGATTTCAACAGCATACACCGGATTCTCAACTTGTTACCCTTAACCCGGCTCTGACCTCTTGTTGTTGCACCGAGTTCGACATGCATGTGTATGTGTGTGTGTTTGTGCACTAGCATCGCCGTTGGTATGGATGTATTGCACTTGGAGGGCATCGCACGGCCTAATAGCACGCGCACGTGCGCGCGTTGCGAACTCTCAACAGCTCCCCTGCCCCCAACACACAACCACACGAGGATTGTGCGCACCGTGCCCGAGCCCGTCCGCGAAAGCGCCGCGCGCTAGAGCGACAAGGGCCAAAAACACGTTGATCCAGCACCAGAGCGTTGTCGGGCCTGTGTGTGCCGCGGCGCTAGCGTTGGTGCCAGCCGGCTGTGTTACGCTCGTGCTGCAGCCGCTCTCGCGATCGGCGGGCGCGCCGTCAGTTTCGCCATGCGCGGCGACGACTGCAGCGTGCGGGACGCTCCGCCGGGAGGCCGGCCGCGGAGGGGCGTCCACGGCATCCAGCTTCGCTTCAACCGAGTCGAGCAGCGCGAGGGTGGCCGGCAGGTGGTTTTGCTCTTGCTGCGCCCACTGTGTGTGCGTGCGCGTGTATGTGGTGGGCATCAGGGTGGTGGGGGTGGGGGCGGGGTTACCTGCCTGTTGCGCCCATTGTGTGAGGGCGTGTGGTCAAGGGGGGGGGGGGGCAAGGAGGGGGGGAGGGGTGGAGGCATGCATGTCGCGCCCTGTGCGCGTGGTGCGCCGCGTGTCGTGTTGGGGGGGGGGGGGGGGCTGTGGCTATGCGCACCTGCTTCAGTTGTTGCGCGGCATTGCGCATCAGCGCGCGGTGCGCGGGCGACAGCTCGCCCGTTGGGTGCGGCGCCAACAACAGCAGGCCTAGGTCGCGTGCGATGTGCAACGCGTTGCGCAGGTCGAGGCCGACGCGCGACAGTTCGGCCGCCGCCGGCTGTGCGGCGCACGGCAGCAGTGGCACGGGCACTGCGGCCAACATGGTGGGGCCGTCAACAAGTTGCGCGATGAGCATGCCCCCGTAATCGCGCGCCGTGCTTGCGTGTGCCCTGAGGTCAATGTCGACGTCCATCAGGCCGGGTGGGTTGCCCCGCGCGCGTGCGGCCGCCTGCAGGTCGCAAATGCGCGCCCGCGACAGCGAGGCGTGCGGCGCCGGCGCACTAGCGCCCCCCGCAGGCGCAAAGCTAACGACCAGCTCCGGGTCGCGGCCGAGCGCGTGCGCGAGCAGGGGCGTCGCAAATTGTAGGTGCACACGGTTGTTCCCGCCGTCGTGCAAAGGCAGCGCCTGCCACGGCGTCGTGACGGCCAGCAGCGGCACGCCTGCCATGGAGGGGAGGGGCACACGCGTGTGTTGCCCGGTCTCCACGTGAAGCGTTGTCGCCGGCTGCGACTCATCATCGTTGTCGAGGTCGAGCTGCCGCATCTCAGACGAACTGTCAAGGATGTGGTTGTCGAGAATGCTGCAAGGTGTGCGCATACCCTGCGCGCGGGGGCCCGTGTGCGGGGAGAGTAGGGGGTCAGCGCGGGTCGCAACCGCGGCTCTTAACGCATGCATGCACGCACAGACACACACACGCACCTCGGGTGTCGGGTCCACTTCCTGCAACATCTCCTCCATCATCACGTCCTCCACCAGCGCGCGCATCTCCTGCTCACTCATACCCCCAGCAAAGCCGTGCACGTCCTACGTGGCGTGGCGAGGAGACGAGACGAGTGAGGCAGACGCTTGTGACCTCCTCGCTCACCCCCTGCTAAGCCTTGCACCTCTTGACGTGGCGTGGCTTCGCGAGGAGACGTGTGGCAGAGGGGAGGGGGGAGGAGGCCACGCCGAATGCCTGCTTGAGCATGGCATTTGTCCTATGTGCGTCTGCATGCCATGGCACCGAGGCGTGTCCATGTCGTGGGAGGACAACACAGCCCTGCGCAAACCACACTCACCCAGCGCCCGCTGACCACGACGCACCCAGCGCCGATGTAAAACTGCGTAAGCCGCACGGCCACTGGCTCGCCGCGCATGCGAGAAAGCACCTCGCAGGCCTTGCGCTCCAGCCGCCCCTGCAACGCAGCAACGCCCTCTGACGTGGACAGCTGTGGGTGCTGTGATAGGTGCAGGCTGGGGAACTTGGTCACGAAGGTGACCGACGCGTTGCCAGCCATGCCGGAGCTGTAGCGCGGCAGCCCACCATCACCGGCGGCGCCCTGTGCACCGCCTGCTGCGGGCGTTGCAAAGCTGGTCATGGCTTCCATGGCAGCGGTGACAGGGAAATGAGTCGTCGCCGAGGCTGGTGCCTGCGGCGCAGCCGTTGCGACCGGCGCGGAGAGCAGCGGTGCGCACTGTTGTGGCACACACATGCGATACGCACACGCAAGCATCAGTGTGTGTGTGTATGTGTGTGTATGTGTGTGTGGCCGTGGCTGTGGCTGTGTGTGCGTGTGTGTGTGGGGAGGGGGGGCGTGGGCTGTGTATTTTGAGAGGAAAGCTCTGCCCATGCTCCTTGCACATGTGTGCGCATGCACATGCATTCATACGCGTGAGCGTGCGTGGGCGCCTGTGGTGTTCTTGAGAAAACAGAGACAGTCGTGTCCCGCCCCGCAACAATGGAGGGAATATGGCGAATTGCCTTTTTGCGGATAAGTGTGAACACTGTCAAATTTCACATTTTAAGGAGTGAAATTCCCGCAATTTGCCCCCGCAGTTTCTCCCCAAATTTCCCGTTTGCTCCCGCAGCGGGGGCTGCTGGGGCTGCGGGGGCGCTAAGGACATCACTGGTGGGCGCCCTCTCCTCACCGTGTGGCTCCCCCCGGGTGCCTCCGCGGCGCGATCGGCAGGCGGATCGTTGCGTGCGGTCCACAGCGCCTGCGCCCTTGCAAGCAGCCACTGCAGCGGCTGCACTCGCGCTGCGCGGCAGCGCGCGGCCGCGATGCGGATGGTAGCTAGCGTGCACGCGTGCAGCAGCGGGAACACGACGATCGTCACGAGGCTCAGCTCTTCACGGCGCGACAACACCACGACTTGCATCGCGGCCCGGGGGAGCAGCACGGCCCCGCTCACGACGAGCGCGGTGGAAAGGTCGTACGGCTCATTCAGGGCAGCGAGCGCCCCATAGCAGGTTGCGAGAATCAGGCCGTCACTGGGGGCCGACCAGCCAGCGTTGCATTCAAGAGCGGTGAGGAAGAGGTAAAGCGCGTTGCGCAGCACGTGCAGCATGACGCACACGTGGTCGACAAACAGCCAGCGCAGCGCAGCCATCAGCCACTTGTTGCTGCTGCCGCTGCTGCCGCCGCGGGAGGAGAGCGCCAGGAGCCAGTGGGCGGGGTACATGCTTGTGTAGCAGAGCACCACCACGGCCTTGAGGTCCCATCCTGCAGACAATATTGCGATAGCGGCAGCAGCCGGGGGGGGGGGGGTCAGCGTGAAGCCACTTGTACTAGCCGCCCGCCACCCACCCACTTGCAGGATGCAGGTGGCGCACACACAACCCACACCGCACCCACACCGCCCAACATGCCCACACACAGCAGGTGGGGCTGAGGTTAGTGTGTGTGTGGGCTTAGACTAATGCGTGCGCGTTAGGACCAGGGTCCAACCCCTGGTTTGGACTCACACGACACGCGCGCATGCCAGAAGCACATGCATGTGCTGCATGACCCCACGGAGCACATGCATATGCAGTCGGTCTTATGCGTGCGCGTTTGGACCAGGGGTCCAACCCCTGATTTGGAGTGACACGGCCCGCGTGCATGGCAGAAGCATGCTGCATGAGCCCCACAGACATGGCACCCTGGCTCCCTCCACATCCATGGATGCATCCATCCACGAGGCACCACTCCGGAGTGCACTCCTCCAAGGATCCATCTGTACGACATTGGTTCGTGCAGCTCGTCTCTCGTCCTCTCGGAGCTAGCAGCCAGCATGCTCACGTCGTCCCCGGGTCGCATGCTCACCTCGGTAAAACGGCACAACGGCCAGCAGCCAGAAAGCTAGGCAGTTGAGGCGCAGCCAGAAGGAGCTTACGCCCACGGTTTCACCGGCGGTGCAAGGCAAAGACTCCTTGCCTGCCGGACTCGAGCTGCTGGACGCAGCTGGTAGGTTGACGTGGCCCTCCTTTGACTCCTGCATACTGGTAATATCTGTCAGATATATCTCTGTGTCTCACTAGGGGTATACCGGGTATAGGACAAAGTGTGGCCGTGTGGCAGGGTGGGATGGAGGACCACGTCACCATCGCCGGGCCTACAGTGTCCCCCTACTAACACACGTGTGTGCTGCATTCCTAGTTCCACAGCCCTTAGTGACCCAGATCCAGTCACTCGTCACTCGGAGAACAAAGCATGCTCAATATGCGCGGACAAAGCGCAGGGCCGCGTACCAAGGCCGATGCCGGTGCGTGGCACAATGTGGGAGTGCATGGGGCTTGCGCGGGGGTGGAGGGGTCGAGCAGGAGGTGCTGTGGGGTCGGGGGGAGCAAAGTGGGTGGGCGGTGAGGGGCGGCGGTGCACGCCTGTCTGCAACTTCCCCCTACTGGTCTACCTGACGAACCGATCTGCTGCTGCACGCGTTGATGTCGCGCAGGCGTGCGCGTGAGGGCCGCTGCGATGCACGTGAGTGGGGTGTGTCAGGGAACGCAAGGGGGGGTGGGCCTGTTTTATGTTTTCGTGCCTGCACCTCGCACCCTTCTACGGCCAACTGTGGGTGACTCAGATCCCCATGGGGGTAGTGCACGGGTTGCAGGGGGTGGATCCGAGGCGGGGCGGGGCCACAAGGCCGCAACACCCCATGCATCCTCCATGCGACCCCCCCCCCCCCGCAGCGCACGCCCCTGCAAGTGTCTGCCGCCGTCCCCACCTTGGCCTCTGGCAGCAGCGCCAGCAGCAACGGCGTGGCGGCCGCAGCTGGAGTAATCCCCGGCCGCCCCGTGCTCGACGCTGCGCGCCTCAGCATGGCGCGGCCACCTGTCGAGGCTGTCGCGAGGCACGATGTGTCGTCCACGCCCTCCCGCATCACCAACACCAACCCCAACAAGGCCCCATCCACGCCGACCCGCCTGCGTGTGTTCTCCGGCTCGTCAAACCCGGTGAGAGACAAAACCCATGCGAATGATGCATGGCTGCATGGCTGCATGCCTCTCCCCCAGCTCTCCCTCCCTCCCTCCGGCACGCCTAAACTCGTTTGCCTCCCTCCCTCCCTCCCTCCGACACTCCTCAACCTCTTTCCCTCCAGGCCTTCCTTCCTCCCTTCGGCACGCAGCTCCCTTCTGCCCTTCCAGCCTGCTCGCCCGCCCTCACAGCCCTCACAGCCCTCCCTCCCTAGCCCTCCCTCACAGCCCTCCCTCGCAGCCCTCCCTCACAGCCCTCCCTCCCTCCCTCTGGCACGCCTTAACTCGCACTCGCCTCCCTCCCTCCCTCCAACACGCCTCAACCTCTCTCCTTCCAGGCCTTCCTCCCTCCCTTCGGCACCAGCTCCCTTCTGCCCTTCCAGCCCGCTCGCCCGCCCTCCCAGCCCTCCCTCCCTAGCCCTCCCTCACAGCCCTCCCTCACAGCCCTCCCTCCCTCGCTCTGGCACGCCTTAACTCGCACTCGCCTCCTTCCCTCCCTCCGACATGCCTCAACTTCCTTCCTTCCAGGCCTCCCTCCCTCCCTTCGGCACCAGCTCCCTTCTGCCCTTCCAGCCCGCTCGCCCGCTCGCCCGCCCTCCCAGCCCTCCCTCCCTAGCCCTCCCTCACAGCCCTCCCTCACAGCCCTCCCTCCCTCCCTGTGGCACGCCTAATCTCGCACTCGCATCCCTCCCTCCCTCCGACACGCCTCAACTTCCTTCCTTTCAGGCCTCCCTCCCTCCCTTCGGCACGCAGCTCCCTTCCAGCCCGCTCGTCCACCCGCCCTCCCGGCCCTCCCTCCCGAGCTCCCTTCCCTAGCCCTCCCTCCCGCCCTCTTTAGCCCTCCCTCCCTAGCCCTCCCTCCGGCCCTCTCTACCCTCCCTCCCTAGCCCTCCCCAGCCCTCCCTCCCGCCCTCCGGCACGCCTTAACTCCTGCTCGCCTCCCTCCCTGTCCTGCCCTGCAGGCGCTCGCCCAGGAGGTCGCCGCATACCTCGGCATGGACCTCGGAAAGATGAAGGTCAAGGAGTTTGCCGACGGAGAGATCTACGTGCAGGTCGGTCCAGTGGTGTCCTTAAGGAAACCGAGAATGTCCTGTTTGCCCCCGCAACATTGGAGGGACATGTCGACTTGCCCCCGCAGGAGGCATTTTTTTTGCGGAAAAGTGTGGAAATTGCCGATTCCCACATTTTTTGGAGCGAATTTCCGGCGATTTGCCCCCGCAGTTTCTCCCCAATTTCCCGTATTGCCCCCGCAGCGGGGGCTGCGGGGGCGCTCATGACCTCACTGGGTCGGTCGCTCTGTTGTTGGATTGCACAGCCGTGTGTGACGCACCTATCGTAGTACCGCTTTGCCATGCCGCCACTTTTATAAAGGGGGCGGTTGTTTGGAATTTTGGTGCCTTGCCGCGGGATTTTTGGTGTGTGTTGTCCCGTCTTGACGCCACTTTCGCTTTTTATTTATTTATAGAAATCGACCTTGCAGCAACGGTTTCGGAATTATTTGATTGCAAGGCACAGCGGTTCTACGGTACCCCCAGCTGGGTAGCTCGACCTTGCTCGGCGCACAGCACCCAAGCACGACGCACGGGTGCTTGGCTACTCGTGGTGGGGGTGTGTTGGGTCAGGGCTGGACCTAGACAGTGCACTGGGCCCCCCAGATCCACCCTCCTCTCTGTGGGGGCACGGCCGGGGTTCAAAGGGCCCCGGATCGTGTCCCCTGATGATGGATATTACAGTCTGTGTATGACATCAGTAACGATGTATGAGACCTGTGTCGGTGCTAGCGCCCAACACCTTTCTCACTCAGTGTCACTCAGGCTGAAACTGGCTGGCTACCTGGTAAGGGTGAGGGTAAACCCCCACATGCGCGTTCTGATTGGAAGACTTTTTCGGACACGGCGTTTGAGCGTGCTCAGGATAGGGTTTTGGGTGGAGAGCCGTGGTGTACGGTCCGGCTGCCCCTCAGGCGCCGGCCCCTCCACCACGGCGGTCAAGTAGATTGGCAAGCGCCACTTGACCCCCTATCCCCTAGAAGCAGTTAGGACCTATTTTGGAGGCGTCGCACAATAGCTCTCCTTTTTGCTCTGGGACTACACGTTGGCAGGCAGCCGGCTGGTGGCTACCGCCCCTCACAAGTAATTGTTAGGGCCAGAACTGGACTGGGTCTAGGCGATGGTACTAGGACTAGAGGTAGTCTTTGCTGGAAAGCAGATGTAACTGTAACTGCGTGCACGCACTGGGCCTAGAGAGGGCACTAGGCTCCCAGGTCCACCCTTTACCACCCAGGTAGTGACAGCAACGCCCCCTAGACCCCCACCTAGACCCTCACCTAGACCCCTTCTAGACCCCCACCTAGACCCCCCCTAGACCCCACCTTGACCCCCACCTAGACCCCCACCTAGACAGCAACGCCCCCTAGACCTCCACCTTCTGTGTTGAGCGAGTGCTCACTTTGTTGTACCGTCGAGCGCAACCACTGGTGGGGGGGTGGGGAGGTCGGTGCGGGGTTCTGCAGTGATTTCCTTTTCATGTTTTTTAATTAACTATTCCGCAGCCGGATTTTGCTTTGACCACGTTGACCTCCCATTGACCGTTTGCCCTCATGCACAGGTCATTTGAAAGCTGTTGACGTGCTCTGTCTGGCGGGCTCGTCAGACTTATAATCCACTGCATAAGTTGAGCTGTGTGCAAGGTCAAAGTACAGCCGGAATACAGCCAAATGGCTGTGTAGAGCCGAAGAGGAAATCACTGGGGTTCTGTCTGAGCGAGTGTTCAACGATGGGGCTGTGGCAGGGAATCCCTCACCCCTGCCTCTTGACAAAGACTTGCCCGTGCGTCCCTCTCCATTTCTCTCTCCGTAGGTCCAGGAGTCGATCCGAGGATGTGACGTGTTCCTCGTGCAGCCGACGTGCCCGCCCGTGAATGCAAACCTCATGGAGCTGCTCATCACGATTGACGCTTGCAAGTGCGTGCGCGTGTGCGTGTGTGGGGGGGTCGTTGTGTGTGTGTGGGGGGGGGGTCGTTGTTTGTGTGTTGGGGGGGGGTGCGTGCATGGGTGTGGGTGGGTGTGAGTGCGTACAAGGGGGCAGGAGGGAGGGGCTTAAAGCCAACCTCTGTTATGCAAGACACACTTACCCCTACCCCACCCACCCCCACCCACCCACCCCCACCAGGCGTGCCTCAGCGCGCTCCATCACCGCAGTCATCCCATACTTTGGGTATGCGCGCGCGGACCGCAAGGTCATGGGCCGCGAGGCGATTACAGCAAAGCTGGCTGCCAACCTGATCACCGAGGTGCGAACTTCCCACACATGCGCGCGCATGCACACACGCACACACGCACGCGCATGTCCGACACACGCGTGCGCATGCACACACACACGCTGACGCTCGCTGACGCCCACTCTCCGGCACACCTTCGCACACGCGCATGCACACACACACCGCACATACGCGCACGTGCGCATGCACACACGCTCACAAACACACACACACACGCGCGTGCACGCTCCCTTGCTAAACTCTCTCTCTCTATCTATCTATCGACCTCTCTCTCTCTGACACTCTCCCTCTCTCACAAGCACGCAGGCCGGTGCAGACCGCGTCCTCGCAATGGACCTCCGCTCGGGGCAGTGCGTCACACACACACACACACACACACGTACACATATGCACACACTCATGCACACAAACACACACAGACACTCGAACTCTTACTCTCTCTCTCTCGTTCTCACACACACACACACACACACGCACTCAGGCTGGTGCAGACCGCGTCCTCGCAATGGACCTCCACTCTGGGCAGTGCGTCGGCTACTTTGACATTCCAGTGGATCACGTGTACGGAGAGGCGGTCATCCTGGACTACCTCGCGTCGAAGCGCATCCCCACGCAGGTGTGTGTGGGGGGGGGGGTGGGGGTTGTGTGGGGGGGGGGGTCCACTCGGGGCAGTGGGTCGGCTACTTTGACATCCCAGTAGACCACGTGTACGGAGAGGCGGTCATCATTGACTCCCTCGTGTCGAAGCGCATCCCCACGCAGGTGTGTGCATGGGCGGTGTGGGGTTGTGTGTGCGTGTGTGGCGCTATTGTGTGTGGGGGGGCACTCTAGGCAGTGCGTCGGCTACTTTCCCGGTGGACCATGTGTACGGGGAGGCGGTCATCCTGGACTACCTCGCGTCGAAGCGCATCCCTACATGGGTGTGTGGGTGTGGGGTGGGGTTGTGTGTGTTTGTGTGTGGCGCTAGTGTGTTTGTGGGGGGTCACTCTGGGCAGTGCGTCGGCTACTTTGACATCCCAGTGGACCATGTGTACGGAGAGGCGGTCATCCTCGACTACCTCCCGTCAACGCGCATCCCCGCGCAGGTGTGTGGGCGGGCGGCAGTGGTTCTACCAAGGATCTTGGTGAATTGGCGTGTCACCCCGAGCCTGACGCCCACCTGCTCTACCTCACCCCGCCGCGCCGCGCATGCGCGCACACACTATCCACACACACACGTGTGCACACACTAACACGCACGAACACACACGCGCACACACACCGCAGGACCTCGTGGTCGTGTCGCCCGACGTGGGCGGTGTCGCGCGCGCGCGCGCGTTTGCAAAGAAGCTCAACGACGCCCCGCTTGCGATTGTCGACAAGCGGCGCTCGGGGCACAACGTGTCTGAGGTCATGAACCTTATTGGGGACGTGAAGGGCAAGGTGGCAGGTGCGTGTGCAGACGGGCTGCGTGTGTGTGTGTGTGTGTGCGTGTGTGCGGGGCACAACGTGTCAGAGGTCATGAACCTGATTGGGGACGTGAAGGGCAAGGTGGCAGGTGTGTGTGTGGCGGGGTGTGGGGCGGGGTGTGCGGGGTGGTGCGAAGGGCCGTCCGCTAGCACACGCGCACACATACGCACACACGAAACACACACACACACACACACTAACACAGAGAGACAGGGGGGATCGATACAGAGAACTCTGAACGGCAGACCTTGATGGGAAGTTTTCTTGTCGTCATCGAGGGGATTTCGTTTGACAGCGGGTGACCAACCGTGCGCCAGCAAGAGGGTGAAAAAACTCAGAAGCACACACACAAATACACACGCACACATGTGCACACACACGCGCGCGTGCAGTCCTGGTGGACGACATGATTGGCAACGCCGACACTCACACGCGTGCACACACACACACACACACACGCGTGCACACGCACACACGCGCGCGCGCAGTCCTGGTGGACGACATGATTGACACCGCCGGCACGATCACCAACGCCGCGGCGATGCTGCACAAGGAGGGCGCCAAGAGCGTGATCGCGTGCACGTCGCACGCTGTGTTCTCGCCGCCCGCGATCGAGCGCCTGTCGAGCGGGGTGTTCCAGGTGCGCACACAATAGACACAGCCCTACATCCCAACGCCCGAGCCGCGCAAGTCAAGGCAGTCATACCGCCTGAGGCGATCGGGGTGCGCCCCAGGCGTTGGTGGGCGCCTCGGGCGCCGTAAGTGAAGGCACCGCCTGAGGCGCCGCCTGAGGCGCCGCCCGAGGCGTTGGGAATGTGGTAGGGCAGGGGGAGCTTTTAGAGGCCTATGTGCTGCCTTCATGCATGCGTGATCCATGCTCACACCTGCATGCGATTGAGCGCCTGTCGAGGGAGGTATTCCAGGTGGGCACAAAATCCGCATCCCATGTCTCCACGGGGCGGGGGGGGCACATGGGGTGTCCGCACGCGGTGCTCTTGCCGCACGCGATCGAGCGCCTGTCGAGCGGGGTGTTCCAGGTGGGCGCACAATAGACGCAGGGCCTTCATGCATGCGCGATCCATGCTTGCCTGCATGCGGTCGAGCGCGCGTCGAGCGAGGGGGGGGGTCCGGGTACAGGATCAACCCTGGCCGCTCAGAATCGCACTGCGGGGCCGGTTCTGCGTCGCAACACCACCATCCACCCCCAAAACTGTATGCATCCTTTGACACACGCATGCACGCACGCATGCACACACGCACACGTGCGCACGTGCGCAATGGCCTTTTCAGCAGCAACACGCGCAGATGCTGTAGCTGCCTTCTTGAGCGTCACCACACACACTCACACACACACACGTGCAGGAGGTCATCGTCACCAACAGCATCCCCATCAAGGAGGAGGACCAGTTCCCGGAGCTCACCATCCTCTCAGTCGCAAACCTGCTCGGAGAGACGATCTGGCGCGTGTACAACGCGACGAGCGTGCAGGCGCTGCGCGACTGAGGCCCCAGAGCAGCAGTGGCATCAGAGCAGGAGGGTGCCATCGGAACACAGCAGCCGCAGCACAAGCCAGGAGGCGAGCTAGGCCCGCACGGTGGAGCTCTGCTCGGAGAGACGACCTGGCCTGTGTACAACGCGACGAGCGTGCGGGCGCTGCGCGACAGTCATCAGAGCAGGGTGCCGCCAGAGCAGCAGGGTGCCATCGGAGCACAGCACACGCCGCACAAGGGCGCGACGCGGGCTGGGCTCGTGTGTCGTCGGAGCGGCTTTTGTGCCATCAGAGCACAGCCGCAGCACAGCCAGGACGCGAGCTAGGACGCTGCGCGGTGGACCTCTGCTCGGAGAGACGACCTGGCGCGTGTACAACGCGACGAGCGTGCGGGCGCTGCGCGACTGAGCCATCAGAACAGGAGGGTGCCATCGGAGCACAGCAGCCGCAGCACAGGACAGCCAGGACGGGGGCGAGGCATGGTGGAGCTCTGCTCGGAAAGACGATAATATGGCGCGTGTACAACTCGACGAGCGTGCGGGCGCTGCGCGACCGAGGCATCAGAGCAGCAGGGTGACGCCAGAGCAGCAGGGTGCCATCAGAGCACA
>VFSX01000063.1:522500-537500 GCA_016618255.1 Chlamydomonas sp. UWO 241
CCCGTGCCTCTTCATAGGCAGGGCACTCAAATACCATGTGTGCCTCATCCTCTAGCCCACCGCATAGGCAGCACGCCCGCTGGCTGCGTCGCTGCCTCTGTCCCGCCACTGCGTAGCGCCCCCGCTCTATCTGCAGCTCATGGAGCCACATCCTGAACCTAGCTAGAGCCGTGGTCCGGGCAGCACTGTTCAGCCCCGAGCTCAACAGGGCCGGCGGCTCGCTGTCGCTACCCGCCATCCGCCGCATGTAGGTCAGCATCTTAAAGCCGCGCGACCACTCCTCAGGTACATCTCGCACGGTAGTGCCGCTCGGCAGCGCCGGTGTGCTTGTCGCGGCGGCCAGCCACGCCGCGGTCGCCACGTCCAGCAGGTTGGTGATGCGTACCGGTCCCTCCTGGTCCCACGCCAGGGTGTGCCCCACAGTACCGAGGCACACCTGCAAGCATGCCGCCCAGCACGTCCCCCCCGCTTCCGCCAGCCCCCAGCTCTCCCGCATCGCATCTTTAAGCAGGTCACCGTCAGGCCGCCCCCGCGCCTTATCCCAAAAGCGCATCGCCTGGCGCAGCCAATCTGCCGCCAGCGGCCGCCACCCCGTCTCCCGCGCCAAAATCCCCAGTTGCTGCCCGTTGCTGCGGACTCCTAGGGATGCACGGGTTAATTGCAGAAGCACTTCCTCCAGGGTGCGCCATCCGTCGCGTGCGGCCTTAGCGCCCCTCCCACTCCTGCCTCTCTCCCACCGTCCGCCCGCCCCGGCAAACACGCCCCCCCCAGCATCCGCCATCATCGCAGGGCCCCACACCTCACACCCGTAATTTAGCACAGGCCGTACTTGCGTGTCGAACAGGTGGGCCTTAATGCCAATATTATTACGGCGTATCATATAGCATCTGCGAGTTAGCACGTATCTGGTGCGCTGGCCCCTAGAGCGTCGGGTGCCCACGTCCCCCCCCACTGCCCGCCGGTGGTGAAAGAGCATGCCCAGATATGGGAACTCGTGTGTCATGGGTAGATCTGCTCCTGCAAACTTCAGCGTTACCCTCCCCCCTGCCGCCCCGACTGGGCAGAACTGGTCATTGAACACCTCCCCTTCTGACTTCTTAACGTTTACTGTTAGTGCGCGCGTGCCGCAAAAGGCGTGCAGAGTATCTAGCATGCGTTGAAGCGCTTCGGGCGTCTCTGGCAGCAGCGTCAAGTCATCAGCGTACAGCAGCAGCCGTAGTAACCGCCCCGCCATCTCCACCCCATCACCCGGGAGCTCTGCGTCGAGTACTCCCTCCAATGCGTCAATAGAAAGCCCAAACAGCAGCGGTGACAGTGGGTCGCCTTGCATGACCCCCTTGTGTGAAGGAAACGCGGGTCCCACTTTCCCACATCATCACAGCCAACCGCATTGTGCAGCCAGCATCATCATCAAAGCCAACCGCATTGTGCATGCAGTAGCGAGACTGTAGACGCAACGGACGGTGCTGGCTGCTTTGCTGGCCGGTCCATGATGCTTGCTCCCATGACTCATGACGCGCTCTAAGGCGCGCAAACACAGTGCGGCCGCCGGCGCGCTCGTCGCCCGCGCGGCCACCACCACAGAATCACCGGTGAGCAGCGGCTTCCCCGGCTCAGACTCCCCGCCACGCCACCGCGCGTGCGTGGATGCGACACAGACACAGCTTTCGGCGCTCCATGGGGCGCGGGGGGCAGCCACATACGCGGAGGCTGAGCAACACCTGCATGGCGACGCCAGCAACCACATCTCGGCCTCGGCCGACACCACAGACGCCCTCCGCGCCCTCAGCGCTGGGCAGGCAGACATCAGACGCCTGGTAGGGGGGCTGCTGGACAGGGAGGCGAGGGCGCGCGCCCAGCCACAGAATGCGCCGACGCAGGTGGGCGCGCCACAGGTTGCCGACGCCGGCCACAGCGGTGCCCTTGCGGGGGTGCTCGCTGTGGTGCAGGCGCAGGCGCAACAGAACGCGTCCTGGTGGATGTGGTGAGCCTCCTGGTGAGCCGCGTCCCTGGGGCGCCCATTCAGATGCCGCATGCAGAGCCCGCCCGCGCGCGGGCCGGCCATGCGGCCCACAGTGCGGCGCCCCGCGCTGCGCCTGCTGCCGAGGCTGCTCAGCCTGCCCGGCCCGCTGCTGCTGCCGCCCCTGTGGCGTCGGCGGGGGAGGGGCCGGCGACGGAGCGGCCTGCATCGGGCGCCACGCGTGCCACATCTGCGCGCGGCCCCTCCCGCCGGGGGGGGCTGCCTGCGCGTGTGGGCGACACGTCACTGCGCCGCAGCTTTGTGCTGTCCATCCCGGTGGCACGCGGCGCCAACTGGTTCCTCGCGGGCGGTGGCAGGCGAATGGATGAAGAGGAGGCAACGGCGGCGGCGGCGGAGCGGATCGCTGCAGCTGCCGAGGACGGCACCAGCCTGCCCGTCCGCTTGGCTACGGATGTCGTGCGCTTCCTCTACGGCGGCACCGGCCGGCGGGAGCAGGCTGATGGTGGCGTCGTGTCCGCGTCGCTCCTCAACGCCAAGCCTGCCGTCGGGGGCATCGGCGTGGAGGCACGCGGGGGCGGTGTGCTGCGTGTGCTCTTCACCGTGGCGTCTGACGCCGTGGCCGACACTGTCGTGCGCTGGCGCCACGAGCTGCGCCGCTGCGTGGACTCGACTGCAGTCTTCGACGTCCTCAGTGACCGCGAGGAGGCGCAGGACCAGGCACTGTGGCCCGCTTTCCTCGCCGCCAAGGTTGCGGGGAAGCGGGCGCAGTTCCACCGCGCGCGCCTCGTGGTTGACGGCGAGCGGGTGCCTGCACCTGCTTGCTAGATGGCATTCCCTCTGGGGGTGGTTTTGAAGGGGAGGTGGCGCCACACGCGTGCGGTGGCGGGTGCGGTGTGGTCGCTGAGTAGAGTGCTGCGGCGGGTGTGCTACTAGCCCCGCTTCGGGTGGTCTGGGGGAGGGCTTTTTGGTCCCTTCATGGTTTTATACCTTGGGTCCGCCCTCTGGCCATTTGAGGGGCTTGGTGTGCAGCCTGCACAGTGGTGCTGCTTGCTTGGCGCCCGCCACCAAGTGTGGATGGCGTTACCGTGGGCTACTTGTAGCTTGACCTTTTGTGGGCCTTTAGCCTTGTTTCTCCAAGTCCTACTGGAGCTTTGGAACCGTACGTGTGACCGCCAGAAGTGGATTGTAACCAAACATCATCATCATTTCCCATCGATGCATACATTGCGGACCCATCGTACATGGCAATCAGCGCCGCCATGAACTCCCCATGTACCCCCAGGCTCCTAAGGCACTCCCAAAGCAGTGGGCGGTGCACGCAATCGTAACCCTTCCTGAAGTCAATAAAGGCGGCGTACAGCGGTTTGCGCTGGAGGCCGCTCTTCTCAATAAGGTGTTGCAGGATGAAGGCATTATCTGGGGTCCCCCTCTTCTTCCGGAAGCCTGCCTGGCCCCGCGCCCGGTACTCCTCCCGTTCAGCAAAGGCGTCCAGCCTGTTCATAAGCACCAAGCTGTATGGCTCTTCCTTCTCTCCTCCTTCTCTCTTCCTTCTCTATTCCTTCTCTCTTCCTTCTCTCTATATTCCTTCTTCCTTCTCTCTACCTTCTCTCTATCTCTACCATGTTAAGTTCATAAGCTCTTCGCCAGGGGCTCCCGCCCTGGCGCCGCTCGATGGCGGACAACCGGGACAACTGCGCTTGGTACTGGGCGGCTGAAAATCTGGAAATTTACCCTGAGCGGCTGTGACGCACAGCGCTACTGGTGAACTGGTCCTGATGGGGCGAGGCTATGTGGCAGATGGGCAGCGGTACGATGGAGAGCACGATGCACGATGGCGAGAATTGCGGCGAGCATGCACCCCCTCTCACAACGATCGGAACTCAAGCAGATTGCGGCTCCTAATGGTTTAATGTGCCTGGATGGAAGAGAGAGACGGATGGCGAGAAATTGAGAAACATGGGAGGCGAGGCACATGCGGCTAGGCTTTGTGAGGAGGTTGCGGCGCAGGGGTTCCCTGCCCCAAGGCGCAGATTATTGGATGGCGACGCGATCGATGCACCAGCCGTGCGGCATGGGGCGAGGCGAGGCCCCACCAGAGGGCGGGCACCATAATGGAGATGGCGGCTAAGAACGGGAAATGCGGCTACCGGGGATGAGGCTACGGGTTATGCATGCCAGAGGACGGCGGACAAGGCTAAAGCGTCACGGCGCATGGGTAAAGAACGGGGAATGAGGCTACGGGAGCTGGCGGGCGCGGCGCGCGCATGGCGCGCGCGGCGCATGGGGTTGCATGGCGGCGCTCTGCGCGTGCATGCATGGAGGAGATTGCTGGCGGGCATGGAGGAGATTGCTCGCGGGCGTGGAGGAGATTGCAGGCGCAGCATGGAAGCGGATGGCGAGAAATTGAGAAACATGGGAAGCGAGGCACATGCGGCTAAGCTTTGTGAGGAGGTTGTGGCGCAGGGGTTCCCTGCCCCAAGGCGCAGATTATAGATGGCGCAGCAATCAATACACTAGCCGTGCGGCATGGGGCGAGGCGAGGCCCCACCAGCGGGCGGGCACCATAATGGAGATGGCGGTTAAGCACGGGGAATGAGGCTACAGGGAGAGGCTACGGGTTAGGCTACGGGTACAGATGCCAAAGTGGACGGCGGAACAAGGATCAGCCATAGGTGTCACGGGGAATGGCTAAAGAATGGGAATGAGGCGGGTGGTACAGGTGCTGGCGCGCATGGAGCGCGGCGCGGCGCATGGAGATCGCATGGCGGCGCCCATGCATGGACGAGATTGCTGGCAGGCATGGAGGAGATTGCTGGCGGGCATACAGGAGACTGCTGGCGGGCGTGGAGGAGATTGCTGGCGGGCATGGAGGAGATTGCTGGAGCCAATGGCGGCGGCGGGAATAGTAGTAGAACACAGGCGCACACCAACAATGCGTTGCTGTCACTACCTGGGTGGTATAGGGTGGATCTGGGGGCCCAGTGTCCTGTCTAGGTCCAGTGCGTGCGCGCGTGTGGGGGTTTACCCTCACCCCTACCAGGTAGCCAGCCAGTTTCCCACTGAAACTGAGTTTAAGGTGTCGGGCGCTAGCGCCGACACCGGTCTTATACATCATTACTGGTGTCACACCGACTGTAAGATCCATCATCATCATAGCTTGGCGAGGGCATTCCCCACCGTGATCCCTCGGTAATCGCCCCGCACGTCTAGGCTGCCTTTCGGCTTTGGCACCGGCGTGGTTGCCCCCAAGTGCCATGCAGTCGGGTACCCCTCACGGAAGACCCGATTGAGCAGGTGTGTGATGGGGCCAGCGAGCAGGTGCTCCTCATCCACAGCACCCGTTGCATTGCCCCCCTCCGCCGCCCTAGCCCATGCCCTCTGATAGAACTCTATCGGCATGCCGTTTACGCCTGGGGCTTTGCCCGCGTCCATGCCCATCAGTGCCGCATACACCTCCGCCTCAGTAAATGAATTATTTAGCGCTGCCGCCCGCTCCGTGGCCGTCGTCGTGGGGGGGGGGCAAACGGGGCCCCGTGCCCATGGTCAGTGGCATCGTCCGTGTTAGTCGTATAAGTCGTATCAGTGGCGTTAGCATGGTTTTCCCCCAGCAAATCCCTAAAATAATCTGTCCACCCCCCCACGTCCCTGTGTGTGTGTTTGTGTGTGTGTGTGTGCGAGAGGGAGCCGTGTGCTCGTGCTCCACCTCATTCAGCTTCAACTGCAAGGAGGAGGCACACAGGTGTGTGCGTGTATGTATTTGCGTGCGTGTGTGTGATTATTGAGTGTGTGTGTGTGTGTGTGTGTGTGTTTGTGTGTGCGAGAGGGAGTCGTGTGCACGTGCTCCACCGCGTTCTGCTTCAACTGCAAGGAGCAGGCGCACAGGTGTGTGTGTGTGTATTTGCGTGCGTGTGTGTGTATTGGAAGTGTGTGTGTGTGTGTGTGTGAAGGAGATTTGTGTGCACGTGCTCCACCGCTTTCTGCTTCAACTGCAAGGAGGAGGCGCACAGGTGCGCTTGTGTGTGTGTGTGCTTGTGTGTGTGTGTGCGTGTGTGTGTTTGTGTGTGTGTGCGAGAGGGAGCCGTGTGCACGTGCTCCACCTCATTCTGCTTCAACTGCAAGGAGGAGGTGCACAGGTGTGTGCGTGTGTGTATTTGCGTGCGTGTGTGATTATTGAGTGTGTGTGTGTGTGTGCGAGAGGGAGTCGTGTGCACGTGCTCCACCGCGTTCTGCTTCAACTGCAAGGAGCAGGCGCACAGGTGTGTGTGTGTATTTGCGTGCGTGTGTGTGTATTGGAAGTGCGTGTGTGTGTGTTTGTGTGTGTGTGTGTGTGTGTGAAGGAGATTTGTGTGCACGTGCTCCACCGCTTTCTGCTTCAACTGCAAAGAGGAGGCGCACAGGTGCGCTTGTGTGTGTGTGTGCTTGTGTGTGCGTGTGCGTGTGTGTGTTTGTGTGTGTGTGCGAGAGGGAGCCGTGTGCTCGTGCTCCACCTCATTCAGCTTCAACTGCAAGGAGGAGGCGCACAGGTGCGTGTGTGTATTTGCGTGCGTGTGTGTGATTATTGAGTGTGTGTGTTTGTGTGTGTGTGTGTGTGAGAGAGAGAGAGGGGGATTCGTGTGCACGTGCTCCACCGCTTTCTGCTTCAACTGCAAGGAGGAGGCGCACAGGTGCGCTTGTGTGTGTGTGCTTGTGTGTGTGTGCGTGTGCGTGTGTGTGTTTGTGTGTGTGTGCGAGAGGGAGCCGTGTGCACGTGCTCCACCTCATTCTGCTTCAACTGCAAGGAGGAGGTGCACAGGTGTGTGCGTGTGTGTATTTGCGTGCGTGTGTGATTATTGAGTGTGTGTGTGTGTGTGTGCGAGAGGGAGTCGTGTGCACGTGCTCCACCGCTTTCTGCTTCAACTGCAAGGAGGAGGCGCACAGGTGCGCTTGTGTGTGTGTGTGTGCTTGTGTGTGTGTGTGCGTGTGCGTGTGTGTGTTTGTGTGTGTGTGCGAGAGGGAGCCGTGTGCTCGTGCTCCACCTCATTCAGCTTCAACTGCAAGGAGGAGGCGCACAGGTGCGTGTGTGTATTTGCGTGCGTGTGTGTGATTACTGAGTGTGTGTGTTTGTGTGTGTGTGTGTGTGTGTGAAACTGAGAGAGGGGGATTCGTGTGCACGTGCTCCACCGCGTTCTGCTTCAACTGCAAGGAGGAGGCGCACAGGTGAGCGTGTGTGTGTGTGTGTGTGTGTGTGCTTGTGTGTGTGTGTGTGTGTGCGAGAGGGAGTCGTGTGCACATGCTCCACGGCGTTCTGCTTCAACTGCAAGAAGGAGGCGCACAGGTGTGTATGTGTGTGCGTGTGTGTGTGTGCGTGTGTGTGCGAGAGTGAGGGAGTTGTGTGCACGCGCTCCACCGCGCTCTGCTGAAACTGCATGGAGGTGGCGCACAGGTAAGCGTGTGTGTGCTTGTTTGTGTGTGTGATTGTTGAGTGCGTGTGTGGGGTGTGTGGTTGTTCATGTGTGGTCGATGTCACAAGGTGTGTGCGTGTATGTATGTGCATGCTCCACCGTACCCCACCCTAAGCCTCACACACACACACACACACACACATACACGCGCGTGCACACACACACACACACACACCAAGGGTTTCCTTCCCGGTTGGGAAACGAAAAATAAGGGGTTTTGAGGGCGGAAACCCGAAGGTTTGAACAGGGGGGGTTCGGGCAACCCGAAAACGTGCGCAGGCCCGCAGGGCCTGCCTTCGGGCGCCCGAGGGGCGCGCCAAACCGATCGGGCTTTCGGCTTCGTGAGCCGAAAGCTAGCCGATCGGCCTGGTGATGGCGTATCCAAGCCCACCCGAAGGGCCACTGCCAAGCCCCGGGCTTGAAGCCCGCTTCTCCCACCCGATGGTCCTGGACTCCGACGACGGGTTACGAAACTGAGCCCCGCTTCTACCCATGTCACTCAGCGCATGAGCCCTGACTGAAGCGATCCATGTGCATTCCAAGGGGCTGCTGTGAGCGTGGCGTATCTCCATGCGTTGATGCATGCTGCGCGCACCCATCTGTGCGGGCATGTGTGTGTGTGTCTGCGTGTGTTGTTGGTCTGCTTTGCGCACGCCACGCCCCTGGCGCATGCGCGTGTGTGTGTGCGCCCGCGCTTGTGGGTGGGTGGGTGTCTGCGGGTGCACGAGTGCGCTCGCGTGTGTACGCGTGTGTGCGCGTGCGCGTGTGTGTGTGCTATGCCGCAACTCCGTAAGGCTCCACGCGGCTCTTCCTTGCGGGCACCAGGTGTGCGTGTGCGCGTGTGAGCGCGCGTGGGGTGTGGGTCTGGGTGTGGGCGCGCGTGTGGGTGTGAGTGTGGGCGTGAACGTTTGAGGGGGGAGAGCTTCGCCGGATTTCCACGCCGCCCCGCGGCGTGCTCGGACCTTGTCTTGATTGCTGTTGGCTTCTGCACCCTGATTGATTGATTGATTGATTGATTGATTCTGCATTTTATAACCCTCCAGATGATTGATTGATGGTGGTGTTCACACGGTGATGTGAAGCAGCCCCCCGCTTTTTAGTGATTGATGGATTGATAAACGTTGACGCACACATGCCGATGTAGCTGGGAGAGAGAGAGGGAGAGGGCGTGTACTGTAAAGCAAATAGATGTCCCTGCCTCTCAGCAGCTCGTGTGAAAGCCTCTGTCACAGCAACATAGCACCACGGACACCGGGGGTTCGGGGAAGGAGCCCCCTGGAAAAATTGGCAGCCCTACAAACGTGTGGGGAGCTCTCCGGGCAGCCCTACGAAACCGGCAGACCCTCTCCGGGAAAAACGAAATAATTGCTGACCCCAAGGAAACCCCTGACACACACACACACGCACGCAGGCCCGTCGCGTGCGAGGTCGTTCGCCGCTGGATCACGAAGAACTCTGCCGAGTCTGAGAACCTGAACTGGATCCTGGCCAACACGAAGCCGTGCCCCAAGTGCTACCGCCCGATCGAGAAGAACCAGGGCTGCATGCACATGACGTGCAGCCAGTGCACGTTTGAGTTCTGCTGGCTGTGCCACGGGGACTGGAAGGAGCACGGGGAGCGCACGGGCGGGTTCTACGCGTGCAACAGGTGTGTACACGAGTGGATTGGAGTGTGGTGGTGGGGTGGGTAGGGGCGTTATTGAGAGGAGGGAAGAACCGGGGGTGCATGCACATGACGTGCAGCCAGTGCACGTTTGAGTTCTGCTGGCTGTGCCACGGGGACTGGAAGGAGCACGGGGAGTACACGAGCGGGTTCTACGCGTGCAACAGGTGGGGAGTATGTTTGTGTGTGTGGGGCGGGGGGGGGAGGCTAGGGGTGATAAAAGGAGGCGGGTGTACCCCACACACACACCGTCTCTCTCTCAAACACGTACTTCTGCTCCCAACCACCCACCACCCACCAGACACTGCCCCTCTCTCACTCTCTCTCTGTCTCTCTGTCGCTGCCCCCTCTCTATCCCACACTTCTGCTCCCAACCGTCTCCCTCTCTCTTTCCTTCACACCCATGCAGGTATGAAGTCGCGAAGAAGAAGGGCGAGCTTGGACCCGTCTCTCTTTTTCTCACACACAAGCTCATACACTATGTTAAGTTCGTAAGCTCTTCGCCAGGGGCTCCCGCCCTGGCGCCGCTCGATGGCGGACAACCGGGACAACTGCGCTTGGTACTGGGCGGCTGAAAATCTGGAAATTTACCCTGAGCGTCTGTGACGCACAGCGCTACTGATGAACTGGTCCTGATGGGGCGAGGCTATGTGGCAGATGGGGCAGCGGTACGATGGAGAGCACGATGCACGATGGCGAGAATTGCGGCGAGCATGCACCCCCTCTCACAACGAACGGAACTCAAGCAGATTGCGGCTCCTAATGGTTTACTGTGCCTGGATGGAAGAGAGAGACGGATGGCGAGAAATTGAGAAACATGGGAAGCGAGGCACATGCGGCTAGGCTTTGTGAGGAGGTTGCGGCGCAGGGGTTCCCTGCCCCAAGGCGCAGATTATTGGATGGCGACGCGATCGATGCACCAGCCGTGCGGCATGGGGCGAGGCGAGGCCCCACCAGCGGGCAGGCACCATAGTGGAGATGGCGGCTAAGAACGGGGAATGCGGCTACCGGGGATGAGGCTACGGGTTATGCATGCCAGGGGACGGCGGACAAGGCTAATGCGTCACGGCGCATGGGTAAAGAACGGGGAATGAGGCTACGGGAGCTGGCGGGCGCGGCGCGCGCACGGCGCGCGCGGCGCATGGGGTTTGCATGGCGGCGCTCTGCGCGTGCATGCATGGAGGAGATTGCTGGCGGGCATGGAGGAGCTTGCTTGAGGGCAAACAGGAGATTGAGCGCGGGCGTGGAGGAGATTGCAGGCGGGCATGGAAGCGGATGGCGAGAAATTGAGAAACATTGGAAGCGAGGCACATGCGGCTAGGCTTTGTGAGGAGGTTGTGGCGCAGGGGTTCCCTGCCCCCAGGCGCAGATTATAGATGGCGCAGCAATCAATACACTAGCCGTGCGGCATGGGGCGAGGCGAGGCCCCACCAGCGGGCGGGCACCATAATGGAGATGGCGGTTAACAACGGGAATGAGGCTACAGGGAGAGGATACGGGTTACAGATGCCAAAGGGGACGGCGGAACAAGGATCAGCAATAGGTGTCACGGGGAATGGCTAAAGAACGGGAATGAGGCGGGTGGTACGGGTGCTGGCGCGCATGGAGCGCGGCGCGGCGCATTGAGATCGCATGGCGGCGCCCATGCATGGACGAGATTGCTGGCGGGCATACAGGATATTGCTGGCGGGCATGGAGGAGATTGCTGGCGGGCATACAGGAGATTGCTGGCCGGCGTGGAGGAGATTGCTGGCGGGCATGGAGGAGATTGCTGGAGCCAATGGCGGGACTAGTAGTAGAGCACAGGCGCACACCAACAATGCGTTGCTGTCACTACCTGGGTGGTATAGGGTGGATCTGGGGGCCCAGTGTCCTGTCTAGGTCCAGTGCGTGCGCGCGTGTGGGGGTTTGCCCTCACCCCTACCAGGTAGCCAGCCAGTTTCCCACTGAAACTGAGTTTAAGGTGTTGGGCGATAGCGCCGACACCGGTCTTATACATCATTACTGGTGTCACACAGACTGTAATATCCATCATCATCATCATCACACTGCTGCTCCCAACCACGCCTCCAACCACACATCACCCCGCAACGCCCATGCAACACCCAGGTTGCAGGTATGAGGTCTCAAACAAAAAGGGCGAGCTCGACAAGGACTCCAAGCGGCACGCTCCACTCATACATCCTCACCCAAAACCATGCCCCCCCCCCCCTTCCCCCTCTCTCTTTCTCTGTCTGTTTCTGTCTCTCTCTCTCGCTGTCTCTTGTCTGTCTCTCACCCTCTGCCCCTCTCTCTCTCTCTGTCTGTGTCTCTCTCTCAGTCTCTGTCGTTGTCTCTTTCTCACTGCTGCTCCCAACTACACAACACCCATACAACACCCATGCAACGCCCATGCAACACCCATGCAACGCCCATGCAACACCCATGCAACACCCATGCAGGTATGAGGTCGCGAAGAAGAAGGGCGAGCTCGACGAGGAGTCCAAGCGGCGCGAGAACGCGAAGCACTCGCTGGAGCGGTGGGTTTCACAGATTTACGTGTGTACCATACAGGTACAGTGACATCGGCTTTCCAGCGAAGACTACCTTCTAGTCCTAGTACCACCGCCTAGACCCATGTCTAGTTCTGGCCCTAACAATTACTTGCGAGGGGCGGTAGCCACCAGCCGGCTGCCTGCCAACGTGTACCATACTTGGTCTTTGCCTTGGTGTTGAGGGGAGATCTGCGGGTGCAAACCCTAGGTGATTTGCATCCTGTCCTCGTGTGTTGAGGGTCGAAGGAGGAGCAGCGGGGGTAGTTTGTAACCGGGGGAAATCTTAACTCGCTAGGACATATGAGCTGCCCACAGCCACTGTTTACGCGCCACCTCTCCTGGAATTTCGCTAAGCATGGTATGGGGCAGCTATACCCCGGGTCCCAGTACGGGCGGCCCCCTCAGCTGGCTGGGGCAAGGCCTGGAAATTCAACATGTCACATTCCAGTATTGGATTCCACTCTTGGGATGAACCTGTCACAATTTGAGTTAGGGGTGAGCCCGCCGATGCCTCCGGTCGAGACCCCACACACCCTGAAAACCCTGGGTCTTCCTACATGTGCGCCGAGCAAAGTCGGAAACGATGCCTGTTTGGTGCGCCACGGCACGACTGAAAAATCAATCACCACCTCACCCTTTGTACATCTGTACATCACACCGCAGGTACATGCAGCACCACCACACCGCAACACCTACTATACCGCCATCACACCTCACCCTTTGTACATCTGTACATCACACCGCAGGGTGCATGCAGCACCACAACACCGCAACACCTGATGATGATGGATCTTACAGTCTGTGTGACACCAGTAATGATGTATAAGACCGGTGTCGGCGCTAGCGCCCGACACCTTAAACTCAGTTTCAGTGGGAAACTGGCTGGCTACCTGGTAGGGGTGAGGGTAAACCCCCACACGCGCGCACGCACTGGACCTAGACAGGACACTGGGCCCCCAGATCCACCCTATACCACCCAAGTAGTAACAGCAACGCATTGTTGGTGTGCGCCTGTGTTCTACTACTAGTCCCGCCGCCGCCATTGGCTCCAGCAATCTCCTCCATGCCCGCCAGCAATCTCCTCCACGCCCGCCAGCAATCTCCTGTATGCCCGCCAGCAATCTCCTCCATGCCCGCCAGCAATTTCCTGAATGCCCGCCAGCAATCTCGTCCATGCATGGGCGCCGCCATGCGATCTCCATGCGCCGCGCCGCGCTCCATGCGCGCCAGCACCCGTACCACCCGCCGCATTCCCGTTCTTTAGCCATTCCCCGTGACACCTATGGCTGATCCTTGTTCCGCCGTCCCCTTTGCCATCTGTAACCCGTATCCTCTCCCTGTAGCCTCATTCCCCGTTCTTAACCGCCATCTCCATTATGGTGCCCGCCCGCTGGTGGGGCCTCGCCTCGCCCCATGCCGCACGGCTAGTGTATTGATTGCTGCGCCATCTATAATCTGCGCCTTGGGGCAGGGAACCCCTGCGCCACAACCTCCTCACAAAGCTTAGCCGCATGTGCCTCGCTTCCCATGTTTCTCAATACCTCGCCATCACCTACTATACCGCCATCACACCTCACCCTTTGTACATCTGTACATGACACCGCAGGTGCTTGCAGCACCACAACACCGCGACACCACCTCCTCTGTACACCGCAGTATGCACTCTTTTCATCTGTACACCGCAGTATGTACTCTGTACATCGGTACGCCGCAGTATGTACTCTGTACATCTGTAAACCGCAGTATGCACTACTACTTTGAACGCTACCCGTACCGCCACCACACCTCAAACTTTGTACATCTGCACAACACCGCACGTGCATGCAACTTTTTCGAGCGCTGGGACCCTCACACCTGTAGCGTCATCACACCTCACCCTTTATACATCTGTACATCACACCGCAGGTACATGCACTTCTTCGAGCGCTGGGACGCGCACCACAAGGCGCGCGACACGGCCAAGGTGTCGGCGGCAGAGGTGGGTGTGTGGCTGCCTGTGAGTGACTGTGTGGTGTGTATGCTGTGTGTGCATGCTTTGCTGGTGCGATCAGGGAGACATGAAAGGGGGGTGGGGGTGCTGCGTGGCACTTCTTCGAGCGCTGGGACGCGCACCACAAGGCGCGCGACACGGCCAAGGTGTCGGCGGCAGAGGTGGGTGGCACTCTGCGCACGATGGCTCCCCGAGATACTGGGCCCATCCATCCTATTTGTGGTTGGGGGGGTGGCTGCGTGCCAAGGGGGGTCAGGGGTTTAGGGTCTCAGCGCCACACGGCGGCTCTGGTTCACTATAAAATACAGCGCGCACGTCACGGAAGAGGTGTCGGCAGCAGAGGTGGGTGGGTTTCACTCTCTGAAAACGACCCCAATCCCCAATCCTGGGCCTGGTGTCGGGTGCCAGCGCGAGTGCCAGTGCCATGCGGTGTGGCACCACAGGGTGCGTGGCACGGCCAAGGTGTCGTCAGTGGAGGTGGGTGGGTGGCACTCTGCGAACAGCACTCCTCCAGTCCAGTCTCCTCCAGCGCCCCCTCCCTTTTCGCCTTCCCGCCAAGGCAACCACCCCCGTGGCCGCGTGTACGCTTTTGGTTTCGGGTGCAGGTTACTTTTGGTTGCGTTCGATATTTGCGCCCCAATCCTGAGCCAATCCATCCATGCGTGGTTGGTTGGGTGGCCGTGTGCCACGCACACACACGCACACACACACACACACACACACACACACACATACATACATACGCAACACTTGGCCACAGATTAACTATAATTTCGCTCCACACACACCATGCACCCCCCCCCCCCACACACACACACACAATACGCAGGTCAGCTCCAGCTGGCTGGATAAGTTCTCAGACCTGGCCAAGACTCCCCACGTGCCAGCACCCACCACAGCGCGCACCATTGACCCCAATCATTGACCTCACTCAACCCCAAAGCCTTTATCCAAACCCCGATCTAAACCCTCATGCAAACGCAGGTCAGCTCCAAGTGGCTCGACAAGCTCTCTGACCTGACCAAGACGCCGACCAGCCAGCTCAAGTTCATCATGGACGCGTGGGCGCAGATCATCGAGTGCCGGCGCGTGCTGTCGTGGACGTACACGTTCGGGTGAGTGTGGACTGAGTGTGGAGTGTGGACTGAGTGTGGAGTGTGGGCGCAGATCATCGGGTGCCGGCGCGTGCTGTCGTGGACGTACACGTTCGGGTGAGTGTGGACTGAGTGTAGACCGATTGTGGAGTGTGGAATGAGTGTGGAGTGGTTTGGAGGAGGGCGAGGCCTTGGATGAGGGCGAGGCCTTGGACGCGCCTGGCACGTCGTACACACACACACACACACACACACGCACACACACGCACACACACACGCACACAGGTACTACCAACA
>VFSX01000063.1:542500-557500 GCA_016618255.1 Chlamydomonas sp. UWO 241
GCAGTTGGGGCGTGTGTAGGGTGTGTGCAGGTGGGGGCGTGTGTGCAGGTGGGGGCAGGTGTGCAGGTGGGGGGCGTGTGTGCAGGTGGGGGGCGTGTGTCGCAGGAGGTCTTCAAGACCAGGCTTTAAGACCGTCAACCCACTTGCAGGCCCTCAATCTTGTCTCTGATCTGATTGAGTGATCTGATTTTGCGAGCTGTCTGATCCACTGAGCGCAAGAGGAGTATGCGACGCAGCTCGCGTCGCAGACGCCCGACGGCAACGGCGCGGGCGGCAGCGGCGATCTAGCTAGACCCTCTTGCAAGCTCTCAATCGTGTCTTTGGTCTGACCTTGCCTGGTCGAATCAACCAATCTGAGCCACCGATCGCAGGAGGAGTATGCGACGCAGCGGGCGCCAGCGGCAGCGGCCCTCACGCCTGCCTCCCACCCTCAAACCGACGACCCGGATCTTTGTTACAACCCGAACCGCGCAGGAGGAGTACGCGTCGCAGGCTTCAGTCTTCAAGACCCAACACCCTCTTGCCCCCCACTCCAATCGCCAAACCTGACCACAACCACACATAAAATGTAGCTCAAGCGAATCCGGCCACACCCAAAACGCGCAGGAGGAGTATGCGACGCAGCTCGCGTCGCAAACGTCCGACGGTGCGGGCGGCAGCGGCGGCGCCAGCGGCGGTGGCGGCGCGGCCGGCGGCAGCGGCGGCGCGGGGGCCGGCAGGAGTGGAGGCGCGGAGGCCGCGGCCACTGCGGCCGCTGCTGCCGCTGCTGCTGCTGCGGACGAGGGGACGCAGGCGCGGCGCACGAGCAAGCGCGGGCGGCGCGGCACCAACGCCGCGGCGGCTGGGTCTGGGTCTGCAGGTGTGTTGGGGAGGGGGAGGGGGCTGCAGGACCTGCAGGACCCACCCCCTGATGAGTGTTTGAATGGTCGGCTGATTGAATGTGCCCGCGCCCGCGCCGCAGGGAGCGGCGCCGCCGACATGGGCGGCGCGCCCACTGTGGCACCCGCTGGCACCGCTGCATGAGACTGACCTGCTGCATTGATGCATTCATTCATGCATTGATTGATGAATTTATTCATTCATTCATTCGTCGGCTGACTGCATGGGCCCGTGCCAGTGCCCGTGCACGCGCCCGCAGGGAGCGGCGGTGCCGACATGGGCGGCGCGCCCACTGTGGCGTACGCTGCATGAGACTGACCTGCTGCATTGATTGATTGATCGATTCATTCATTCATTCATTCATTGGTCGGCTGACTGCTCGTGCCCGCAGGGAGCGGCGACGCCGACATGGGCGGCGCGCCCACTGTGGCACCCGCTGGCGCCGCTGCATGAGACTGACCTGCTGCATTGATTGATTGATTTATTCATTCATTCATTCATTCATTGGTCGACTGGTCGGCTGACTGCATGTGCCCGTGCCCGTGCCCGCAGGGAGCGGCGACGCCGACATGGGCGGCGCGCCCACTGTGGCGCCCGCTGGCACCGCTGCATGAGACTGACCTGCTGCATTGATTGGTCGATTCATTCATTCATTCATTCATTGGTCGGCTGACTGCATGTGCCCGTGCCCGTGCCCGTGCCCGCAGGGAGCGGCGACGCCGACATGGGCGACGCACCCACGGCGACACCGCTGCATGAAACTGACCTGCTGCATTTATTAATTCATTCATGCATTCATTGATTGATCCATTGATTGATTGATCTATTGATCCATTGATTGAATGGTCGACTGATTGCATGCCGCAGGGAGCGGTGACGCCGGTATGGGCGACGCACCCACTGTGGCACCCGCTGGCACCGCTGCATGAGATTGACCTGCTGCATTGATGCATTGATTCATGCATTGATTCATTCATTCATTCATTCATGCATTGGTCGGCTGACTGCATGTGTCGGTGCCCGTGCCCGCAGGGAGCGGCGATGCCGACATGGGCGACGCGCCCACGGCGGCGCACGCTGGCACCGCCACCGCTGGCACCGCCGCCCCCGCTGCAGGTGCCGCATTTGACCCCGAAACGGTCGAGCTTCTGCGCCATACTGGCCTCTGGACGTGCGCGCACTGCACGTTCAACAACGAGGTGGGTGCAGAGCCCGTGTTCGCGCTGCTGCGTGTCGAGTGCTTGCCGCGTGCCGTGCTGGTGTCGGTGCAGGGTCCTGTTGCGCTGCCGTGCGTGTGTGCGCCATGTGCCGTGCGTGTGCACCAACAACGAGGCGGAGCCTGCTGCGCTGCGGGGTCACCACCACCCTTGCAGATGGCTCCTGTTTTGATTGATCCGGCTGGATCTTTGGAACTGGTTTTGACCGCTGGCATGTGATTGTCACACCTCTCGATTGTGCCATGTGTACGCGCCACGAACAGTGTCGTGTGTGTGCGCCATGCGTCTGTGCCGCGCGCCATGCGCCAACCCTACTCGCCCCACGACCAGACTGAAGCACCGGCCACCAATCGCGCACGCACGCACGCACACGACAGGTCGGCGCGGAGACGTGCGAGATGTGTGACCAGCCGCCACCTACCTGATGGGGAGGAGAACAGCCGCAGCGGCAGCCGGGCGCGTATGCACCGGCGGCGCGCGGCCAGCCGGGCCGCGGCGCTAGCCGGCCGTACAGCCGGGCCGGCGCGGGCGCGCGGGCGCGCAGGAATGCGGAGGCAGAGAGGTGGAGAGGCGGGGGGCGCAGCGGCTGCGGCTGGTGCTGGGGGTGGGCACGTGGGCGAGTGCTCCGCGGCTTGGTACGACTAAACAGACAGACAGGTCAGAGACGACAGACAGACACGATATACGGCCGACTCGGGTACGCAGCTCTGTCGCGTCGCGCGCGGTGGTGGATATGTGTGCTCTGGTGGTGTGCTCTGGTGGGCATTTCAGACCGATCCTCGTGGGGCACCATCCCGCGGGAAATGTGAGGAGTGTGCTCTCCAGGAGGGATTCGAGGGAGGGGTGGTGCTGTGGTGCGAGTGAAGCGCCCCCTGCGTCGCGCGTGTGTCCTGCGCGCGGGTCAAGCGTTCAGAGCGGCTCCTTGCGTGGCCGAGCCCTTCCCCCACCACCACCCCGTGGACGTTTGCCACCATTCATGATGGTGGCGGTATTGAGCGGCACCGCCAGCGGCAGCAGTACTTTGAGCACAGGAGCAGATGCACACCTGTGTAACGTGCATAATGTACACTTCAGCTCCGTCATGTTAACAGTGCAACAGTGCGCCCAACGTGCCTTGCGCTCACGCAAAATCCCTGTGTGTGGCGCTCTGGTATGCCCTATGCCCACCCTATACCCCTTCCAATTCCCTGATGATGATGGATGTTACAGTCAAAGTCCCTATGCGTCCCAAACGCCGCCCCTGAAGTTGCATACCAAGCTTAGTATACCAAGGGCTTAAGCCCTGGCCGTGCATAAGAGATCCCCCTCCTTGGCTAGAGGACATGTCCAATTGCATTCCTGTGCCCATCTGTGCTGGCTCTTGTGACATGGCTCGCCTTATTCCCACTGCATCTCTCTTCATTCGTGCCTCAGAAGGCTTGAACTCCATCATTGTCCTCGGCTGTTTTGTATTCGCCGCCGCCCTATTCGTCGTTGTGAACACCCAGGCGCTCCAACGCCTCCAGAACGCCAACATCCGCACTGGCACAGGCTACGGCAATGGCAGCACCGTTCTTGGCGTTGTTGTGACCAAGTGCCATCAATGCACTTGCTGCGAAGTTTGTTCCGAGGTCAGCAGAGCCAGCCCCTAGCAGCTGCACCAGCAGAGGGATGGCACCGGCATCAGCGATGGTGAATTGGTTATCATTCCCAGCAAGGTTGACCAGTGCTCCTGCTGCGGCCATCTGCACGTCATCTGAGGCGCCAGGCCCCAGCAGCTGCACCAGCGGAGGGATGGCGCCGGCAGACACGATGAAGGCCAGGCTGCCTGAATCTCCATCAACACATAGACGAGTTATCATTTGTAGTGCCTCCCTCTGCTGCGAAGGACGACCGTTCGCGCCCAACTTGCGCACCAGGCTCCTCACATCCCGGCGGGCGAGTGGCGGCATCGTGTGTGACGACAACGTGGCTGCGTGTGCAGGCGGAGAGGGGCCATGCAGCGGTGAGCCACGAGTGGTGCACGAGGTGCATGGGGAGTGCGCGAAACATGGCACGCCGAATGGCATGCCTTGACCCGGCGCATGTGGCGTGCATGGCTGGGTGCGCATGGCATGCCCCGACGCATGCACTGCCCCGATCCGGCAGATCCATCCCCTGGTCAGTCTGATTGCACAGCATGCATGGCAGGGGCAGGCAATCAGGCATCCAAACAGCCAGGCAGGCGCTATTCAGCAAGCGGCGCATGGGCGTGTGTGCGACCTGCTGCTGCGGGCGGTTGGCCATGCGGCTGGGACAGAGCACTCAGCAACACGCCATGCTCACGTCTGCTGGGAAGTATTGAGGCGCGTGTGCAGAGCACGCGATGTGGCGACGACGACGCCTGAAAAGGGGCCCTCTCGATGGTCGCGTGGGTCGGAGGCGATGAGCCCAGGCGATGAAGACAGGGCGTCGACCAAGCAGCAGGTGCACGAGAGCGAGTTGCAGCACGCGTGTGTGTCGACTGATCGTGGGCAGGTCGTGTAAGTGGTGGCTGACATGGGGAGGTTCCATGCAAAAGGACTGGGGCGGCGTATCTGCCCATCCCCCCCTGCAGGTACCTGGCCCTTTGCAGGGCAGGTGAATATGAGGCTGGGCTTGTTAAATTATCGGCGCACATGACACAGCGATGCGTGTTGGCAGCCAGAAAGGGGTGCGCGCGCACACGCGTGTGTGTGCTTGTGTGTGAGTAGGGCGCGGCAGTATACCGTATACGTGGGCCCGTATACCGTATAATACCGTATAACGTATACCGTGTATACCCTTGATTCCTTGCTCCGTTTGAGATGTGAACGGTGGATTCGGATGCCTGACATGATGGGCTACTTGTAGCTCGACCTTTTGTGGGCCTTGAGCCTTGTTTCTCTAAGTCCCACTGGAGCTTTGGAACCGTACGTGTGACCGCCAGAAGTGGATTGTAAAACTCTCATCATCAAAAAAAAAAAATTACAAGCTAGATGGCATTCCCTCTGGGGGTGTTTTTGAAGGGGAGGTGGCGCCACACGCGTGCGGTGGCGGGTGCGGTGTGGTCGCTGAGTAGAGTGCTGCGGCGGGTGTGCTACTAGCCCCGCTTCCGGTGGTCTGGGGGAGGGCTGTTTGGTCCCTTCATGGTTTTATACCTTGGGTCCGCCCTCTGGCCATTTGAGGGGCTGGGTGTGCAGCCTGCACAGTGGTGCTGCTTGCTTGGCGCCCGCCACCAAGTGTGGATGGCGTTACCGTGGGCTACTTGTAGCTTGACCTTTTGTGGGCCTTGAGCCTTGTTTCTCTAAGTCCCACTGGAGCTTTGGAACCGTACGTGTGACCGCCAGAAGTGGATTGTAAAACTCTCATCATCATTACAAGCAAACTTTGCTATGTTTGGTATAGAGGAAGCACAAAACTAGGTTTTTCTCACTGCATGGCAGCCGGAGCGTCCCTGCGTTCCATGCAACCACCATATTTTCCCTCCACCCTATGCTGCATCCAAGCATTGTCTTAGATAGACCTTGTCATTAGCTGTCCATTGCAAGTCGAATCATCAAAATCCATGCAGTTTCAAGGGAGTTGGAGCATTTACGCCTTTTACTTGTCATGCAAAAAGTTGCTGTTTATGGTACACATTCCGCCGTATACGGTATTTATACCGTCACGGTATACATACGGTATATACCGTATACGTATACGGTGCCGCGCCCTATGTGTGAGCGTGTGTGTGCGCACTCGTATGTGTGTGCGTGCATGCAAATATGTGTGTGTGCTTGTCTGTGTGTGTATACACGCACGTGTGTGAATGTGTATATGCACGTGTGTGTGTGTGTGTTCTACGGCACCTGCAGTTAGGTGGGGCGCGTACACTCTCCACACTCTCGCCAGCCACACCCTGCGGCACGCTCTCCGACTCTCCCTCCCTTCCTCCCTTCCTCCCTCCCTCCCCCCCTCCCTCCCCCTCCCCTCCCTCCCTCCCCACCAACCCACCCCCCCAACCCAACCGCCAACTCCCTCACCAATGCTCCCCACTCCACCCCCAAACACGTCTTGCAGGCCCTCATGGGTATCGGCACGACCGTCAGTATAGGTGGGAGATGAGTGAGGGAGGCCACGTTGCCCAGTCTCTCTTGACACAGGATGGGGGAGGGCTGCTTAGATTTCCTGATCGTGCACACGTTTGCTACCTGCACACCAATTTCCTAACATACAGGATCGCCCCTGCCACGCATCGTCAATGAGTGTGCACCGTGTTGGCCGACGGTGCCGCAACAGCTGGCAACAGCTGGCCGTGCCCATGCTCTTCCAGCCAGCAGCAAGATCACAACACCAATTGGGCCTTAAAAGCCTCAAATCGAATACCAAATACCAGGCTTTTGCGTTGAAAAATGAAAGCAACACCAAAGTGTGGGGCGGCCCCATGCTGCATGGGCCATGCATGCATGCAAGCAAGACCCAGATCGCCACTACCACTTCCAAGTTACCTGCCCTGGCACTGCGATGTCTGGTCGCCAGCGGCAGTTCCGCCGCAAGGCTGCGAGCGACGATGAACAGGAGGGGGCGCCAGCTGCTGCCGCACAGGCGGGCGCAGCGCCTTCTGCGCCTGCGGCCCCCGCAGCTGCTGCAGGTGGTGCCCGTCCGCCTGCAGCTCCCCAGCAAGCTGCGCTGATCGCCAAGGCGGCCCTTATGAGCTTTGACGAGGATGGCGAGGACGGCCCGATGTCTATGGCCGGAGTGCCCAAAGCCAAAAAGAACAAGGAGAAGAAGCGGGGCGTGCTGCGAGCGCAGACTGGGGTGGAGCTGTCGTCCTCAGGGACCGAAATCACGCAGCGGAGCGCAGCCGGCGAGTACTCTACAGACCGCCTTAGGGAGCTGCAGCGCAACGCGATCAGCTATGCCGGTCCGCGTGGCGATCCCGAGGGTGCTGCTGCAGCAGCTGCGGGTGGCGGCGAGGCGGGCATCATCAAGGTGCAAGGGAGCTTCAAAGTGGCGATCGCAAAGGATGACCGCTACACGCTGCCCAGCGCCCTCGCGATGGTGAGGGGACTCCTGCATGGCGCGTGCATGCACGCTCGAGCCATCCATGTGCGTGCATCCTCGTGCCATCCTTCCAGCACAGCAACCGCCCACGCATGGCATGCATGGGGCCGCATGGGGCCGCATGGCGCTGCATGGCGTGCACACACACACCCCACCCCACCACCCACCACCACCGCCCAGGTCCGCCCGGCCAGCCACACGCCAGAGCCGAGCGCCTCGCACGGTGCGACGGCATCGACCGAGCCAGCAGCAGCAGGCGGCAGGGGCCGCGGCACGGCGCCGACACAGGCGGCACAGCAGCAGCAGCAGCAGCAGCAACAGGCGGGTCCGAGCGGTGGGGGCGTGGAGGATGGCGGCGCGGAGGGCGAGGTGTATATGCCCGGAAGCGACGAGGAAGACGGGGCCATCCCGGACGCGGCGACGATCAAGCTCGCTAAGGTGTGGGCACCAGTGATCCCCCTGCGAGCCGTATGTCGCTCAGGGCCAGATTTCCCATTCCCCAGAAAACCACCCCTCACTTGTTGGGATAGGGCGTGGAGGGGTGTGTTGGAAAGCTCTCGCCGAAAGCAGCACAGCGGCACGCGTTGCGTGGACACCCGCTATGTATTGCACCTGGTATGAGCAGTCAAAGTTGCTCGAGTCGGGAAAACAAACTATTTACTCACATCCTTCCCAGGGACCACTGGCGGACACCCGTGTGGCTTCCGGATGGCAGCAGTCCTGAAAATCTGCCTATACGATAAATGTGACTCGGAATGTATCCCTCGTCACCACACACATCAGTCCCCATGCAACCATGCGGCCAGGAGGCAAGGCCAAACACGCCAGGCTGGCACGTCCCACGCTTCACAGTCACTTCATGCAGAGAGTGGGGCACACACACCACCGCTTGCACACGAACACACACACATCAGGGGTTTCCTTGGGGTCAGTCACCCTTTTGTTTTTTCCCGAAAAGGGTTTCCCGGTTTCGTAGGGATTTCGGGCTGCAGCCCGAAGAGTCGCTTTGTACAGTGCAAAATCGACGGTTCAACACCCCCGAAAGCACGCTCCTGAAACCGTCGGGAGCGCGCCCTCCGAGCACGCCTTATTTCGTGTCCCAATCGGGAAGGAAACCCCTGACACACAGGCACACACCTACACACGCAGGAGAAGCGCGGGCGGCTGTGCCAGGCACACCTAGCACCAGACTACGTCCCCCTCAACGCAATCACGACACGCAGAGCGAGAGCGGCACAGACCCCATCACTGACACACACACACACACACACACACACACACACACGCACACATACACAGGAGAAGCGCGGGCGGCTCCGCCAGGCACACCTAGCACCAGACTACGTCCCCCTCAACGCAATCACTCAGCGAGGCGGTGGCCTCGGCGGCGCGCGCACAACCGACGGCGACGACGGTGGGCCGTTTTTTGTGGTGGTATTGGTGGTGGGGGGACGTGTTTCACGGAACCTAAACCCAACAGAGTGACAGAGTGACAGTGTGACAGTGTGACAAGCTAGGGCAGAGGCCGTGTCAGAGAAGGGGACAAACTAGAGACAGGCAAAGGACTCCACGCGGAGGGAGGGACAGGGGCGGGCAGAGTGACGGCGACAGGGGGGGGGGGAGGGGCGGCGACAGTAGGCTGGACGGACAGGGAGGGATGTAGATGAAGGGATGGGGGGGAGGGCGCACGCGTGCAAACACACGTGCACGCACTCACACGCGCACTCACACAGACATGCACGCGCACACACACGCACGCGTGCACGCAAACACACCCGCACACACACACACACAAAAAAAACATGCACACATACCCTCAGGTGAAGAGGGCGAAGGCTGCGGCGGCAGCGGCGATGACGGGAGCGGGGAGGAGCCAGAGGAGAGCGTGCGGATGAAGTTTACGACGGAGGCGCAGCGGCGAGACATGGGCGGGCTGGCCACGACGATCGGTGGCGGTGGGTGCTGGTGTGTGTGTGTGTGTGTGTGTGTGGTCGATTGTAAAGTCCGTCAGTAACAGTAACAGTAACACGGGGTTTCCAGCTAAGCAGGCTTCTCTTCTACTAGAGACACCCGCCGATACTCCAGCACACTTAAGTACTAGAGTACCGCCGGCTCCCGGCCGATAGACTACCGCTCCCGCCGGCTAGACTACCCCAAACAGCGGTCTCTGAGAGACATGTCTGGCAAGGAGCATATAGGAGAGGACCTTCCTCAGGGTCACAGTAGTGGCCTTGTGGCCTAGTGGCCTTGTGGCCTAGTGGCCTTGTGACAAAGTCCGTCATGCCCCTTGAATTGCGTGTTAGACTTGTACTTGCGCACCGAAGCCCGAAGGCATGCAGAAAGCACCCGCACTAGCCCACATAGTGGACACACAGGGACTTTTGCATGTGACTGTGTGTATGTGTGTGTGTATGTGTGTGTGTGTGTGGAAGGATGAGCCTCGCGAGGGGTAGTGCGCATGCACATGACAATTACAACAGAGGCGCAACGGCGAAACATGGGTAGGCTGGCGACGACGATCGTTGGAGGTGGGTGCTGGTGGGTGGGTGGGTGTGCGTGTGGTCGATTGTATAGTCCGTTGACCGCCTGTGTTGGCGTAGTAGACCTGTGTGTGTTTGTGTGTGTTTATGTCTCAGCTGTCATCATAGTGTTCAGTTTATCCTTATTGTCATGCGTGACCACGGAGGTCACGTCTCGGGCAGAGTCTGGCCTCCACCGGCCGCAGACAGTGACCATGCCCAAACCGGCTTGTGATGTCACTGCCCACAACCAATGTCAAGCGGCCGGACCCTGTTCTAGCTAGCACTCCAAAATGCTACAACTGAGAAGGGTGGGTGGGTGGTACAGCTCAGAGGGAAAATCTCCGAGCCACACAAGAATTGAGAATTGGAGCGGTGCTAGCGACCCAAGCTGACGGAATGGAAGCTTAGGTGCCAAGCACCGCTCTTAGTTCTGTACTTCTCCTTCACACTTATAAATCTCAGCAACAACAGAAACTTGGGTTTTCTACCCATATGTGATTTAGTAGAAAACTCCCATTTGTGCGTGTTTGTGTGTTTGTGTGTGTGTGTGTGTGCGTGTGTGTGTGTGTTTGTGTGTGTGCGTGTGTGTAATCTGGGGCTCGATTAACGGAGGCGCGTTCTCGTCGCCGAGCCCTGGACCCAGCAATGCGGCGCTGCTGGTGACGAGGATCTCCGTGCCGCTGACGAGCGGGGTAAAATACGACTGGCCCGGCTCCTGCTAGACTGCCCCTCGGTGGAACACTTCAGGAGCGGCTTGCCCGGCGCTGCCATGGCTTGGCAAGTAGCCGCGGCGCTGCCGCGGCCCGTGCTGGGAGACGGCTCTTATCCTCCCCCCATGCAGGACGCCATGCGGCACCGATCTCGACGAGTTGATCGACGAGCGGAGGAGCTGGCGCCCGTCAATGCATGCTGGACATTGGTCAAGATGGCTGCCCGTGGAGGCGGGCTACCATCACGGCTTCAGCGGTGGCGACCGCCGAGGCAACACAGAGTAAATCCGCTTCACCAATCGCAGCGTTCGTCACCGCGCTCATCCTCGGGGTCGCTCGTCTGCCGGTGACTGGCGTTGGAAGGTCTTCAGGCAGCCTCCATGACAACTCTGTCGTCCATGCACCCCTGGAGGGTGGGACCTGGCCATGCATGAGGCATGGGGCGCCGGCTGAGCCCCATGCAAACGAGAGCTGGACAGCCATGCACTGCCAGGCGGGGACCGTTCCAGTCAGCGCCAGTCGGCTCTGCCGGCTTGACTGGCCACAAGGCCACTACTGTGACCCTGAGGAAGGTCCTCTCCTACATGCTCCTTGCCAGACATGTCTCTCAGAGACCGCTGTTTGGGGTAGTCTAGCCGGCGGGAGCGGTAGTCTATCGGCCGGGAGCCGGCGGTACTCTAGTACTTAAGTGTGCTGGAGTATCGGCGGGTGTCTCTAGTATAATAGTAGCCTGCTTTGCTGGAAACCCCGTGTTACTGTTACTGTGTGTGTAAGGATGGTCCACGCGAGGGGTGCGCATGCGCATGGAGTGTGCAACCCTCCATTTCTCCCTCCCTTTTCATCTTTCTCCTCCCCCCTCCATACCCTGTCTCCCTCTACCCTTCCTCTCCCTCTCTACCCTCTCCCCCCTCTCTGCCCTCTCTCTCTCCCCCTCAACCTCGTCTCTCTATCTCTCCCTCTCAACCCTCTCTCTATCTCTCCCTCTACCTCTCTCTCTACCTCTCTCTACCTCTCTCTACCTCTCTCTACCTCTTTCTATCTCTCTACCTCTCTTTACCTCTCTACCTCTCTTTACCTCTCTACCTCTCTACCTCTCTCTACCTCTCTCTATCTCTCCCTCTACCTCTCCCTCTACCTCTCTCTCTTCCTCTCCCTCTCAACCCTCTCTCCTCCCCTCTCTCCCTCTCTACCCTCCCTCTCTACCCATGTATGGTTCGACACCCGCACTCACTAACCACCTCGACCACGCCAATCACCACCCATGCTGGACTACAGACGAGGGTGAGCCTGACGATGAAGAGTCGTTTGAGCAAGCTCAGCTGCGCAAGGCGGCCCCCATCCCCACCCCCCCCCACCCTGCGCCCCACCTCTCCATCGTGACAGAGCTCCGAACCCCCCCAAACCCATGCTGGACTGCAGACGAGGGCGAGCCTGACGACGAAGAGTCGTTTGAGCAAGCTCAACTGCGCAAGGCGGTCGCGCGGTCGCGCGGGGGTCTTTCTGCTGCTGCGAGGGCGCGCGCACAGGGTGGGTTGCCTGTCGGTCGGTCTGCCTGCCTGCCTGCCTGCCTGCCTGCCTGTCCGTCCGTCCGTCCGTCCGTCCGTCCGTCCGTCCGTCCGTCCGTCCGTCCGTCCGTCCGTCCGTCTGTCTGTCTGTCTGTCTCTGTCTGTCTGTCTGCCTGCCTGCCTGCCTGCCTGTATGTCTGTCTGTCTGTCTGTCTGTCTGTCTGTCTGTCTGTCTGTCTGCCTGCCTGCCTGCCTCCGGCCTGCCTGCCTGCCTGCCTACGCCTTTTCTTACTCTCTGAGTCCTCCCCCCCAACACACCCAATCCACACACACACGCACACCACACGCACACACACACAGACGGCGCGGCAGCTACCACCACCGGCGCTGGCTACGACTTCTCTGCAGCTTCGTCCGCGCCCCAACGCGGGGGGGCGGGCGCCGCGTCTGGAGGGATGCTGAGCGCAGGTGCGTGTTTTTTTGTGGATGGCAGGGGCGGTGTGTGGGGGGGGGCGTTGCATTGATGAGGTCGTGGCGCATCAGTTTGTTTCCGTTTTCGGAATGCATCGAGCCCAGACCCTCATCCGTTCGGCCAAACAGTCAGTAATCATACACCCGGCACGTGGGCGCACGGCAAGACATGGTAGCGACGGGAGCGGCATCTCTGTTTCCATGCCTTTCAAGAGTTGTGGTCTCAATCTGAATCGACGAGCCCTCTCCGCCAGACAGTCCATACACCCGACACGCATGCGCACGACTGGGCACACACACGCAGAAACACACACACACACACGCATGCACGCACACACACACACACACAACACACACACACATGCACGCACGCGCACGCACACGTGCCCGCGCAGGCGCGCGGCAGGACATGGTGTTGACGGGCGCGGCGCTCTGATATTATGCCTTTTATCAAGAGTTGCAAGCTGGACCAAAAGCCCAAATCAGGCGACGACCCCGCATACCCCCGTTCACACACCCGACTCGCAGGCTCGCGGCAGGGCATGGTGGCGACGTGCGCGGCGTCTCAGTTTCCATACCTTTTAAGGGTTGCGAGCTTAACCGAAAGCGACGATCCCTCTCCGCCAGACAGTCTTGATTACACCCGACACGTATGCATGCGACAGGGCACACACGCACACGCAGAAAAGCAAACACTCTCTCGCACACGCACACACACGCACACACACACACACTCGCACTCACATGCTTGCGCAGGCGCGCGACAGGACATGGTAGCAGCCAGCGCGGCGTCTCTGTTCGAGGCCTTTGGCTTTTCGATTGCATGCATTGATTGAACCTAGACTGAACTCGGACCCCGGTACAAAAAGACCATGCATGTACCCAGCATGCACCCAACCCATGCATGCACCCAGCATGCACCCAACCCATGCATGCAACCCAACCATGCAGCCGACCCTCCACCCAATGCACCCAACCATGCAATGCAACCCAGCCCATGCATGCACCTGACACGCAGGCGCACGACAGGACATGGTAGCAACGGGCGCGGCGTCTCTGTTTCCATACATTTTATTTATTTATCAATAGTTGCAGGCTGGACCAAAAACCAGCCCAAATAAGGCGACGACCCCGCTGATCCCCGTTCACACGCGCGACGCGCAGGCGCGGCACAACACTCACGCACATACACACACACACACACACACACACACACACTCTCGCACACGCACACACACACACACACACGCACACACGCACGTACACACACACACACGCACGCACGCACGCACGTACCCATGCAGGCGCGCGGCGAGACATGGTAGCAGCGGGCGCAGCGTTGGCGCTCGCGGCGCTGCGTTCCGCGGTCACGCGCGCAAACACACACACACACACACACGCACACACACACACACACACGCACAAACACGCACACACACACACGCACGCACACACATGCAGGCGCGCGACAAGACATGGTAGCAGCCGGCGCGGCGTCGGCGCTCGCGGCACTGCGTTCCGCAGTCACGCGCGCGAACGGCGGGCACGCCAACACGCAGGTGTGTGCGCGTGCGTGCCGGTGGGGTCTCAGCGCACACACGCACAGGCGCACACCGACTTATCCTCACACACATCCACACACCTGACTTAACACATTGGATGCCCCCCTACCTATCCCTGCTACCACGCAGTCTGGCATGGCGCGCGCATCGGGCAACCTCACGGCGTGCCTCGGGCGCATAGAAGGCCTAGAGGTGAGCGAGGCAGCGTAGTAGGGGGAGTGTCCTGTACAGTGCGAGTGTCGCCGCCTTATGCTGATGCTGCTGCTGCTGCTGCTGCTGCTGCTGCTGCTGCTGCTGTGCTGCCTCTGCGCTGCTGCTACTGCTGCTGCTGCTGTGCTGCTGCTGCTGCGCTGCTGCTGCTACCTCTGCGCTGCTGCTGCTGCTGTGCTGCTGCTGCTGCTGCTGCTGCTGTTCTGCTGTCGCTGCTGCCTAGCGGCGGGGGGGGGGGGGCTGGTTTCGCGTCAGAAGACCGCCATCATGCCGGGAAAAATACGCAACACTGACACGCACACACGCACGCTCACACAAACGCGCAGGTGGACCTGAAACGCGCCGGCGACAAGTACGTCGCGATGCAGAAAGTCAAGACGTATGTCGCCGACCTGTGCGACTGCCTCGCCGCAAAGTCGCTCATCGTCGAGGAGTTGGAAGACGACCTCGCGCAGGTGTGGACTCTGGTGTGGACTGGCGGGGTGTGGACTTGGTATGGAATTGTGTGGATTGGTGTGGACTCGTGGTGAGCTGGTGTGGACTGGGTGGGCACGCACCGCCGCCACGCGCCTGTCTTCCACCACTGTCACCACTTGCCACCGCCTTCCAACCGCGTGACCTAAGACCTTGGCCATAGCGTCTTACCCTAACCCCCCCCCCCCCCCCCCTCCCCCTGCCCCTCGTCTCCCCAACTGCGGGCAGACAGGGCGTCAGCAACTATCAAGACAAGCAGACACACACACACACACACATGCAGCTGCGGGCAGACTAGGCATCAGCAACGATCAAGGCGAAAACACACACACACACACACACACACCTGTGCAGCTGCGGGCAGACAGGGCAGCAGCAACGATCAAGGCGAGCAGATACACACACACGCAAACACACACACACACACA
>VFSX01000063.1:562500-610000 GCA_016618255.1 Chlamydomonas sp. UWO 241
GGGGGGCGAAGCTATAGTTGTTTCATGCGATTGCGGGGATTGTTTTTCGTCATTTCTTTCTTTTGACGCCCACAATCGCAAGTTTCTACGATTTATATCAGTTTTTTAGCTTTGCGGGGGGGGGGAGGGTGTCTAAAACGATGATTATTCGCGAAGGCAAACCGCACGTACGGTAAGTGAGGGACCCGGCGTCGCGTCACCGGGGGAAGCGTCAGAGGTGTCGCATCCAACCCGGTGTCGCGCGTGACTGTAACAGTAACAGTAACATCGGCTTTGCAGCGAAGACTACCAGACTACCTTCTAGTCCTAGTACCACCACCTGGACCCATGTCCAAATCTGGCCCTCACCATTGCTTGTGAGGGGCGGTAGCCACCAGCCGGCTGCCTGGCAACGCGTAGTCCCAGAGCAAAAAGCGTGGCTGTACATCAAACAAACAAGTGTGAAGCGCCGAGGCCGTGGCTGTGGCAGAACTTCATCCTGTGCCCATGCATGCAGGTGTTCCTCGACGCCGGCGAGTCGTTTTCGAGCGTGCGCTCCGTTAAGGGTGAGCTGGAGGACTTCAAGCTGGGGTGGCCAAAGGAGTATGAGCAGGTGTGTGTCTGAGAGAGAGAGAGAGAGAGAGAGAGGAGATAAGAGAGAGAGGACGAGGTGGAGGACTTTAAGCTGGGGTGGCCAAAGGAGTATGAGCAGGTGTGTGTCTGTGAGAGAGAGAGAGAGAGGAGATAAGAGAGAGAGGACAAGGTGGAGGACTTCAAGCTGGGGTGGCCAAAGGAGTACGAGCAGGTGTGTGGGAGAGAGAAGAGAGGGAGGGAGAAAGGAGAGAGGGTGGAGGGACATGCTTTCTGCGGCGGTGTGTAGGGGTGGGTGGGGGTCTGTGTGTGCGCTCCGCCAAAGGCGAGCTGGGGGACTTCAAGCTGGGGTGGCCAAAGGAGTTTGAGCAGGTGTGTGTCGTGGCAAGTGTGTATGTGAGAGAGAGAGAGAGACAGGAGCGGTGTGTGTATGTGTGTGGGAGGGGTGCGGTCAAAGGCTCTGGAGGGTGAGCTGGGGGACCTAAAGCCGGGGTGGCCAAGGGAGCAGGTATGTGTACGAGAGGGAGAGAGGGAGGAAGGGGGGGGGGGGCAGTGGAGAGAGAGAGAGAGGGCGAGCTGGAGGACTCGAGGCGTATACGACCGTGCTCGGCGCGCAGGGCCAGAGCACCTTCATGACATGGCTGGCTGTTGGTGGTAGGGAACCCCCACTCTGCAAAGAGCGTGGGCTCACCCCCAGGTCCCCTACCGCAGCGTCAGCAAACGCTTGTTACTGTTACCTGTTACTCGTATCTCACCCGATCAGGGCATGCGCGTGCGTGAGAGTGAGCAAGAGAGAAAGGGGGGGCACCCCTTCCTGGACTCCGTCTTTCCCCCACCATCCGCAGGCCTGCATGTCCCTCCGCACGCCCGCACTCTTCGCGCCCCACCCGTGCGCCTGCACTTGCCTCCTCCACGGCCTCACCCCCAGCCCCAGCCAAGCACCTCAGAATCCTCCCTACCCAAATTCCAACGTCTGATCCGCGCCATGGAATGCTTTCATAACGCCTGAGACGGTCGGGGGTGCGCCTCAGGCGGTGGTGGGCGCCTGAGGCGGTCGGGGTGGCACCTGAGGCGGTTTGGATAACGCCTGAGGTGCCGCCTGATCCGCGCCATGGAATGGGACGTCTGAGGCGCCGCCTCAGGCGTTGTGAATGTGGTAGGGCCTGTCAACGACCCTGTACCCTGCTTGAGTCCTCTGCCTGAACTTCGTCTCAACCCCACCCTCGACAGGCCTACATGTCCCCCAGCACGCCCGCACTCTTCGCGCCCTTCCGGTGCGACTCTCTCTCTGAGGCCCTGCCTCCACCAATCCGTCAACACCACCCACCCACCCACCCTCCCACCCCGACCCCTACCAAATCAAACCAAACCAAACCAAACCAAATCAAACCAAACCAAACCACACCAAACCAAACCAAACCAAACCAAATCAAATCAAACGAAACGAAACCAAACCAAATCAAACCAAATCAAACCAAACCAAACCAAATCAAATCAAACCAAACCAAACAAAACAAAATCAAACCAAATCAAACCAAATCAGTAACAGTAACAGTAACAGTAACACGGGGTTTCCAGCTAAGCAGGCTTCTCTTCTACTAGAGACACCCGCCGATACTCCAGCACACCTTAGTACTAGAGTACCGCCGGCTCCCGGCCGATAGAATACCGCTCCCGCCGGCTAGACTACCCCAAACAGCGGTCTCTGAGAGACATGTCTGGCAAGGAGCATATAGGAGAGGACCTTCCTCAAGGTCACAGTAGTGGCCTTGTGGCCAGTCAAGCCGGCAGAGCCGACAGGCGCTGACTGGAACGGTCCCCGCCTGGCAGTGCATGGCTGTCCAGCTCTCGTTTGCATGGGGCTCAGCCGGCGCCCCATGCCTCATGCATGGCCAGGTCCCACCCTCCAGGGGACCAAAACCAAATCAAACCAAACCAAATCAAACCAAACCAAATCAAACCAAACCAAATCAAACCAAACCAAATCAAACCAAATCAAATGAAACCAAATCAAAAGAAACCAAACCAAATCAAACCAAACCAAACCAAATCAAACTAAACCAAACCAAATCAAACCAAACCAAATCAAACCAAACCAAACCAAGCCAAACCAAACCAAACCAAGCCAAACCAAACCAAACTACGCAGGCTTACATGTCCCTCAGCATGACCCCCATTCTTCGCTTGCGGGTGCAACGCCCGCACTGCCCCACCTTGCCCCCAGCACCTCCACCAACCCATCAACACCACCCGCCCGCCCTACCCTCCCACCCTCCCACCCACCCCTACCAACTCACTGCCGTATTCATCCCTACCGACAGGCCTACATGTCCCTCAGCACGCCCGCACTTTGCGCGCCCTACGTGCGTCTGCAACTGCTCCACTGCCACACCTTGCCCCCAGCACCCCCCCAACACACTGCCGCACCCTTCCAGTGGTCCCTGGGAAGGATTTTAGTAATTAATTTTTTGCCGGCTCCGGCAAATTTGACCGCTCACACCAGGCACAATACACAGCGGGTATTCATGCAACGCATGCCGTTGTGCTGCTCTCGGCAACAGCTTTCCGCACGCACCGCTCCACACCCTCTCCCACAAAGTGTGGAGTGGTTTTCTGGGAAATGAGAAATCCGGCCTGGAGTGGTATATGGCTCGCATGGGAATCACTGCACCCTTCCCCCCTCCCACACCCTCATGATCAGCACCCCACAATCCCCTCACTGACCTTGCCCCAGCTGGGTCCCCACACTCCTGCCGACGACCCTGACCCCCACCCTCGCCAGGCCTTCATGTCCCTCAGCACGCCCGCACGCTGCATGCGCCTGCAACTGCTCCACTAGCACACCCTGTCCTCCTCTCAAACCCTGATGACCAGCACCCCACAACGCTGACTAAGGCCCCTCACTCCTGCCAGCGACTCTGAGCCCCACCCTCGACAGGCCTACTACAGGTCCCTCGGCACTATTTTGCGCCCTACTGCTGAGAGGGCGTCGCAGCAGGTCCACTGCCACACCCTGCCCCCCTTTGCAACCACCCAGCCCCAGCTGTAACAGTTACAGTGACATCAGCTTTCCAGCGAAGACCAGCTTCTAGTCCTAGTACCACCGCCTAGACCCAAGTCCAGTTATGGACAACCCCTCAAAATTACTTGTTAGGGGCGGTAGCCACCAGCCGGCTGCCTGCCAATGTCTAGTCCCAGAGCAAAAAGGAGAGCTATTGTGCGACGCCTCCAAAATAGGTCCTAACTGCTTTGAGGGGATAGGGGGTCAAGTGGCGCTTGCCAATCTACTTGACCGCCAAGGAGGAGGGCCGGCGGACTGAAAACTGTCAAAACTTCAAACCGCGGGGCAAGGCACACAGCCAGGCAGCAGGGATCAGCTGGAATATAGCCGAGTGGGTGAATTTCCCCCTGAGCGAATTTGCCCCCCCCCCCTCCTCCTACTGTTGAAACTAAGACGTCACAATCCAATGGCCCTGATCAATCCCTACTCCTTGCTCAGGCCTACATGTCCCTCAGCACGCCCGCACTCTTCGCGCCCTACGTGCGACTCGAACTGCTGCACTGGGACCCGCTGTTTTCCGACGGGGCGCCGCGCGTGCTATTCGCAAAGGTGTGTGTGCGTGCGAGTGTGTGTGTGTGTGGTGCGAGTGTGCGTGTGTGTGTGTGTGTGTGTGTGTGTTTGAACTCTTGCACTGGGACCCGCTGTTTTCCGACGGGGCACCCCGCGTGCTCTTTGCCAAGGTGTGTGCGTGTGTGTGTGTGTAAACTACTCCACTGGGACCCGCTGTTTTCTGACGGGGCGTTGCGCGTGCTCTTCGCAAAGGTGTGTGTGTGTGTGTGTGTGTATGAACTCTTGCTCTGGGACCCGCGCCGCGCGTGCTCTTTGGAGAGGTGTGTGTGTGTGTGCCAGTGTGTGCCAGTGTGTGTGTGTGTGTGTGTGTGTGTAAACTGCTCCACTGGGACCCGCTATTTCCCAACGTGACACCCCGCGTGCTCTTTGCTAAGGTGTGTGCGTGTGTGCAAGTGTGTATGTGCGTGTATGTGTGTGTGTTAACTCCTGCACTGGGCCCCGTTGCACCTAAACCCCAAACCTTGCACAGGTCTGGTCCTTTCCACCCCAAACCTCAAACCCGCAACCCTGAACCCTAAACCCTAAACCTTGCACCTGGTCCCTTCACCCTTCACCCTAAACCTTGCACCTGGTCCTACCCCAAACCCCAAAACCCTCAACCCTCAACCTTGTACCTGGTCCTCCACCCTTATAAGCCCTAATCCTAAACCCTTATAAGCCCCAATCCTAAACCTCATCCTTGAACCCTTGACCTCAGACCCTTCAACTGAACCCTGAAGCCTTAACCCTAAGCCCTGCCCGTCCGCCTTCAGGGAGGTGGCGTCGGCAGCGACAACGGCGACAGCTCAGATCAGCGGGACATCCGGGTGCACAAGGGCTTCGACGCGCTGGCATGGTGCGTGTGTGTGCTCGTGTGTGTGTGTGCGTGTGTGTGTGTGTGCGTGTGTGTGTGTGTGTGTTTGTGTGTGTGCAAGCGCGCGCGTGTTTGCGCGTGTGCGTACATGCCAGGGCCGTTCAAACGGGTCCGGATCGGACGCCAACGCTCCGAACGGGCGGCCATCAAGACGTGCGCGGCACGCTCCGTCCGGTTTTCCGGACGCCAACGCTGGGGCCCGCAGGGCCCCGTCCGGCTTGCCGGACGCCATTTTTTGCCTCTTCTCCTCTTCTCTCCTCTTCTCTCTTCTCCGCTGGCCCCTGGCATCCCTTGCGACCAGCATCAGATCAGTTTGCATCGCGCGCTAAGAGCTGTGATGCGGAAGAGGCGCGGTGGTTGGTCACACTGTTGCTTGATTCAAGTGTGACCACCGCCAAGATCCCCCTGGCTCTGCTGCAGCAGCTGCAGCAGGTAATACCATTATCGGGATTAACACACAATGAATCACTGGTTCTAACACCACCTCGGGACAGGCTGCGCCGCGGCCCCCGCTGCATGCATGCATACATGCATGCGTGCGCCATGCGCAACAACTCGTCTGGGCGAGCGTGCACTCAAGCCAGTTTTTTGTGCTCCCCATGTTGCGATGAATAAGCAGGCTTTGTGATGTTCGAAGGGCTCATAAAGACACTTTTCACACTTCCGGACGGCCAGCCAGACCCGCGTCCGGGTACCCCGACGCAGACGCCACCCCACGTCCGGCTTCCCGGACGTCGACCACCACCCCCCTGTACGGCCCTGGTACATGCGTGTGCGTGCACAGGGGCGTCGACGCACTAGCATGGTGCGTCTGTGGGTGTGGTTGTGTGCGTCGGTGCGGCATGCGTGGCTGCCCCCACCCCACAAAGCCCACAAGAGGGAGCCCACAGTAGGATTGTTGCTTTCTGCTGAACAAACACAGAGAGGCATGGCATGACGGGTCAACCTAGATAACGGCTCGTGCCTGTGCTAAAGCACTCCTCGGCGATCGCTTCACGAGTCCTTGGGTCTAAAGTTCGTCCGCTAGCGGGCGACCAGCAATACTCACACACACACATACACACACGCACACACACGCAGGTACGAGGCCGGCTTTGACTTCGGCCTCCCTCCGGAGGGCCCGCGCTTCCCCAAGGGGACCCACACACGCTCACACACGCACACTTCACACACACACACGCACACGCACGCACACACAAACGCACACACGCAGGTACGAGGCCCTCTTTGACTTTGGCCTACCCCCCGGAGAGGCCGCTCTACCCCAAGGGGACGCAGACGGTGACCTCCTGCCCTCCCTCGTGCGCCGCATCGTGCTGCCCGCGTCGCGGCGCCTCCTCGACGAGTGCTGGTCGCCCGGTGCGAGCTGCGCGGCTGACGCGTCTGCGTCGCAGCTGCTCATGGTGCGGCGTATTCCACACAGACACGCGCACGCTGTGTCTGTATCTGTCTCATGAGCTGCTTTGCACACAAACAAACAAACAGGCAAAACACAAAAACACGAAGATCAACAGACAAACAGACAAACAAACAAACAAACAAACAGACAAACAAGCAAACAAACAAACAAATAAATAAGCAAACAAACAAACAGACAGACAAACAGACAGACATACAGACAAGACAGACAAGACAGGCAGACAGACAGACAGACAGACAGACAGACAGACAGACAGACGAACAAACAAACTGGCAAAACAAACAAGCAAACAAACAAGCAAACTAACTAACAAGCAAACAGACAGACAGACGAGCAGACAAACAGGCAAATCATAACAAACAAACTAACTAACTAACTAACAAACAAACAAACAAGCTAGAAACAAGCAAACAAACAGACAAGCAAACTAGTTGCAAACGCAAGTAAACCAACAAACAAATAGACAGGCGGACAAATAAATCAACAAGCAGGCAGCCAGGCAAACAAAAAATGACATGCATGGAGTTGGACAACCATGCACCATGCCAGGCGGGGACTTTTCTGCTTCAGCGCCGCCAGTCGGCACAGCCGGCGTGGTTGGCCTCAAAGGCCAGGAGGAGGACGGTCCTTTCCTATACGCTCCTTGCCAGACATGTCCCTCAGGGACTTGTTTGGGTCTAAACTAGCCGGCGGGAGCGGTAGTCTAGACGGCAGGTAACCGGCTGGTGGCTATCGTCCTTCACAGGGCGGTGGCACTAGGACTAGTGTTGTCTTAGCTGGAATGCCATGTAACTGTAACTGTATGTCCCTGCGGACGACGCAAAGGAGGGCTCACATTCCCACCTCCACACTCTTCCCACCTCCCCACACCCCTCCACACTCCTCCGCACCCACAGGAGCTGCTTGTCTACGCTCCAGCAGACGACGCAAAGGAGGGCTCACCCCCACGCCGCCACACTCTTTCCACCTCCCCACACCTCTCCACACTCCTCCTCCGCACCCACAGGAGCTGCTCGTGTACGTTCCAGCAGATGATGCATGGGAGGAGCTGCGCGAGCTCATGGGCTGCGTCACCGGGAAGCTGGAGGCAGCCGCAGCGCGCGCGGCGGTCCCGCCGTGGCCGCCCGCGGTCGTTTCGGCTTCTCCTGCTGCCGAGGTGGGCGTGAATTGGGTTGTTGGGTGTGTTTGCGGGGTTACTTGGGGATGGGGGGGGGGGGGGGGCGGGGGGAATCTGGAGGCAGCCGCGGCGCGCGCGCGGCGGTCCCGCCGTGGCCGCCCGCAGTGGTTTCGGCTTCGCCGGCTGCAGAGGTGGGGTGAAGTGGGCTGTTGGGTGTGTTTGCGGGGTTATTTGGGGATGGGGGGGGGTAGGTTAAGGCTGTGTGGCGGGGGAGCTGGCCATCAGTAACAGTAACACGGGGTTTCCAGCTAAGCAGGCTACTCTTCTACTAGAGACACCCGCCGATACTCCAGCACACTTGAGTAATAGAGTACCGCCGGCTCCCGGCCGATAGACTACCGCTCCCGCCGGCTAGACTACCCCAAACAGCGGTCTCTGAGAGACATGTCTGGCAAGGAGCATATAGGAGAGGACCTTCCTCAGGGTCACAGTAGTGGCCTTGTGGCCAGTCAAGCCGGCAGAGCCGACTGGCGCTGACTGGAACGGTCCCCGCCTGGCAGTGCATGGCTGTCCAGCTCTCGTTTGCATGGGGCTCAGCCGGCGCCCCATGCCTCATGCATGGCCAGGTCCCACCCTCCAGGGGTGCATGGACGACAGAGTTGTCATGGAGGCTGCCTGAAGACCTTCCAACGCCAGTCACCGGCAGACGAGCGACCCCGAGGATGAGCGCGGTGACGAACGCTGCGATTGGTGAAGCGGATTTACTCTGTGTTGCCTCGGCGGTCGCCACCGCTGAAGCCGTGATGGTAGCCCGCCTCCACGGGCAGCCATCTTGACCAATGTCCAGCATGCATTGACGGGCGCCAGCTCCTCCGCTCGTCGATCAACTCGTCGAGATCGGTGCCGCATGGCGTCCTGCATGGGGGGAGGATAAGGGCCGTCTCCCAGCACGGGCCGCGGCAGCGCCGCGGCTACTCGCCAAGCCATGGCAGCGCCGGGCAAGCCGCTCCTGAAGTGTTCCACCGAGGGGCAGTCTAGCAGGAGCCGGGCCAGTCGTATTTTACCCCGCTCGTCAGCGGCACGGAGATCCTCGTCACCAGCAGCGCCGCATTGCTGGGTCCAGGGCTCGGCGACGAGAACGCGCCTCCGTTAATCGAGCCCCATGGCCATCAGTGATTTTGTTTTGGGCTCCTGGGAGCCGTTGGGAGCCATTTGGCTACTGACCATCCCATCAGATAGATCTCGTCAGTTACAGTTACAGTTACATCGGCTTTCCAGCAAAGACTACCTCTAGTCCTAGTACCACCGCCTAGACCCAAGTCCAGTTCTGGCCCTAACAATTACTTGTGAGGGGCGGTAGCCACCAGCCGGCTGCCTGCCAACGTGTAGTCCCAGAGCAAAAAGGAGAGCTATTGTGCGACAGGTCCTTACTGCTTCTAGGGGATAGGGGTTCAAGTGGCGCTTGCCAATCTACTTGACCGCCGTGGTGGAGGGGCCGGCGCCTGAGGGGCAGCCGGACCGTACACCACGGCTCTCCACCCGACCCTATCCTGAGCACGCTCAAACGCCGTGTCCGAAAAAGTCTTCCAATCAGAACGAGTGCCACTAGTTTCGCCTAGCTGCTGAATCAGTAGCTTAAGAAAATAGTGTCGGGAGGAGGCTGGAGGCCGGCCTTGCTGCCGAGCCACATCCATTGTGCAGTCAAAAGTCGTACGAGGAAGACGAGAAGCCGGCATGCGCATCACATGGCCTAGCCACTGCATTGATCGCTTTGCCACAAGGCTCTCAATTGGCTCAGTGTCGCACGCCTGCCGAATATAAGTTAATCTGTGCCGGTCGACCAGGCGCACACCCAGAATGCGACGAAGGCAGTTAGAGTGGGCAACCTCCAATCGAGTCAGTTGTGTTTTAGTAGGGGCCCATGTTTCGCAGCCGTACAGAAAGTGGGGCAGCACGAAAGTGTTGTAAACCCGCATCTTAGACTGCACTTGCATCTTCTTGCTGGCCCAAATCTTATCAAAAGACGCAAACACGCCCAGCGCGCGACCGACACGCACACCGATCTCCTTTTCCACACCACCACTCTGGCTTATCCAACTCCCTAGATACTTAAATGCAGAGACGGTCTTCACTTCACCACCAGTCAGCGCAAACGTGGGCAGATCCGCGTCAAAATCTGCTGGCAAAATCATCACTTCTGTCTTGGCGGCGTTGATCGCTGTCCCAGGTTGGGCTCCTACGCACCCTACAGTCTGTCACCGCATGCATGCGGCGGCGCGCGACCAGGATGTAGTCCTTGACGCTGTGCAGGCGGCGCACAGAGCATGCATGCCGTCTGCTCTGTGCAACAGCCATGGGGCTGATGTGGGTGTACTGGTGCTCAGGCCTGTGGGGGTAGAGAGTGTTGGCAGCGCGCAGGCTGCATGCAGTGGCAGTGTCAAGGAGCAGGCGACCGTTCCTGCTGGCCACCGCTGGATCCGTGAGGGGCAGGTGCTTGCCAACGCATTCGTGGTCGGACACCGAATCCCTCCCCACTGCTGCATTGAAATCACCTGCCATGATGATCTCGTCAAGAGCTTGACAATTAAATATGTTTAATGGTCAACGGTCAACGCTAAGGCAGCGGTCAAGGCGGTCAACGGGACGTCGGTCCGCGCGCCGGCTCCCAGAAAGTTACTAAAAAGACTGAAAACATAATCACTGCTGGCCATGGACAAAGCTGCGCCGCGCGCGCAGTACCCACACGCGGTCGTTTCGACGTCTCCAGCTGCCGAGGTGGGTGTGAAATGGTGACTTCGGGGAGGGGAGTTAAGGTGGGGTTGAGGTGGGGTTTGGGTAAAGCCGTGTGGCTGGGGAGTAGAGGAAGCTGCACCGCGCGCGGTGGCCCCGCCGTGGCCGCCCGCGGTGCTTTTGGCGCCTCCGGCTGCCGAGGTGGGGGGGTTTGGGGGGGGAGTCAGTCGGGGGGGGTATGCTTGGAGAGGAGCTGGAAGAAGCTGCGCCGCGCGCGGCGGCCCCGCTGTGCCCGCAGTGTTTTTGGCATCGCCGGCTGTTTGCCGAGGTGGGTGTGAAGTGCTGTTTGCGGGGTTATTGGAGGGGGGGAGGAGGGTAAGGCCGTGTTGCGGGGGAGCTGCAGGCGGCTGCGTCGCGCGCACGGCGGCCCCGCCGTGGCCGCCCGTGGTCGTTTCGGCTTCTCCGGCTGCCGAGCTGTGGCGGGCGCATGGGTGTGAGGGAGATTTCTTCTTATTCTTCTTGTTTGTTTGTTGGGGGGGGGGGGTAAGGCCGTGTGGCGGAGGAGCTGAGTGGAACTGCACCGCGCTAGCTTGTTTCAGCGACCCCCTGTAAGGATTTTATGAGTTGTTTTTCTTCCGGCTCGAGCAACTTCGACCGCTCACACCAGGCGCAATACATAGCAGGTCCTCCCTCAACGCACGCCGTTGTGCTGCCCTCGGCGAGACCTTTCCAACGCACCCCTCCATGCCGTCTCGCACCACGTGAGGGGTGGTTTCCTGGGACATGGAAAATTGGGCCTGGAGCTGTATACAGCTTGCGGGGGGATCACTGGGTTGTTTCAGCGTCGCCAGCTGAGGTTGCATGGCGCGAGATAGAGGGGGGGGCGAGGGGTCAGTCGCCCCGGGGGGGGGGGAGCCGTGTGACGAGGGAGCTGGAGGAAGCTGCGTCGTCCTGAAACCCTGAACCCCCAACCTCCCACGCACACACAAACGCAGGCCATCTAGTTCCGCCGCTTCCGCCACTCCGTGTGCCTCATCCGCTGCGTCGTCGCGTTCGACGGTGTGCTCTCGCGGCACACACACACACACACACACAAGCACACACACACATTCACACACACACACACACACGCACGCACGCAGGCTGTGCAGTCCCGCCGCTTCCGCCACTCAGTTTGCCTCATCCGCTGCGTCACCGCATTCGACGGCGTGCTCACACACACACACACAAGCACACACACACACACACACACAGGCTGTTCAGTTCCGCCGCTTCCGCCACTCGGTTCGCCTCATCCGATGTGTCGCCGCGTTCGACGGCGTGCTCTCGCGACACACACACACACACACACACACACACACGCAGGCCGTCCAGTTCCGCCGCTTCCGCCACTCAGTCCGCCTCATCCGATGCTCGCCGCGTTGAACGGCGTGCTCTCGCGACACACACACACACACGCAAGCAAGCACACACACACACACACACACTCTGAACGCACACACACACACACACACGCAGGCCGTCCAGTTCCGCCGCTTCCGCCACTCAGTTCGCCTCATCTGAAGCTCGCCGCTTTCGACGGCGTGCTCTCGCGACACACACACACACACACACGCAGGCCGTCTAGTTCCGCCGCTTCCGCCACTCAGTCCGCCTCATCCGATGCTCGCCGCGTTCGGCGGCGTGCTCTCGCGACACACACACACACACGCAAGCAAGCAAGCACACGCACACACACATGCACACTCTGAACGCATACACACACACACACGCAGGCCGTCCAGTTCCGCCGCTTCCGCCACTCAGTTCGCCTCATCTGAAGCTCGCCGCGTTCGACGGCGTGCTCTCGCGACACACACACACACACACACACACAGGCCGTCCAGTTCCGCCGCTTCCGCCACTCAGTTCGCCTCATCCGCTGCGTCGCCGCGTTCGACGGCGTGCTCTCGCGGCAGCTGCTGGTAACGCTAGCCGTCTCAAGGCTGGCGGTCGGGCAGTGCCTGGCGTACGCGCGCGCGGGGCTGGCAGGTGGGGTTCAGGGTGGAGTTGGGGTTCTTAGTGCTTGTTTTTGTGGTTTGGGGTGCTCTCGCGGCTGCTCATTGTGACGCTGGCGGTCAGGCAGTGCCTGGCGTCTGCAGATTCTCAGTGCTTAGGTTTTTGTGGCTTGGGCTCTCTGGGCAGGCTCTGAGACGCTCTCGCGACGACGGCTGATTATGCCGCGGTCTCGAGTGCCTGGCAGACGGGCAGTGTGTACGCGGATTTGTAGTGCTTGGGTTTTTATGCGCTTTGGGGTGCTCTCGCGGCTGCTGCTGGTGATGCTCGCGGTCTCGAGTGCCTGGTGCACGCGCGCGCGCGGGGCTGGCAGGTGTGCATGTCGTGACTAGAAGGGTGACCGCGTGCCTTGAAAAGCGACATCAACTGGCGAGGCTGCCTGCCGGGTCCGGCCTGGCGTACATGCGCGCGGGACTAGTGGGTGAGGGTCAGGGTCTAGGGTCTCTCCCGCCCAGAGAAACCGGCGAGGCTCACACTCCTGGGCAGCAGTGCTGTCGGGAGTGCCTGGCGCACGTGCGCGGCTGGCAGGTATGGGGTTTCGTGACCGGAAGGGTGGCCGCGTGCCTTGAAAAGCGACAGCAACTGGCGAGGCTGTCTGCCGGCCCTACCACATTCACAACGCCTGAGGCGCCGCCTCAGGCGTCTCATTCCATGGCGCAGATCAGGCGGCGGCTCAGGCGCTCCGACCGCCTCAGGCGCCCACCACCGCCTGAGGCGCACCTCGGACCGTCTCAGACGTTATGAACGCATTCCATGGCGCGGATCAGACGTTGGGATTTTGGGAGGGCGGGTCGGGCCTGGCGGGGGCCTGGCGGGGGCAGGTGGTTTGCCTGCTGGCGGCCTCCTGGCGGCCTCCTGGTGATTTGTCCCCTGGTGGTGTGTTTGTTGTTACCTGTGGCCCTTAAAAGGCAATCGCCCCCACACCCGCCACACTTCCCCCACACTTCGCCCACACCTCCCCGCGTAGGCGTTGCAACCGCCAGCTACGACCCCTACGCGTGCAGCGTCTCGCGGCTAGAGGCCGTCGCCTCTGCTCTCCCGCTATCGTGGTTTGAAGGTGGGGCATGCCGTCATACTTTGGGATCCGCGCAGTGGACTCTGGCATTATCATCACACGCACACACACACACACACTGAAACACGCGTGAACACGCACACACAAGCACGCTCACAAAAACGCGCTCACGCACCCTGGCTGACCCCTGCCCACACACCCCACACCTGCCCACACTTTCCCACACTCACAAGGCGGGGCGCCACCGGAGGCTGCTCCGCTCGTTGAGCACTGCTCCGCGCTGTGCCGCGCGTTTGAGGCGCAGAGCGCGGGGAGGGGAAGCGGAGGTGGGTGGGTGGCTGTGTGCGTGTGTGCATGTGTGTGTGTGTCTGTGTGTGTGTGCCGCGCGTTCAAGGCACAGAGCGGGGGGCGGGGAAATAGAGGTGGGAAGCTGTGTGTGTGTGTGTGTGTGTGTGTGCCCCCACGCCACGTCCCAAACGCCCACGCACACGCCCACACGCCCACATACGCACTGGCCCACTCACCGACCACACGAGACACACACACACACACACCACCCTACACACACTCTTGCGCAGGAGGAGGACGCGGGCCGCTCGCGCTGCGCGCGGCAAGAGTGGCGCAACAGCTGGGAGACGGGGAGCGAGCGGCGCGTCTGGCGGGAGCGTACGGTTTGGCGCTGTAAGCACGCTGTGTGCGCTTGAAATAAAGGCGTAGAGAGCAGTCTGGAAGGCACTGTGTAACGCGCGCAGTGGCAGGGAGGCGCGGGAGCCGACGGCGCGTCTGTGGGCTGGCGCTGTGAGCACGCGGTGTGCGCGGTGGCTTGGAATAAATGCGTGAAGAGCAGGCTGGAAGGCACTGTGTAACATACGCAGTGGCAGGGAGACGGGGAGCGAGCGGCGCGTCTGGCGGGAGCGTACAAGCTCGCGCTGTGTGTGCTGTGGCTTGGAATAAAGGCGTGAGCAGAGGCGTAAGAAAGGCGTGCTTGTTGTATAGGCGTTACCTTTTTTGGCGAGGCGGGTGGAACATGGAAGTGGAGGGGGGGGCCTGGCGCAGTGGCTGGTAGATGGGGGAAGCTAGCGGCGCGTCTGTGGACTGGCGCTGTGTGTGCGGCGGCGTGGAATAAGCGCGTAGGACCCCCTCCCGTGCGTGTCAGCCTGCACGGCGTAACGCTGGCCATGCGTGCGGTGGAATAAGACCGACACAGGCAGGATCAAACCAAGCACCTTCACAGCTGTTCAGTCGTGCGTCCTGGCTGCTTCCTCCTCCCTCCAGAGGTGTAGATCCCGATGTACTGCTGGCCGTTGCGCACCTGCACCCATGCTGCTAAGCTCCATCTGGCCCCCCTCAGGGCCTGTATCCACTGCTGCTTGCCTCGCGCCCAGGCAGTTCCTCTGCCTGCTTGCCCGTTGCCGCTGTCAGCACAGGCCGCCGCAGCTGCTGCATCACACGCACGCCTCCACTGGCAGCAGCTGCAGGCTACCTCGCCTGCAGGCCACCTCGCCTGCATGGAGAAGTCTGGCCTGGCGTGCCTGATGCCCACGTGCGCCAGGCTGCCCACTCGGTGGTGGGCAGCGGGCTGCCGCGCCATGCCCGCGGCGCACGTGCTTATTGTGTGTGTGTGTGAGAGAGAGAGAGAGAGAGAGTGTGTGGGGGGGGAGGCGTGTGTGTGTGGTAGCGTGCGTGCGCTACAGAAAGTTAGGGCTACCCTTTGAAGGGGACGCGGCGGCAGGGCACGGAGGCGCTGCTCTGGGCATGTTTTTGTTATCACAAATATTCTGCTCGGGATCATTGTGTGTGTGTGTGTGTGTGTGTGTGAGTGTGTGTGTGTGCGTGTGTGTGCACATGAGTGCGCGCGCGTGTGTGTGCACATGAGTGCGCGCGCGTGTGTGTGTGTGTGTGTGTGCGCGTGTGTGTGTGTGTGTGTGTGTGTATGTGCGTGTGTGTGTGTGTGTGAGTGTGTCCAGACAGGGGCAGTGAGCACCGGGCGCCGACCCGCGAGGTGTAGTAAGGTACGGTACTGGCATAGCGTGCCTCTGCCGCAGCGCTCTCCTGCCCTTGTATCCCGGCCGGCCCCTTGGGTGTGCTGCGTTCACCCGACCTGCCTCACCACCGCCGCCACCTTCTTGAGCATCAACGCATCAACGACATCATCATCCCTGTCAACCGCGCCGTTGCGGCATGTCTGGAGGAGCTCGTGCCGGCTGACCTGATCCGCTTGCTGCTGGTGAGCGCATGACTGTGGCGCATGGCCCCCATGCATGTGCGCAGCTCTCCGCGGGCGTGTGTGCCCCGTGGGCAGTGTGCACTCACACCTGCATGCCCACACACGCACCATGGCACGGCCGTTGCAATCTCACGCGGCTGCCGAGCCATGCACGTTACGACATGCCAACGAAGGGCACATGCCTGCAACATGCAGCCCTCCACCCCACCCCTCATCACACCTGCTGCACTTCAGCCTCGTTACTCGTGGCTCTGATCGCTGCATCCCCCCACCCACGTGCACACAGCTACGACGCACGCGATGCCCCCTACGCTCGCCCGCCGAGAGCTAAGGAACCTCGTGCGCAAGCTTGGCGCAAACGGTCGCCCCAGCCGGCAGGATGCAGCTGTGAAGGAGATTATGGAGTTTTGTTGCGTCGGAGACGCCAGAGACGCCAGACAGCATGGTTGCAACATGGCTGCACTCGCGAGTGCTGGTGCCATTCCTCCGCTGGTGCAGCTGCTCGGGGCTGCTTCTTTGATGGTGTCGCAGCGAGTTGCGCTAACCGCACTGCACTTCCTCGCTGTGCATAATGCTGACAACCAGGTCGCCATCGCCGCTGCCGGTGCCATCCCTGTCCTGGTGCAGCTTCTGGGGCCCGACTTTGGAGCTCAAGGGCAGACCTATGCAGCACAATTGTTGATGCTTCTCGCTGCGAATGCCCACAACTCTGGGCCACTTACTGCTGCCATCCCTCTACTGGTGTTGCTGCTCGGGCCCGACTCTCCACCCGACGTTCAGCAAAATGCAACAGAGCTACTGAGGACTCCCGCTGCGAATGATGCTGATTGTCATGACAACAGGGCTGACATTGCCGCCTGCGGTGCCATCCCTGCACTGGTGCGCTGCTGGGGCCTGGCTCAACAGCTCACTTGCAGTGGGAAGCAGCAGTAGTGCTCAAGTTCCTCGCTGCAAATGGCCACAATTATGGACCAATTGCTGTTCCTGGCGCCATCCCTTGTGATTGTAAAACTCTCATCATCATCATCATCATCCCTCCACTGGTGCAGCTGCTGGGGCCTGGCAACACCGACATGATGCAGCAGTGTGCATTATAAGTGTTGGCTTGCCTAGCTGCCGATGCTGCGAGCCTGGTCGCCATCACCACCGCTGGCGCCATCCCTCCACTGGTGCAGCTTCTCAGGCCTGGTTCTGAGGGTGACGAGGTGCATACCGTAGTGACACGCTCATTTGGGGGTACGACCATTTGGGGGTTGGGAAAACGGCCGTTCTATGCCCAGCAAGGACACAGGTTTGGGAGTAGCCGCCGGCACGCGGCGCCCTCGGTGACCCGCATTTGGGAAGGCAGTTTCACACACACACACTGCCCTTACGCCCTCTTCCCTCCACCCCGTGCTGCATACAAGCAATGTTCTGGATAGCCCTTGCCAGTAGCTTTCCAATGCAATTCGAATCGTCGAAATCCATGCTGTATCGAGTGAGTTACGGCATATACGCCTTTTACTTGAGACACGGGTTTGAGGGTAGCCCCGGGCGTCAGTGCCACCCTCGACACGGTTTGGGGGGTAGCCTACCCCCAATCGTACCCCCAAATGAGCGTGTCACTACAGTACGACGACGATGATGGCAGTAGTTGGACTGCTAAAACTCGCCGAGAAAGCGGAGAATGCGTCCGCCATTGCTGCTGCTGGTGCCATCCCTGCATTAGTCCAGCTGCAGCTGGGGCCCGACTCTAAGCTCAGACAGGGCGCGTCAGCAGCACTCGAGGCAATCGGGGCCTCCAGTGCCGTGAACCGTGGTGCCATCGCGGCCGCGTCAGCCACTGCCGGTATGCTGCAGCCTGCAGGGGATGGAGGGGCTGGGCAGCTGACGGCGCAGCTGACGCACCGACGCAAGCGGCACCACAGGTGTCATTTGACAATCAATTCCACCCGTTAACTGCCCGTTGAATGTTTGTATAACGACTGATTGCAACGCCTGTGACATGCCTCTCAAACACTGGCCTGTGACCTGCCTTAAGAGCTCTCAAACACTGGCCACTCGCCGCATGGAGTCAGCCGCCGTCTCGCTGTGTTGGGTGCAGAGGGGGAGGGAGGGGAGGGACTCAAGACCGTAACCTTTGTTCCTATGTAACGGAGCCCGCCTGTATCGGGGGGGGGGGGGGGCTGGAAGGGCGGCTGCACAGGGTAGTGAAGATGCAGCCCCCTGGAGGCGCAGATGGGTCAGGAGTTCAAGGTGGGCAGCGGGCGGCGACCTCGCCCTCCCCTGCACGCGAGTCACACGCTGGCTGGCTGGCGAACCCGACACGCTGCTGTCGCCGCTGCTCGACCCTGTTGACATGCACTGGCAATGTTGGCGAGGAGAGCAGTTGTGCTTCAACAAGAGCATGCCCTGGCTACCACCCTGGCTACTATAGCGACCGGGGTCGCGCCCCAGCCCCCCCCACATCCAGCTCCTACATGTTTCCACCCGCTACGCCTCGGTTCAGCTGCTGTGGCTCTGCCCGCTCCCGCTCCTGCTCCGACGGCCTCATGCTGGCCTGGCTCCGGCTCCTGCGTGCCGTCCTATCAACCACTTGGGAAACTGACCGGCGAGCACCCATTCTCGCAAGCAGAGAGTCAAGCTTGCTGTCTAGGGTACGACTGGGTTCTGCTGCAGCGCTGCCATGCCGTGCGCCCGCTGTGGCATGCCGCTCACATGTGCTCCCACCCTCCGCGCTTTCTTCTTCAGGGCCTGGGGATCGCTGACGATGCGCAAGCTCTTGAGCCGCTTCCGCTCCTCTCCCCGCGACTCAGGCAGCTCGCTGATGAGCTCGTCCGGGAAGTTGCGCTCTGCATCTAAACCAAGCAGCTTCACAGCTGCGCAGTCATACGCCCTGGCCGCATCCTCCTCGGAGACATAGATCCCAATGTACTGCTTGGACTTGGTCTGTGTTTTGTACAGCTGCGCAATCCATGCAGACCGAGCCTTCATCCAGAGGACCCCAATGAAGCGCGAGGTCTTGCGCTCCATCTGCTTGCTGCCTAGTGTCGCAGGCGGCTCACTGATGAGCTCAGCCGCAAAGTTGCGTCCGGTGTCTGGACCACGCAGCTTCACGGCTGCGCAGTCATACGCCCTCGCTGCGTCCTCCGCGGAGGTGTAGACGCCGATGTGCTGCTGGCGCTTGGTCTGTGGATCCCACAGCTGCGCAACCCATGCAGACCGGGCCTTCTCGAAGGAGACGCCGATGAAGGGCGAGCTCTTGCTCTCCCTCGGCTGGTCTCCCTTTGTCGCAGGCCGCTCGCTGATGATCTCCCCTGGGAAGTTGCGCTTTGCGTCTAGACCAATCAGCTTCACAGCTGCGTAGTCAAACGCCCTGGCGGCGTCCTCCTCGACGGCATAGGTCCCGATGTACCGCTGGCGCTTGGTCTGCGGGTCAAGTATGTACGCCAGCCATGCTGATGATGTCTTGTTCCAGCAGACCCCTCTGTATATGCTGCTGTGCGTCTTGCGCCCAGGCAGGTCCTCCGCCTGCTCGCCCTGCTCGCCCGTGGCGGCCTGCTCGCCCATGGCCGCCGCTGTCAGGACAGGCCGCCGCAGCTGCTGCAGCACACGCAAGCCTCCATTGCCAGGCCACCTCGCCTGCATGGAGAAGCCAAGGCCTGACCTGGGCTGCCTGATGCCCCCATGCGCTGCCAGGCTGCCCACTCGGTGGGCTGCCGCGCCATGCACCGCATGGCAATGCATGCCAGGCGTTGTGCCGCTTGCCACTGCTGTTGTACAGCGCCACGAAAGGGCACCGCGCCCGAAGAAGTTGGAAGTAGTTGGAAGTAGTTGTGGAAGTAGTGAGTGTGCTACACGCTTGCATGCAGCAAGCGTGCGTGAAATTAAGGTGTGGGACGAGCGTGGAAGTGATCAACACTGGCTATCACGAGGCACGTCACCACATACACGGTACACAAGGCACGTCACCACGATTCTCAGCCGTTGCTTGCACCCATCGTTGGCGCGGTGGGGTGCCGTGACTCGAATGAGTGGGCGGATGGCATCCAAAAAAATCGCCGATGATGCGGAGTCTGCCAAGCTCCCCACCGGAAGCGACTTCCATGTATGTGCTTGTGATTTCTGGATGCACAGTGTGGCGCAGTGCGTGGTGGCGGCGGCGCTGGGCCGTGGGCACCCATGCGCATGGGTGCATGGGCGCATGGGCATATTGATGATGATGGATATTACAGTCTATGTGACACCAGTAATGATGTATAAGACCTGTGTCGGCGCTAGCGCCCGACACCTTAAACTCAGTTTCAGTGGGAAACTGGCTGGCTACCTGGTAGGGGTGAGGGTAACCCCCCACACGCGCGCACGCACTGTACCTAGACAGGGCACTGGGCCCCCAGATCCACCCTATACCACCCAGGTAGTGACAGCAACGCATTGTTGGTGTGCGACTGTGTTCTACTCCTAGTCCATATTGGTATGGTTGCCCCAACGACTGCGCACACATCACCCCCCCCACACACACACACAGTATTATGACAGCTTCGAGGACTTCCGTGGCCCGCTGGCAGAGTCTCGCACGGCGCTGCAGCAGGCGATGGTGGCGTCCTCGGTGCGGCTGCAGCCTGCAGTGTGCGCGTGTGTGTGTGGGAGCGTGCGTGTTCCAAGTGCGGTACCTATGATGCCACGCTGTGCGCTGCCGTGCCTGTGATGTCACGCTTTGCGAGACACTCCATGCCCATGAACTGCAGGCGCGCGTGCAGCGCGTGTCGCGGCGTGGGGCAGCCCCCGAGGCGCCAAAAGAGCCCGACTGGTCGGATGTTCAGGAAGTGACCAAGTGGGTTTCAGGCAGATACACGCACATATGCGTGCACATACAAGACACCTGCACGCATACGCACGCACGCGCGCACGCACATGCACACATATGCGGTGGCGGGTAGCGACAGTGAGCCGCCGGCCCTGTTGAGCTCAGAGCTGAACAGTGCTGCCCGGATCAAGGCTCTAGCTAGGTTCAGGATGGGACTCCATGAGCTGCAGATTGAGCGGGGGCGCTACGCCGTGGCGGGACAGAGGCAGCGGCGCAGCCTACGAGCGTGCTGCCTTTGCGGTGGGCTAGAGGATGAGGCACACATAATATTTGAGTGCCCTGCCTATGAAGAGGCACGGGTGCGTGCTCACAGCCTGTTTCGGTTCATCCCTCGCTCCGAGGAGGCCGATTTATATGAGCGGATGCGGGAGTTTATGGACCTCCCAGGCCAGGAGAACCCCAGGTTCTGGCTCAAGATGGCTGACTTCCTTGTCGCCTGTTTTGAGACACGCACCGCAACCACAGCAGTTATGATGGCAGATAGCATGCTAGGGGTCTAATTTGGACAGCTGACGGCCTCTTTCCTAGGGTCTACTGCGCCACCAACCGCGTCCGACAGACTGTAAACCCGACCACCACACATGCACACGCATGCACATACGCACACATACACGCACACACACACACACCTCCAGGTGGGCTGCTGCTGTCATGGACGACGCGCTCGATGCAGTGGACGCTGCCCTGTCATCGCACACGTCCACGGTGGCCTCCGCCATCGCAGCAGCAGCTGGCACCTCTACGGGGGTGTTCTCGCTCACGGGGGGACGCGCGGGCGGCGGGGCCGCCGCTGCGTCCGCGGCCGCGTCCGGAGGCAGCGTGCGCGTGTCGGCTGGCGGCGGCGACGGTGTCAAGACTGCATGGGGCGGAGGAGGAGGGCGCGGCGGGGAGCGAGGGGGCAGCCGCGCCGCTCCGCGCCCGCAGGTGGGGCACAGTGGTGATGATGGGGAGAGAGGAGAGAGGAGAGAGGAGAGAGGAGAGAGGAGAGAGGAGAGAGGAGAGAGGAGGGAGGAGAGAGGAGAGAGGAAAGAGGGGAGAGGGGAGAGGGGAGAGGGGAGAGGAGAGGGGAGAGAGAAGAGAGAAGAGAGAAAAGAGAAAAGAGAGAAGAGGGATGAGAAGAGAGAAGAGGGAAGAGAGAAGAGGGAAGAGAGAAGAGGGAAAAGAGAAGAGAGAAAAGAGAAGAGAAAAGAAACACGAGTGAAGAGACAAGAGACAAGAGAGAAGAAACAAAAGGGAGGAGAGCAGAGAGAAGAGAGAAGACCACGCAGGATGCGTTCAAAGATCCCACAGACGCCAACGTCGACGCGCCAACCCTCTCATAATCAGCCAACAACGCTCTCTTGACCCTCTCTGCCTCGTACTTAAATATGACCACCACGCCTGTGTGTAGGACGCGTTCAAAAACCCGTGGTCAACGCCAACGAGCCCTGGCATCCGCTCCTCCAAAGCCGACGAGTGCCCCCAGCTAAACACAGTTTCAGTTTACAGTACGCACCCGCAGGGCTCGGGATTGAGGGAGCTGCCTCGTGAGGCTGGCTACCAAACTACACACGAGTAGTGGTGACGTACCTATGCATGATTCCCGCGCCCGCAGGACGCGTTTGCAGACCTTGTCGACAACGCCAACACGCCCGCGCCCGCCCTCCCCAAGTCAACGACTGCCCTCAACTACACACGATGTGTGATCGGTTGATCACCATGCATGAATAACTCAACATGATCGCCGCACCCGCAGGACGCGTTTGAAGACCCCGTCGACAATGCGAATGAGCCCTGGCGACCGCGCCTCGCCAGCGCCTCCGGCGGCCCTCCGACGGAGTTCGGGCCGGGCGTGCACCCCCTGGCCGAGGAGTTAGAGGCGCTCGAGTATGCGGCGTGGCAGGTGGAGGTGAGGCGGGCTGTGGTGGCTTTGATGGCTTTGGAGCGGTTCGGGGACGGTGGGGATTGAGGCCGGGCGTGCACCCTCTGGCCGAGGAGCTAGAGGCACTATTTGAGTGCGCGCCGTGGCAGGTGGGGGTGAGGCGGGCTGTGATGGCTTTGATGGCTTTGGAGAGGTTCGTGGGCGATGGCGTTTGAGGCCGGGCGTGCACCCTCTGCCTGAGGAACTTGAGGCGCTATTCGAGTATGCGCCTTGGCAGGTGGAGGTGCGGCGGCCTGTGGTGGCTTTGCTGGCTTTGGAGCGCCTCAGGGGGCCCTCTGACGGAGTTTGAGGCCGGGCGCGCACCCTCTGCCCGAGGAGCTTGAGGCGCTATTCGAGTATGTGGCGTGGCAGGTGGGGGTGAGGCGGGCTGTGATGGCTTTGATGGCTTTGGAGAGGTTCGTGGGCGATGGCGTTTGAGGCCGGGCGTGCAGCCTCTGCCTGAAGAGTTTGAGGTGCTCGAGTATGGGGCGTGGCAGGTGATGGTGAGGCAGGCGGTCGTGGCTTTGATGGCTTTGGAGGGGTTCGGGGACGATGGGGGCTAAGGCCGGGCGCGCACCCTGTGGATGATAAGCTAGAGGCGCTCAAGTATGCGTCGTGTGGCAGGATGAGGTGAGGCTTTGATGGCTTGGGAGCGGTTTGTGGACGGTGGGGATTGAGGCCGGGAGTGCACCCTCTGGCTGAGGGGCTTAAGGCGCTGTTCGAGTATGCGTAGTGGCTGGTTGAGGTGAGGCAGACGCACTCACACACATGCACACGCACACGCACGCACACACACGCGCACACACACACACAAGTGCACACACACACACACACACGGACACCTGAGCCTATGGCGTCGCTGCTGCTGGACACGTGCTCTCTATGCATCGTGGAGACACTGGGCGCGCTCACACACATGCACACACATACAAACACACACGCACACACGCACACACACACACGCAGGCACCTGAGCCCGTGGCGTCGCGGCCGCTGAACTCCTGCCCACTGTGCATCGTAGAGACTCAGGAGGCGCTCACACACACACACACACACACGCACACACATACGCACGCACACACACGCACACACGCACATGCACACACACATACACGCACACACACACACACGCACGCGCAGGCACCCCAGCCCATCGCATCGCGCTCACTGGACTCCTGACCGCTCTGCATCGTGGAGACTCTGGAAGCGCTCACACGCACGCACACACACACACACACACACACACACACACACACACACACGCACGCACGCACATACACACGCACACACTTACACATGCACGCACACACACGCAACACACACGCACGTGCACACACACACACACACACGCGCAGGCACCGGAGCCCATCGCACCGCGCCCGCTGGACTCCTGCCCTCTCTGTATCGTTGAGACACAGGAAGCGCTGCGGGACATGGCGGCGGAGCTCGCGGGCGAGCGCCACGTTGCAATCGATCTCGAGAACCACTCGTTCCGCTCGTTCCAGGGATTCACGTGCCTCATGCAGGTGGGCAGTTGGTTGGCCGCCTGCATGCAGGGTTGGCAGTAGTAGGTAAGTAGTCGGTGTGGCAGGTCAAGAGACCTCGAGACCCGCTTGTCCCGCTCGTTCCAGGGATTCACGTGCCTCATGCAGGTGTGTCGGTGGGGGGGTAGGGTTTGGATTTTAGGGTTTAGGTTTTTAGGGTTTAGGGTTTAGGTTTTTAGGGGTTAGGGGTTTAGGGTTAGGGTTAAGGGTTTAGGGGTGGGGCTGGGGGTGGGGGTGGGTGAGCGGCCGCTTGCATGCAGGGTTGTGGGTTGGTGGTAGAGGGTATGCTGTTGGTGTGGCAGGTCGAGAGACCTGGATAACCGCATGCGTTCCGCTTGTTCCAGGGGTTCACTGCCTCATGCAGGTGGGTCGGTGGGTCGCTGGGTGGGTGGGCGGGTGGCCGCCTGAATGCGGGGTTGTGGTAGAGGGTGTGTTGTCGGTGTGGCAGGTCGAGAGACCTGGAGAACCGCACTCATTCCGTACGTTAAATTCCAGGGAATCACGTGCCCCTTGCAGGTGTGTGGGTGGCCGCGTGCATGCGTCCGCAAACACACACACACGCTCACGCTCACACACACAATCGCCTGGTGCTGATGCGTTTGCTCGCCTGCTGCACGCCTGTTGTCGCAGGTGTCGACGTGCTCCTCAGACTACATTGTCAATGTGCTCTTGCTGCGTCCGCACACACACACACACACACACACACGCACGCACGCACGCACGCGCACACACACACACAAACCTGTTGCCAATGCGTGTGTGTGCACACCTGATGCATGTGCCTGCTATCCATTGCAGGTGTCGAACCGCTCCTTGGTCAATATTTTTGATGTCCTTGCGCTGCAACCGCGCACAAACGCACTCACTATTCTGTTGCTGACGCCACCTCGTGCACTTTCTTGGTGTTGCAGGTTTCCACGCGCTCCTCGGACTACATTGTTGATGTGCTCACGCTGCGACCGTGCACACACACACACACACACATACTGGCACACGCACACACACATGCACACGCACAATTGCCTGCTGCTGATGTGTTTGCACGTCTGCTTCATGTGCCTGCTATCTATTGCAGGTGTCGACGCGCTCCTCTGACGCCATTGTTGACGTGCTCACGCTGCAACCATGCACACACACACACGCGCACATACACACACACACACACGCACACACACACGCACACGCACACACACACACACACACACACACACACACAAAAAAACATGCACACACACATGCACACTATCCTGGTGCTGACGCATCATGCCCGTGTTTGTTGTCTCAGGTGTCGACCCGCTCCTCGGATTACAAGGTTGATGTGCTCGCGCTGCGACCGTGCACACTTACACACACACACACACACACACACACAAACATGCACACGCACATGCACACACACATGCACAAACACATGCACACTATCCTGGTGCTGACGCATCATGCCCGTGCTTGTTGTCGCAGGTGTCGACCCGCTCCTCGGATTACATCGTTGATGTGCTCGCGCTGCGACCGTGCACACTTGCACACACACACACACACACACAAAAAAAACATGCACACACACATGCACAATATCCTGGTGCTGACGCATCATGCCCGTGTTTGTTGTCTCAGGTGTCGACCCGCTCCTTGGATTACATCGTTGATGTGCTCGCGCTGCGACCGTGCACACTTACACACACACACACACACACAAACATGCACACGCACATGCACACACACATGCACACACACATGCACACTATCCTGGTGCTGACGCATCATGCCCGTGCTTGTTGTTGCAGGTGTCGACCCGCTCCTCGGATTACATCGTTGATGTGCTCGCGCTGCGACCGTGCACACTTACACACACACACACACACAAAAAAAAACATGCACACACGCATGCACACTATCCTGGTGCTGACGCATCATGCCCGTGTTTGTTGTCTCAGGTGTCGACCCGCTCCTCGGATTACATCGTTGATGTGCTCGCGCTGCGACCGTGCACACTTACACACACACACACACACACACGCACAAACATGCACACGCACATGCACACACACATGCACACACACATGCACACTATCCTGGTGCTGACGCATCATGCCCGTGCTTGTTGTCGCAGGTGTCGACCCGCTCCTCGGATTATATCGTTGATGTGCTCGCGCTGCGACCGTGCACACTTACACACACACACACACACAAAAACATGCACACACACATGCACACTATCCTGGTGCTGACGCATCATGCCCGTGCTTGTTGTCGCAGGTGTCGACGCGCTCCTCGGATTACATCGTGGATGTGCTTGCGCTGCGACCGTGCACACTTACACACACACACACACACACACATGCACACTATCCTGGTGCTGACGCATGATGCCCGTGCTTGTTGTCACAGGTGTCGACGCGCTCCTCAGACTACATTGTTGATGTGCTCGCGCTGCGGCCACACATCGGCCCCGCGCTCGCGGGCGTGTTTCACGACCCAGCTGTTGTCAAGGTAGCGGTATGGCCAAGTCCGCGGTTGACATAACAAAATGCTCTGAGAAGGCCGTCTGTCGTCAGCGCGAGAGTATTGAGGTGCTTTGATGATGATGGATATTACAGTCTGTGTGACGCCAGCAATGATGTATAAGACCTGTGTCGGCGCCAGCGCCCGACACCTTCTAGGAGGGGGGTGCTTACTGCCTGCCTGCCTGTCTGCCCGATCCTGCCTGCCTCCCTCCCTATCCTGCTGCTGCTCCCGAATGCCCTTACGTTGTTGCTAATGTTTGTTTAGCTAATTGTTCCACGACCCAGCTGTTGTCACGGTAGGGTCGTCCTTTGATGATGCTGGATGATGGTTGTCACAGGCAGGGGAACGTGTAAAGGCGTACACGACCGTGCTCGGCTGCACATCGGCCCCGCGCTCGCGGGCGTGTTTCACGACCCAGCTGTGGTCAAGGCAGGGAGCGTCTTAACAAGTAACAAGTAACAAGTAACACGGGGTTTCCAGCTAAGCAGGCTACTCTTCTACTAGAGACACCCGCCGATACTCCAGCACACTTAAGTACTAGAGTACCGCCGGCTCCCGGCCGATAGACTACCGCTCCCGCCGGCTAGACTACCCCAAACAGCGGTCTCTGAGAGGCATGTCTAGCAAGGAGCATATAGGAGAGCGTCTTAACAGTAACAGTATAATAGTACTAACAGTCTTAACAGGTGTAATAGTCTTAACAGGTATAATAGTATAACAGTAACAGTAACAGTATACTAGGGCGTCGTAAAGGAATGTCCTTACAGTGACAGCAGTAACATCGGCTTCCCAGTTAAGACATCTTCTAGTCCTAGTCCCACCACCTCCCCACCATGCTGTTGCAACCTGCAGGTGCTGCACGGGTCCGACCGCGACGTCGAGTGGCTGCAGCGCGACTTTGGGCTCTGCGTGGTCAACATGTTTGACACGGGGCAGGTGGGTCTGTCACTAGGCTGTGTTGGTTTGGGCTGTGTTGGCTGGGGCTTGGGGTCGTTGTGGGTGGGGGGATGTGCGTGGGAAGAGTGGGGCATGATCTTTAGCGCGACTTCGGCCTTTGCCTGGTCAACATGTTTTGACACGGGACAGGTGGGACTCTCTCTGATGCTGGGCTGTGTCGATTGGGGTTGTGTTGACGAGGCATGGGGTCGGCGCCTGATAGGCGTTTGCGTGTGTGTGGGATGTGTGTGTGTGTGGGGGCTGCAGCGTGACTTATGCCTCTGCCTGGTCAACATGTTCGACACAGAGCTTGTGTCGTGTGTGTAGGGGGGGGGGGGGGGGGCTCACGCAGCTGCCCAATTCCTTTCAATTGTTGTGTGAGGTGCGCACCGTCACGGGAAGGGCATGGATGAACGCTGCCCTCCCCCCCTCCAGACGCTATCCACAAGTTGCCATGGCGTGCCCCCCCCCCCCCCCGACGCGGTGCGCAGGCGGCGCGCGTGCTGTCCCTCCCGTCCGCCGGGCTCGCTTTCCTGCTCGAGCACTTTTGCGGCGTGGCTGCCGACAAGCGCTTCCAGCTCGCCGACTGGCGCGTGCGGCCGCTCAGGTGTGAAAACTGGATGTGTGGAGGGTGTGGAGGGTGGACGCAGGTGAGTCGAACAGGTGCGTGCGGCCGCTCAAGTGTGGGCGCTGGATGTGTGGAGGGTGTGGAGGGTGTGGGGTGTGTGCGGTGTGGGTGTGTGTGGACGCAGGACAAGTCAGACTGGCGCTCGCCGACAGGCGCGTGCGGCCGCTCAGGTGTGAAGACTGGATGTGTGGAGGGTGTGTGGAGGGTGTGGGTGTGTGGAGGGTGTGGGGTGTGGGGGTGTGGATGCAGGACAAGTCAGACTGGCGCTCGCTGAATGACGCGTGCGGCCTCTCAGGTGTGGGCGCTGGGTTTGTGGAGGGTGTGGGGTGTGGAGGATGTGGAGGGTGTGGGGGTGGAGGGTGTGGCTGCCGACAAGCGCTTCCAGCTCGCTGACTGGCGCATGCGGCCGCTCAGGTGTGGATGTGTGGCAGGTGTGGATGGTGTGGTGTGTGGAGGGATGGAGAGTGTGGCCGACAAGCGCTTCCAGCTTGCCGACTGGCGCGTGCAGCTGCTCGGGTGTGAAAACTGGATGTGTTGAGGGTGTGGAGGGTGTGGGGTGGGGCATCCGAAAGATTATAAAATCCTCCCCCCCCCCCTCCCCCCCCCCACACACACACAACGCACACACAACACACTTACACACACAACGACGTCCAACCGACTGTACAATCGACCACCACACACACACACACACGCACACACACACCTGCGCTGCAGTGCCGAGATGCTCGCGTACGCCCGCACCGACACCCACTATCTGCTCTACATCCACGACCGCCTGAAGCAGCTCCTCGCTGAGGTGCGGCCGGGTGGTTGGCAGGGGATCCTAGCAGGAGGCTTTGCAGGGGCTCCTACCAGGGTCAGGGGCTCCTCGCAGGGGCAGGGGGCTTGGCAGCGGCAGGGACTCCTACCAGGGGCTTGGCAGGCCTGGCTGATGGGGGACAGTTTCAAAAGTGCTCAGCCCCGAGTTGTGTACCCAGTTTAGGGTTTAGGGTTTAAGGGTTTAGGGTTTAGGGTTAAGGGTTTAGATGGGACAGTGTAAGGCCTCTGGTGGTTACGGGGTCGAGACCAGAGGAGGAAGCCAGGAGAGGGCAACCCAGCCTCCTCCGCCTGCTGCGCCTGCTGCTGCGCCTTCTCCTGCTGTCCCTGCTGCTGCTCCTGCTGCTCCGCCTGCTCCTGCTGTTCCTGCTGCTGCTCCTGCTGCTCCTGCTGTTCCGCCTGCTGCGCCTGCTGCTCCATCTGCTCCGCCTGCTGCTCCTGCTGCGCCTGCTGCGCCGTCTGCTCCGCCTGCTGCTCCTGCTGCGCCTGCTGCTCCTGCTGCTCCTGCTGCACCTGCTGCTCCTGCTGCTGCTCCTGCTGCTCCATCTGCTGCTCCTGCTGTGCCTGCTACTGCTCCTGCTGCTGCTGCTCTGCCTCCTGACCAACACCCACACCTCTGCTGTGCTCTCTGCTGCTGCATGTGTGTAGGTCAACCCGGCCGCCATCCCGCCGCTCCTCCAAGTGGAACCGCTGCCCCCTTCTCCGCCGGGTGCCGACGAGCACGCCACACGCGCCATGCCACGCCTCAGCCCTCCTTATCAACACTCACAACTGCTGTGCTATCTTCTGCCATGCTGCTGTGTGCACAGGTCAACCCGGCCGCCATCTTGCCGGCTGCTTGGCAGTCGAACCGCCCCCCCCCCATCCCCCCCTATGTGCCGACGAGCGTCATTCCACACCCTGGCCCTCGCAACCAACACCCACAACTCTGCTATGCTTTGTTCTGTTATGTGCACAGGCCAACGCGGCCGCCATCCCGCCGCTCATCCGAGTGGAACCGCTGCCCCCCCCCCCCTCTTCCCCTCATCCCCTCCGCCCGGTGCCGACGAGCGTCATTCCACACTCTTTGCTCCCCGACACCCACGGCTGTCATGCTCTTTCTGCCTCGGGTGCCGACGAGCGCACCACACACGCCATACAACACCTCAACCCTCCTTACCAACACCCACAACTGCTGTGCTCTCTTCTGTTATGTGCACAGGACAATCCAGCCGCCATCCCGCCGGCTGCTTGGCAGTCGAGCCGCTGCCCACCCTCCCTCCCCCCCCCCCCATGTGCGCCACGCGCACCATTCCACACGCTGGCCCTCCCCCGGCACCCACAACTCTGCTGTGCTCTGTTCTGCTGCATCTGCACGGGTCAACCCGGCCGCCATCCCGCCGCTCCTCCAAGTCGAGCCGCTGCCCGCGTCCCCCCCCCCTCTCCGCCGGGTGCCGACGAGCGCGCCACACGCGCAATGCGCACGGTGCTCGAGTGCTCTCAACAAACACCCGCAACTCTGGTGTGATGTCCTCTGCTATTTGTGCAGGTCAACCCTGCCGCCATCCCACCGCTCCTCCAAGTGGAACCGCTGCCCCCCCCTCCGCCGGGTGCCGACGAGCGCGCCACACGCGCAATGCGCACCGTGCTCGAGCGCTCGCGCCGGCTGTGCACGTCGCTGTACGTGCGCGAGGCGCTGACGGTGCGTGTGTGTGTGTGTGTCTGTGTGCGCACGCGTGCGCCTCAAAGCGCCGGCTGTGCACGTCGCTGTATGTGCGCGAGGCGATGACGGTGTGTGTGTGTGTGTGTGTGTGTGTGTGTGCGCCACAACGCGCCGGCTGTGCACGTCGCTGTACGTGCGAGAGGCGCTGACAGTGTGTGTGTTTGCGTGTGTGTGTGTGTGTGCGTGTGTACGTAACAATTTGCCATGTGTGTAGGTGTCACACAGACTGTAATATCCATCATCATCATCATCATCATCATCAGGTGTGTGTGTGTGTGTGTGTGTGTGTGTGTGCCACAACGCGCCGGCTGTGCACGTCGCTGTACGTGCGAGAGGCGCTGGCGATGCGTGTGTGTGTGGGCGGGGGGAACGCCATTCCACACTATGTGTTTGCTGCGCTTTGTGCCCGGCTGCTCCGCCTCCCGCTATTAAACGCCCTGCCAACCTCTGTCTCTGCTCCGCCCCCCTCTGAAAACACACACACACCCCCCACACACACACTCGAAATCGTCCTGCAGCCTCTTTCTCTGCTCCTCCTTCCTCTGAAACGCTCCGCCACATTCTCTTGAACACCCTGCTAACCTCGATCTCTGCTCTGCTCCCCCCCCCTCCCCCCTAAAACGCTCCGCCTCCTGCTCTTAAACGCCCTGCAACCTCTTTCTCTGCTCCGCCCACCCCTGAAACGCTCCGCCTCCCTGCTCTAAAGCGCCCCGCCAACCCCTTTCCTCTGCTCCATCCTCCCTCTTGAATTTCAGGAGGGATGCGGTGTGGACGCGGCCGCCAAGTGGCGCCTGCTTCTGAACGACGAGCAGGTGGGTGATCGGGGGGGGGGGGGCTGCCTGTCTGCTTCTCTGTCTCTCTGTTTGTCTCTATCATCTCTGTCTAACTGGTATCTCAATCTCTCACTCTCACTCTCACACTCACGCTCTCGCTGTCACTCTCACTCTCTCACAGTTTGTTTTGCTCACTCTCTCTCCCTCTCTTTCCCTCTCTCTCTCAAACACACACACACACACACACACGTGCGCGTACTGCACACACACACACACGCACACACACACACACACACGTGTGCTACGCAGACAGGCACGCTGCTCACTCTCTGCCCCCCTCTTCTCGCACACACGCACACACACACTCACACACGCAGACGGGCGTGCTCGGCGCGCTGCTCACGTGGCGCGACGGCGTGCGCAGGGAGGGTCTCTCCCCCTCTCTCGCAACGCACACACACTTTGCTTTGCTCCATCTCTTACACACACGCACACACACACACACACACACACACGCAGACGGGCGTGCTCGGCGCGCTGCTCACGTGGCGCGACGGCGTGTGCAGGGAGGAGGACGAGTCAACAGGCTACGTGCTGCCTAAGGCGCAACTCACGACGCTCGCGACGGGGATTCCGGACAACGCCAAGTGGGTGGGGTGTTGTGGGGGGGGGGGCGGAGTTTTTTCATTGAAAGAAGCTGGACATACCCAGCACTCCACACGCACGTCCATACTTGCACACACACACACATGCACATCGGTCGAAGCACAGCTGTATGGAGCCCGGGCTCCACACACACGTCCACACACATTCACACACACACATCTACATTCTCACACGCACACGCACGTCAACATTATCACACGCACACACACACACACGTCCACATTCTCACACACACACGTCCACACACATTCGCACGGCAGCAGGTGCACACACACACATACACGTACACACACACGCACACACACACGCACACGCGCACATACACATGCACAGGGACGTCAAGCGTGTGTTGGGGCGCGCCACATGCCGGGGCCACATCATGCCGCACACACACATGCACATGAGTCCAAGCACAGCTGTAAGGGACCCCATGTATGGAGCCAGGGCTCCACACACACGCGCACACACACACATCACACTGTACGGATGCCAAGCGCCTGCTGGCGCGCCACGTCTTGGGCATTCTCACGGCAGGAGGTGCACACACACACACACACACACACATGCGCACGCACACACACACACACACAGACATGCGCACGCACACACACACACACACGCAAACACACATACACACACACATACACAAACACACACACGCACAAACACACACATACACACACGCACGCACACACACACGCGCACACGCACACACACGCACACGCGCACACGCACATGCCACAGGGACGTCAAGCGCCTGCTGGGGCGCCACATGTCTGAGCCAGCGTTGCGGCGCAGCTCAGAGATCCTCGCCGCGATCGAAGCTGGGCGCCGGCACGGTGCGCATGCATGCGCGCACACATGAGCGCGCAGACACGCATGCACAGGCAGACACGCACGAGCATGCACACGCGCACGCAGACGCGCGCGCGCACAACACGCGCAGCCATGCACACGAGAGAGCGCAACACGAAGGGTGTGCACAAGGGGGCGGAACAAGCGCTGGCGCGCATGCACCGTACACCCTCCCCGCTCCTCCGCATCAAATCGACCCCTTTTCACCCACCCGGTCGCAGGACCCGGCGCAGCCTCTTGCCGCCCCCCACGCCGCAGCCACCCCCTCCCCCTGCCGCGCTCACGCCCCCGCCGCCCCCGACGCCGCAGCCACACACACCCCCTGCCGCGCTCACGCCCGCCGCACACCCTCCCCGCTCCTTTGCAACAACCTGACCCCCTTCCACCCACCCAATCGCAGGACCCGGTGCACGCCCGGGCGCGGGCGCGGCGCCGCAAGCGTCCGCACACGCTGCGCCCGCGCCCGCTCCTGCCGCGCTCGCACCCAAGGTGCTCCGGCCGATCGCCCCGCCAACCACGCCGCTCGCCGCGCTGTCGACCGCTGACAGGCAACAGGGCGGCGCGGCCGCCCGGTTTGCGCCAGTGCCAGCGTCGCGCGGTGGTGCACAGACGCAGCAGCAGCAGGGGCCTAGCGGTGGGGGTGGCGCGCCGGGCTCGGGCGCGGGCGCCGTGGGCGGGTCGGCAACGTCGGGGATGCTGGGAGGTGGGAGGAAGGCCGGGGGCGGGTCTGCGATGGCGGGGATGATGGGGGGGGGGAGGCCGGCCGGCCGCGGCGGCGGCTCGGCTATGTTGGGGATGCTCGGAGGGGCGGGCAGGAAGCGCCCGGCGTCTCCGGCGGAGCCGGAGAAACTCTAGGCACTGGAGCGGAGACGGAGGCCTGTTTCTGAGGGCCCCGCCCTGGCCTCTGAGAGCCTGTTTCTGAGGGGCACGCCCTGGCGAGAAACTCTAGGCACTCGAGGCGGAGACTGAAGCAGGCCTGGGTCTGAGGGCCGCGCCCTATGTTCATACACCAGGGAGGGATTAGAAGGGTCAGATCTGGAGACGACTGGCCAATGAGATGGCTGGCCAATGAGATGGCTGGCTTGTTCTGTAACACAACCCCCCTTTGTGCTAACCCCTAGAGGCCTGTAGGCCATGCCATGTACAAACGCGGCTGTTGAACCGTGCGTGGGGAGCTGGAGGGGGGGACGAGAAGTCTAAAGCCTGGATGGCCCATCCTAGCTCCTCGCTCCATAGATGGCTTGCGCCAAACCGCTGTCGAAGCCATGCGAACCGCTCTGGCCTGCAACATGCGAAACAGCGCCCTTTGAAGATGGCACACCCGAAAACGCAAGAGGCAACCACCTGTCTTATAAGGGAAGATACGGGTCGCATGGCAGTGGAGCGCCCCCATGGGTGTACGTACAAAAGCTTCTTTACAGCTGTGTCAACGAGGTCAGGCTAGTGCCAGCAATATCTGGAGAGTGAGGAAGGAGGACGCCTGCATGCCGGCACTATGCCTCACACCCCTCCCCGCAGGGTGCACGGTAAAAAAAACTACAACCCAAGGCCCCGGCGTCTGCCGTGGATTGTGCACATGCGGCACAAAGTCGATTATTTCTTGTTATGTTTTGTGGGTTGATTTTGCGGGGTCAAGCTCCGGCCAACCAAGTGCCCCGCCCATCTTGTCTGCCGCCCCCCCCCCTTCCCCGTCCAACACGAACGCCAACGCACACTCGCTCTCTCAGCCGGCGCACTCCCTCTGTGTACATGACGCCCAAGCCCGTGTGCCGCTTCAGATGCGTTTGCACACAGCAATGTCGAGAAGCAGGGGCGTGTCCGTCAAAGCCAGTAGCGCCGACGCCGCCCGAGTGGTCGTGCGACAGTCAAGCAGCGGCGGCACGCTGCTGGTGTTGCGGAAAGCAGCGTCCGGCACGTCGCATTGCGTGGCAGCGGTCACGTCATTCAGCGACTGCTACTGCGCCAGTAGTCGCGCGTGTCGGTAGGTAGCACGGCGGCCGCCCGAGCGGTCGCGCGTACGTCCGTCAAGTCACGGCCGCCGGCGCTGCGGAAAGTAGCGTCCGGCGCGCAGCATTGCGTGGCAGCGGGCGCTCCAGTAACGATAGTGACTGCCGTGCGCCAGGAGTCGCCACCCGCCAAGTCGCAGAGGCAGCGCAAGCGTCGCCGATCTCTGTCGTGCGTTCAGTAGCGGCGACGCCAATGCGCTGGCCGTGCGTAACGTTGCGTCAGCGGCACGCCACCGCCAGAATCGCGGCGGCAGCGCTGCCTTTGTCGATCTCCGTCGCGCGCTTCAGTAGCAGCAATGCCCGAGCGCCGGCCGTGCGTTACGTCGCGTCAGCGGCATGACACCGTCAAGAGTCGCGGCGTCAGCGCTGCCATCACCGATCTCCGTCATGCTTCAGTGGCGGCGGGCGGCACCCGAGCGCCGGAGTGCAGTGCTCGCGCGTTAAGTCGAATCAAGTCGCAGAAAATCAGCCGGCAATGTCAAGCCGCGTAGGAGCAGCGTCAGTCAGCCCTACCACAATCCCAACTCCTGAAGCGTGCAGGCGAAGGCGGTCACAACGCCTGAGACGGTCGGGGGTGCGCCTCAGGTGGTGGTGGGCGCCCAAGGCGGTCGGGTGGCACCTGAGGCGCCGCCTGATCCGCGCAAGTGAAGGCGCAGCCTGAGGCGCAGCCTGAGGCGCCGCCTCGGGCGTTGGGAATGTGGTAGGGCAGTCGCGCGTGCGTACACGGCAGTTCGTGTCAGTACGTGGTAGTACGCGGTAGTACGTGGTCGTACGCGGTTGTACGGGGTGATACGCGGCAGTACATGGTAGTACGTGTCAGTACGTGTCAGTACGCGCGCCGCCGCCCGAGCACGCCGACCGACGGCAAGCCCCCCGCCCCGCCCCCGCCCCCCCCCACGGGCGGCAGCAGCTGCGCCGGCGGCAACGGCGAGCCGCTCCGGCCGCTGGCCGCAGAGTGGTTGTGCGCTGCGCGCGCCCCGCCTGCGCCCGACCCGGGGGGCGGCCGCAGCTTGTCCATGAAGTCAAGGTCGAGGTCGGTGTTGCCGCGCGCGGCGCTTGAGCCGCCGCCGCCGCGCGGGACGGCGCCCCGACGCCCGACGCCGCCTGTTTGTGTGCACGTGTTTGCGTGTGAGCGAGATGGTGCAAGTGCGTTCGTAGGTACGTGTGTGTGTGAGTGTGTGTGTGCGTGTGTGTGCGAGAATGCGGGAGAGGGGAGGGGACCGGCGCAAGGTCTGCGAACCCACGCGTGAGCGAATCCACGTCGTGCCCCCCCCCCCACCGCACACACACACATGCACACACACACGCACACACAAACAACGCACACGCACGGCTAGTCTCACTCACCCGCTGGCCCCACCACCGGCACAAGGTCCGCAACTCCATGCGTGAGCGAGTCCACGTCGTGCCCCCCTCCCCACCGCACACACACACATACACACACACGCGCAAACACACAAACAACGCACACACACGGCTAGTGTCACTCACCCGCTGACCCCACCACCGGCGCAAGGTCCGTAAACCCGTGCGTGAGCGAGTCCACGTCGCCCCACCCACCCCCACTGCACACACACCCACACCCACACATGCACACACACCAGTGATGCAGAAAGTGTTTTGGCGTAATGGCGGTCTTACGATGCGCAGAGGCCCCAGCCAGGCCTGCTGGCCCGGCGATTCTACGCGGGCTGTGGCGCGATTCTATGCGGCCATTTTTTCTGGGGCTGCGCCCCCGGACCCCCGCTGTCCAAAGTGTTTTTGTCGGTGGAAAAAAATTTACGCTGCTCTCTCATTTCTTATTCTTTCCTTATTTCTTGCTTAGTTCTCCTAGTTTGTCTTTTCCCTGTGCCTCACAAACATCACAACCACAAAACCACACAAAGCGTGTTGATACTCGGTGTAAATCAGGGGAGCCCCTGATGCAAATCTGCATGTACACTTCACCCCCGCGCCTGTGCCGCTCTCTGCACATGCGTGAGTGGCTCAGCGTTGATCAGCACACACAATCTGGCCCTACAGCAGACAAGTAGCTAACTTGTCTGCTTGAGTAGAGCGCTGCGGCGGGTGTGCTACCAGGCCCGCTTCTGGTGGTTTGGGGGAAGGCCTTTGGTCCCTTTATGGTTTTATACCTTGGGCTGTCCTCCACCCACCGGAGGGGCTTTGGTGATGTGCCTGTGGCCTGTGCTGCTGCTTGGCGCCCATCACCTAGTGTGGGTGGCGCTACCGTGGGCTACTTTTGTAGCTCGACTTTTTGGTGGGCCTTGTGCCTGCTGTCTGATAGTCCTGCTGGAACTTTGGAACTGATTGTGACCGCCAGCAGTGGATTTTCAACACTACTCTCTTGGGCGTAGCATGACGTGAGGCGCCCCCTCCCCCTCCCCCCTACTGGCGCGCGTGCATGCAAGCAGCGCAAGCCAGAGCCACGTTGGATCAGCACACACATCTGTCCCTACAGCAGACAAGTAGCTTACTTGGACGTAGCATGACGTGAGGCGCCCCCTACTGGCTCGCGTGCATGCAAGCAGCGGAGGCCAGAGCCACATTGGAATTCTCAATTTGATGGCATCCTTAACAATGTTGGTTTTCAGGCTATGGAAGCAGTCTGGAGGGGGAAGAACAACTGAGCACGCACGCCCAGACGAGCTGTCGCACGTGGCGTGTTTGCATGGCGCACGCGTGTTTGCATGCATGCATGCAGTGGGCGCCGGGGCGCAGCCCCCGCAGGTCATATAAGAACCAGTGATGCATTTTGTTTAATACTAGAGAATGGCATGATCTGCTGCAGCAGAGCCAGGCAGGGGGGCTGTTGCACTTAAATCAAGCAAACGTGTGACCAACCACCTCGACCTCTTTAACCAACCTCCTCCATCTCCGCCCCCTTCCACCGATCATTGCGCGAGCTGAGCGCTGATCGGATCTGAAGCTCGCCGCCCAAGGCGCCCTACGCGCAAGGTGCCTGAAGGCGCCGCGCTACGCGCAAGGCAAAACGCAGCTCCGCCGCGTCCTCCCGCGCTACGCGCGGGTCCCGCCAAACGACCCGAAATTATGCGAAAGCATGCGCGTATAGCACTTTCTGCATCACTGACACACACACACACACACACACACACACACACAAACACACAAACAACGTACACGCACGGCTAATGTCACTCACCCGCTGGCCCCACCACCGGCGCAAGGTCCGCAAACCCATGCGTGAGCGAGTCCACGTCATGCCCCCTCCCACACACACCGCACACACACAACACACACACAAACACACAAACAACGCACACGCACGGCTAGTCTCACTCACCCGTTGGCTCCACCACCGGCGCGAGGTCTGAAAACCCATGCGTGAGCGAGTCCACGTCGTGCCCCCCTCCCCACCGCACACACACACATACACACACACGCGCAAACACACACACAACGCACACACACGGCTAGTCTCACTCACCCGCTGGCCCCACCACCGGCGCAAGGTCCGTAAACCCGTGCGTGAGCGAGTCCACGTCGTGCGGCCCCGCGCCCCCGCCCGAGTTGTTATTCGAGCGCCCGTAGTGGCCCCCGCCACTGCCCGAGTGGTTGTTGGTCCGCCCGTTGTTGGAGCCGTGCTTCGCGGGGGAGCCGTGGAAGCCCCCGGATGGGTGCGCGAGTGGGGCGCCGTACGAGGGAGGCTGCGGTGTGCGTGCGTGTGTGTGTGTGTGTGCGGGTGCCCCCCCCCCCCCTCACACTGCCCCCCACAAAGAGGCGCCCAGGCGCCCAGCAGGCACCCATTCATCTTCCCACCTGCAGGTCTGCGTACGCACTTGACCCCCCCACCACACATACTGCCACCTACTCAAATACACCCAGGCACTCAACAGGCACCCGGTCATCTTCCCACCTGCAGGTCTGCATACGCCCTCGACATCGAGACCCCCCCCCCCCCAACACCCACTGCCACCCACAAAGACAGCTAGCCCCCCCTCCCCCCTCACATTGCCCCCACACAAGACGCGCCAGGCACCCAGCAGGCACCCGTTCATCTTCCCACCTGCAGGTCTGCGTACGCCCTCGACAGCGAGTCTGAGCGGTCGATCCCGGCGCGCGCGCCAAAGCCCGGGAACCCCGCAGTCCCGCGCGCTGCGCCCGACCCCCCTCCGACGCCCCCCCCTCCCGGCAGCTGCTTCGGCTTGGGCGGGGGAGGGGACAGCGAGCTCAGGGGCGTGAGCGAGTTGAGTTCCCCCCTGAGCTGCGACGCTGCGCCTCCCATCATGCCAGCCTGGTGGAGAGGGAGCGTGTGTGTGTGTGTGTGCGTGTGTGTGGAGGGCAGTGAGCTGAGGGGCGTGAGCAAGTTGAGGTCTCCCCTGAGCTGCGACGCTGCTCCTCCCATCATGCCAGCCTGGTGGGGAGGGAGTGTGTGTGTGTGTGTGTGTGGAGGGCAGCAAGCTGAGGGGCGTGAGCGAGTTGAGGTCCCCCCTGAGCTGCGATGCTGCTCCTCCCATCATGCCAGCCTGGTGGGGAGGGAGTGTGTATGTGTGTGGTGTGTGTGTGTATGTGCGTGTGTGTGTGTGTGTGTGTGTGTGTGTGTGTGTGTGAGTGTGTGGAGAGCAGCGAGCTGAGGGGCGTGAGCGAGTTGAGGTCCCCCCTGAGCTGCGACGCTGCTCCTCCCATCATGCCAGCCTGGTGGGGAGTGTGTGTGTGTGTGTGTGTGTGTGTGAAGGGCAGCGAGCTCAAGGGCGTGAGCGAGTTGAGGTCCCCCCTGAGCTGCGACGCTGCTCCTCCCATCATGCCAGCCTGGTGGGGAGTGTGTGTGTGTGCGCGTGTGCGTGCGTGTGTGTGTGCGCGTGTGTGTGTGTGTGTGGAGGGCACCGGACTCAGGGGCGTGAGCGAGTGGAGGTCCCCCCTGAGCTGCGATGCTGCTCCTCCCATCATGCCAGACTGGTGGGGAGGGAGTGTGTGTGTGTGTGTGTGTGCAAGGGCGTGCCCTGTCAGGAACCAAGCGCACCGCACCACCCAAATGTCCCAATGTCCCATGTGTGCGTAACCTGACTATTTGTGTGTGTGTGTGTGTGTAGGGGGAGGGCAGCGAGCTGAGGGGCACGGGCGAGTTGAGGTCCCCCCTGAGCACACACACGCACACACACATACACACACCACACAAACATACGCAGCTGCAGCACACACACCCACAGCTGCAGCACACACACCTGCGGCGGCCGCCCCCCTTGCAGCAGCGGCGTAGGCAGAGAGACACGCACACATGCACAAACGCAGCTGCAGCACACACACCTGCGGCGGCCGCCCCCTTGCAGCAGCGGCGCATCCAGACACACATACACACGCAGCACACACACGCAGCAGCACACACACTTGTATCGGAGGCCACACCCCTTGCACCCCTAGCACACACGCAGCTGCGGCACACACACACACACACACGCAGCAGCACCCACACACACCTGCGGCGGCCGCCCCCCTTGCAGCAGCGGTGCAGGCAGTGGCACTGAGATGCGTCCGGCACCCCCCGGCAAGTGTGTGCCTACAGCTGGTGAGAAGCCGCCGCCCCCTGTGTGTGTGTGTGTGTGTGTGTGCGTGCGTGGTAGCGGCACCTCCTGGCAGCGATGGTGAGAAGCCCCCTGTGTGTGTGTGTGTGTCAAGACACATAGCGGGAGTATGTCCGTGTGTTGTGTGTGTGTGCGCGCACGTGTGTCATGTGCGTGCCCTCTGCCGGTGGGAAGACCCCCACCCCCCCTGTGTGTGTGTATGTGTGCGTGCAGCATGGCCAGCACACACACCTAGAATCGAGGCTCGACATCACATCGCCACATGCCTACCCGCCCGCGTGTGCGTGTGCGTTCAGCATGCCCGGTGTGAACTGTTACGAATCTCTCACTCTCTCTCTCTCTCTGCGTTTCTCTCTCTGTGAAGTATGGCCACCACACCCACAAGCGTTGAGGCTCGACATCGCGCCGCTCCCTACGCCTCCCCCGCCCGCCCACGTGTGCGTGTGTGTGCAGCATGCCCGTGCGGTGTGAACGAATCGCTCACTCTCTCTCTCTCTCTCTCTCTCTCTCTCTCTCACTGTGAGCTATGGCCACCACACAGTTACAGTTACATCGGCTTTCCAGCAAAGACTACCTCTAGTCCTAGTACCACCGCCTAGACCCAAGTCCAGTTCTGGCCCTTACAATTACTTGTGAGGGGCGGTAGCCACCAGCCGGCTGCCTGCCAACATGTAGTCCCAGAGCAAAAAGGAGAGCTATTGTGCGACGCCTCCAAAATAGGTCCTAACTGCTTCTAGGGGATAGGGGGTCAAGTGGCGCTTGCCAATCTACTTGACCGCCGTGGTGGAGGGGCCGGCGCCTGAGGGGCAGCCGGACCGTACACCACGGCTCTCCACCCGACCCTATCCTGAGCACGCTCAAACGCCGTGTCCGAAAAAGTCTTCCAATCAGAACGAGTGCCACTAGTTTCGCCTAGCTGCTGAATCAGTAGCTTAAGAAAATAGTGTCGGGAGGAGGCTGGAGGCCGGCCTTGCTGCCGAGCCACATCCATTGTGCAGTCAAAAGTCGTACGAGGAAGACGAGAAGCCGGCATGCGCATCACATGGCCTAGCCACTGCATTGATCGCTTTGCCACAAGCTCTCAATTGGCTCAGTGTCGCACGCCTGCCGAATATAAGTTAATCTGTGCCGGTCGACCCAGGCGCACACCCAGAATGCGACGAAGGCAGTTTGAGGGGCAACCTCCAATCGAGTCAGTTGTTTTAGTAGGGGCCCATGTTTCGCAGCCGTACAAAATGGGGCAGCACGAAAGTGTTGTAAACCCGCATCTTAGACTGCACTTGCATCTTCTTGCTGGCCCAGATCTTATCAAAAGACGCAAACACGCCCAGCGCGCGACCGACACGCACACCGATCTCCTTTTCCACACCACCACTCTGGGTTATCCAACTCCCTAGATACTTAAATGCAGAGACGGTCTTCACTTCACCACCAGTCAGCGCAAACGTGGGCAGATCCGCGTCAAAATCTGCTGGCAAAATCATCACTTCTGTCTTGGCGGCGTTGATTTGCATGCCAAAGCTAGAGGACACTTTGTCAAGGATTTTCAGCATAAGCGCCAACTGAGCTGGGTCATGCGAGAACAAACATAAATCGTCGGCATACATCAGCATTACTATGCGCTCAACCGACGACGACAACACAGAGCCGCCGGCTCGGGTCACGACTGACACGCCAGCCCCCTCTGGCATCATGTCTAGCGCCTTTTTCACTATGTGGTCAATAAAAACATTGAACAACACAGGAGCAATGACGCACCCCTGTCGCACACCAGACGACACGGGGAATTCGTGCCCGATTTTCCCAGCCAGCCGCACGGCAGCTGCAGTGTTGGTGTGAAGATCCTCCAACAGATCAATAATGTGCGGATGAACACTATATAATCTAAGGACTCTCCACAGTGCCGCACGGTTTATGCAATCGTAAGCTTTAGAATAGTCGACAAATGCCACAGCCATGCATTGTTTGTACTCGGCATGTGCCGCGCTCAGCGAGCGCAGAGTAAAAATCGCATCAACAGTGCCTCTGCTTTTTCTGAAACCACACTGAGCCTCATGCAACTGACCGTCAACCTGCGTGGAGACGCGGTGCAGAAGTATGGCAGCGTACACTTTCCCGGCAATAGAGAGAAGGCTTATACCGCGGTAGTTACCAGGGGAGTCACGCCACCACACCCACCTGCATTAAGGCTCGACATCGCGCCGCCCCCCACGCCCCCCCCCCCGCCCGCGTGTATTCAGCATGCCATTGCGGAGGGAACTGCAACAAATCTCTGTCTCTCTCTCTCTCTCTTTCTATGTTAAGTATGGCCACCACACCCACCAGTGTTGAGACTCGACATCGCACCGCCCCCCCCGCCTCCCCCGCCAAAATGTGACGTCGGCAGCGCGGCGTGCATGCGCGCGCGGATGGCGTCTGGGTCGCTGACGCTGCCGGAGCTGGACTCCACCTTGTGCTGCAGTGTGTGTGTGTGTGTGCGTGTGTGTGTGCGCGTGTGTGTGTGTCTGTGTGGATCGCATCAGGGACGCTGACGCTTCCGCTGCTCTACTTGACGTGTCTATCTAGGATTCCTCTTTTATTCACACGCCTGCGCGCGTGCCGTGTCTGCCAGTTGCTTCGACCGCAGCATCCCGTTCCGGATGTTCACACACGCACACGCACACGCACACACACACACACACACACACACACACACACGCACGCATGCACACGCACACACACGCACGCACACACGCGCAAACACACACACACACTCGCGCACACACGTACGCACCTGTGCAGGTGCCGTGTCTGCCAGCTGCTTCGACCGCGGCATCCCGTTCCGGTCGTCAACGTTTGTGTCGGAGCTCCCGGCACCGCCCATGAGGCTCTGGCTGCTCGGCCGAACGTCGCTGGGGTGTGAGCCACTGGAGGGGGGCTTGGAGGGGTTGGACCCGATGGCAAAGTAGGGGTGCTGCGTTGTGGGTGGTGTGCACAACTGTGAGGCTGGGGGGTGCTGGCTGAGGGTGTGTGTTGAAAAAAAGGAGAGGGACAGGCCAGGCTCTGGCTGCTCGGCCGAATGTCGCTGGGGTTGGAGCCGCTGGACGGGGGCTTGGAGGGGTTGGAGTCGATGGCAAAGTAGGGGTGCTGTGGAGGGGTGGGATGGGGGTGGTGTGTGTGTGTGTGTGCACGTGACTCAGGGAGGGCGTGCGTTGTAAACATGCAGAGAGGGATTGGTTGCTCGGCTGCAAGTCGCTGGGGTGGGAGTCGCTGGAGGGGGGCTTGGAGGCGCTGGACCCAATGGCAACGTGGGGTGCTATGGTGGGTGGAGAAGGAGGAGGGTGTGTGTGTCAGGGAGGGCGTGCATTGGAAACACAAGAAAAAGGTGGTGGTGGTTGCCGCACGTCGGTGGGGTGTGAGCCGTTGGACGGGGGCTTGTAGGGGCTGGACCCGATGGAAAAGTAGGGGTGTTGTGGTGGGTGGACAAGGGGAGTGTGTGTGTGTGTGTCAGGGAGGGTGTGCGTGTACGGGAAGCATCTAGGGGGGGGCGTGGTTGCCGCACGGCGCTGGGGTGTGAGCTGCTGGACGGGGGCTTGGCGGGGCTGGACCCGATGGCAAAGTAGGGATGATGTGGGGGTGAAGAGGGGGGGGGGTGCGAGCACGTGTGTGTCAGGGAGGGCGTGTGCATAAAAAGCGTACGCATACGCGATAAAACACAAACACGCACACACACACACATAGGGCGCGGCAGTATACCGTATACGTGGGCCCGTACACCGTATAATGCCGTATAACGTATACAAGGGTATACGTGTATACCCTTGATTCCTTGCTCCGATTGAGACGGGAACGGTGGATTCGGATGCCTGACATGACGGGCATCCCAAATCCACTCTAACAAGCTGACTTCGCTATGTTTGGTTGAAAGGAAACACAAAACTAGGTTTTCTCACTGCATGGCAGCCGGAGCGTCCCTGCGTTCCAATCAACCACCATTTTATTCCCTCCACCCTTTGCTGCATCCAAGCGTTGTTCTGGATAGCCCTTGTCATTGGCTGTCCAGTGCAAGTCAAATCGTCGAAATCCATGCAGTTTCAAGGGAGTTGGAGCCTTTACGCCTTTTACTTGCCGTGCGAAAATTGCTGTATACGGTACACATCCCGCCGTATACGGTATTGATACCGTCACGGTATACATACAGTATTATACCGTATACGTATACCGTGCCGCGCCCTACACACACACACGCACACCTGCCCGCACGCACACCCACCCACCCACCCACACGCACCTGCAGGCACTGCACCGCTGTCGGTCGCTTGTTCGGGTCCCACTGGCACATTGCAGTCATTAGGTCAATGGCCTCTGGGCACGCGTGCGGGATGATCTTGGAGAGTGGGGTGGGGGCAAACTGCGGGGACGGTGTGTGTGTGCGTGTGTGTGTACGCGTGTGTGTATGTGTGTGTGCATGTCTGGGCACGCGTGGGGGATGATCTTGGAGAGCGGGGTGGGGGCAAACTGCGTGTGTGTGTGTGTGTGTGTATGTCTGGACACGCGTGTGGGATGATCTTGGTAAGCTGGGTGGAGGCAAACTGCACGTGTGTGTGTGTGTGTGTGTGTGTGCATGTCTGGCGACATTGTCACCGGAGCCCTCCACGGCGGCGACATTGTCACCGGAGCCCTCCACCGTCTCATCATCTCGTGTTGGAACACCAGAACCATCCCTACCGCGTGGAAGCAGGCGGACATCTGCCCCCTCTACAAGGGCGCATCATCCGGCCCGACCACAGCCGTCAAATCCTACCGCGGCATCTCCCTCCTTCCCGTCCCGGGCAAAGTCTACACCCACGTCCTCCTCACCCGCCTCGGACGACACCTGGATGACTACCTCTCCACCTACCAATTCGGCTTCCGGCCCGGCCGAGGCACCACCGCCCCCATCTTTACCCTACGCCGCCTCCAAGAGGAGTCTCACCGCGCCCAAGCCCCTCTTCACGTGGCTTACGTCGACCTCTCCAAGGCTTTTGACCGAGTCAACCACACCGCCCTCTGGCACACCCTCTTCCGTCGAGGCGTACACCCCGACCTCCTCTCCCGCCTCGAGAGCCTCTACTCTGGTGCCACCGCCAGAGTCCGTGTAGGCGGCGCCTACTCTGCCTCCTTTCCCCTCGAAGCTGGAGTCAAGCAAGGCTGCCCCCTCTCCCCCCTCCTCTTCAACATCTTCATCGACACCGTCATCCGATCCCTGATAGCCCAGCTCCCCAACGCAGGCATCCAAATCGGCTACGTGGTGAACGGCACTCTCCACACACCCCTCCCACGCCACGGTTTCGACTCTACCCTACTCCCCCTCCTCCTCTACGCGGACGACATAGCTCTGATGGCACTCGACATCGATGCCCTCAAAGACATGCTCGCCCGCCTCGACTAGATCTGCTCCGACCTTGCACTCGAGATCAACTACGCCAAGACCGTGCACCAAACCCTGGGTCACCCGTCTGCCCACACCGACACCCCAGCACCGATCTCCATCCCTTCCACTTCCTCCTCTAACCCCCACCTCGTCCACCCCACAGACAAGTTCAAATACCTCGGCAGTATTTATTCCACACCTGCAGCCCCCTCCCCCTCCGATGCACACCCTGTCTCCCACTCAGACGCCGGGATACTCGATGCCGAGATCTCACGACGCATTGGCTCTGCCTGGTTTGCCTACAAACGCCTTACCCTACGGTTCTGGGACGCCCCCCCTGAAGTCATCTCTGACTCTACTAAGATCCGTCTGTACAATGCCTATGTTGTTTCCGCACTCCTTTATGGATGCCAAGCATGGACACTGAACAAAGCCCACATCCACCGCCTCGAGGTTACTCACAACCGATTCCTACGCCGCCTTAAGCGGATCCCCCACAACCTTTCCCCTTCCTCCCCTCACACCTCCACCATCGAGATGCACGCCAAGGACCCACCCACAGCGCCCATCATCGACACCATCAACAAACACCGAGCTGCGTTCATCGGTCCCCTCATCCGCCACCTCCCCCCCTCTCCATCTCCTCAGCCCCTCCACCCTCCCCACCCCAGCCCCGCCATCTTCCCCTCCCCTCCGCCTCCCCAGCCCCTTCACCCTCCACACCCCATCTTCCCAGCCACCGCCGCACTTTTCATGTGCCGTCGACTGGACGCGGATGGCCTCCACGCGGGAGGGGCCATCACGTCGTACCGGCAAAATGCAGGTGACATTTTCACATCCCAACGGTTTCGAGACGCCGTCAAGAATCGCTTTGACCAGTTCAAACGAGAGCGAGCCAAGTACGCCGCGTACCCAGAGCTCACGCGCATCCTCGACAACCGAGTCCCACCCGGATGGCTCACCCTAGCGAGATTTCCACAGCTGTGGGAGTCCATATGCGGCGATCTGATTAAGGCGGGATAGAGGTTGCGACCACCACACAGCCTCAGAGAGAGTGAGAGTGATCACAGTCAGTTTAGTCAGCGTACAACACAGCGTACTTAGATGCAGTGCCTCAGAGTCAGCCCCGCCCGCAGCAGAGTGGCATTATATCCCCTCATAGCGACGAGTGGTGTCCCGCTTTTGACAGATGCCCTTTCGCCGACCTCTGGAACGATATCGCCGTTATCTTTGTAACGATCTGGAATGGAATAGAATGTGCATGTCTGGAGTTACTAGTGTGGCATGCGGGATCTTAAGAGTAATGAGTGTGGATTCAGTGTGGATTCAGTGAGCCACACCTGCGGAAACCGGAAGTTCATCGCCGCTGCGAGCCTGAGCCCGTCTGGCCAGTTGGACGCCGTGGGCGTGCCCATCACAGAGCAGATCTTGTAGATCTCGTCGGCCTGTGAGTGTGTGCGTGTGTGTGTGCGTGTGTGTGTGTGTGTGTGTGTGTGTGTGTGTGTGTATGTCATCGTGTGTGCGTGTGTGTGTGTGTGTGTATGCGATCATGGCTGAGTCCTACACGCACACACTGCACGCACACACTGCCGCAAGTGTGTTGACATGACCATACATAGCACCCCCCTTGCTCCACCCCGGTAAGAGCCGCAGCATGAAGGACTCTGCCATGATGGCACACACACCGTCTAAATCTTAAAGAGAGGGAGACAGAGAGAAAGGCATAGACAGAAACAGAGAGACACAGAGAGAGAGACAGCTAGAGGGGGAGAG